>CM056055.1:9313208-9636694 GCA_029574335.1 Rana kukunoris | reverse complement strand
AGCCAACCAGCTGGCGTTATTCAGATGGCCGGACATGAGCGCCGACCATCTGAATAACAGCACAGCAGCGGCGATAATAACATAGATTCGTGCAATGCATGAATCTATGTTATTAGACTCAGTGGCGGTGAGAGCCAGAGGGGGCGGCGCTCCAGTGCCCTCTTCGGACGAACCGCCACTGCCCCCCATATTTCTGTTTCCCCCTTCTTTATTCTTCTGTGCTGCGTACACACGATTATTTTTCGGCATGGAAAAAAAAAACGTTTTCGGCATGTAGAAAAAACGAAGTTTTTCCAACTTCATCATTAAAACAATGTTGCCTACACACCATCTTTTAAAAAAAATGCTCTAGCAAAGCGCGGTGACGTACAACGGCACTATAAAGGGGAAGTTCCATGCGGATGGCGCCACCCTTTGGGCTGCTTTAGCTGATTCCGTGTTAGTAAAAGACGATTCGCGCTTTTCTGTCTGTTACAGCGTGATGAATGTGCTTACTCCATTATGAAAGGTAGTTTTACCAGAATGAGCGCTCCCGTCTCATAACTTGCTTCTGAGCATGCGCAGGTTTTTAACGTCGTTTTAGCCCACACTCGATCTTTTTTTAATACCCGAAAAACGACATTGTTTAAAACGCCGTTAAAAATGCAGCATGTTCGAAAAAAAAAAAGAATTGTTTTTCAGAACCCAAAAAATTATGTGAAGCCCACACACAATCATTTTAAAAGGCATTTTTTTAAAACAATGTTTTTTTCATGCCGAAAATTGATCGCGTGTACGCGGCATCTCATGTCTTTCTGTCCCCCACTGTATTTTTTTCTCTCCCCACTGTATCACTTTCTCTCTCTCTCTAGTGCTTTTCATCTTCCTCTCTCTCTCTCTCAACTCTCTACCAACTATCTACTCTCCGTCACTGTCTCTCTTTCTTCCTCCTCTATACCCCCTTGCAGTCTAACTCTCCCCCCTCTGTGCCTGTTCCCCCCCTCCTCTATCCCTCTATGCTGTCTCACTTCCCCACACTGTCTCTATCTCCCCTCCCCTTTTCTCCCACCTCCTCTATCTCCCCTGCTGTCTTTCGCCCCCAATGTCCCTTGATGTCCTACTCCTCCCCACACTGTCTCTCTCCCCCTCCTCTATCCCTTCCTGCTGTCTCATTTGCCCCCACTTTCTCTCTCTCCCCTCCTTTATCTCCCTGACTCTCCCAATTCCTCTATCTCCCCTGCTGTCTCACGCCCTCTATTTTATTCCCCTTGCTGTCTACCCTCATTGTGTCTCTCTTCCCCGCCTCTATCCCTCCCTGCTGTCTCACTTGCCCCACTTTATCTCTCTCTCCCCCCCCCCTCCGGATGTATCCTGGCCTAGGCCAACAAGGCCCATGCCTAGGGCAGCACTTTGCAGGGGGGCATCACGGAATAAGTCCTCATCGGCTTGTGCTACACTGTTAGTGTGGCGCCAGTCTTTTGGGGCAGACTTAGTCTAGCGCCCCCATAAAGTGGCCACACTGCTTCTGTTATGCGGGAGGCCAGCATTCCGCAACTGTGGGGAGGGGGCGCTGCTTCTAATTTTGACTGTCCTATCATCCTCGACCACAAACCTTCCTCACTGTGCTATATATTTTTTTACTGCACCATTGGCATGATTATATCTTCTTAGTCCTCTCCATATAAATTATCAGAAATTTGTGCTTAAAGTACAGCTATAGACAACACTTTTTTTTCATTCTGGATAGAGTAAGGGAGGGTTATAGCCCCTGTCAGTTTGTTTGTTTTTTGCCATCCCATTGCAGAGATTTCCCTTCACTTCCTGCCCCATAGCCAAACAGGAAGTGGGAGGAAATCTATTCAAATTAAGTTAATCCATCCCCCCCCCCCCGAGGCCCTCAGAACTAGTGTACCCACTCGAAAATTTCAGGATGGGTCTTAAACATAAAGGGGTGTGGCCTTGACAGGAAGGGGCGGGTCATATTTAAATTAGGGGGTGCACAAGTTTAGTCAGGCCTAGGGCAGCACAAAACCTAAATACACCACTGCCCCCCTCCCTTATCTCCCTGACTCTCCTACCTTCTCCGTCTCCTCTGCTGTCTCTTGCCCCCCATTCAATTCCACTTGCTGTCTTACTCTCCCCCACCCCACCTCCACACTGTCTCTCTCTCCCTATCTAACCCTCCCTGCTGTCTCACTTTCCTCAACTGTCCCCCTCTCTCTGTTCCCCATTGTATCTTTTTCTTTCTTCTGCTGCCATCTTTCTCTCTCCCTCTCTCTTCCTCTCCTCCACTGTCTCTCTGTTCTCCCCCCTCTATCTCCCCCCACTCTATCTTCCTCCTCCTCTATTCCCCCCACTGCTGTCTCTCTCCTACTACCAATCTGACGGCATTCTCAGTCATTTGATTATTTGTGCACTGAAACATACAGGGGTTGTAAAGGTTCGTTTTTTTATTTTCAAAATAGGTTACTTTACCCACTTCAGCCACAGAAGGTCTTACCCCCTTCCTGCCCAGGCGAAATTTCAGCTTCCGGCACTGCGTCGCTTTAACTGACAATTGCGGGTCGTGCGCCATGGCTCCCAAACAAAATTGGCGTCCTTTTTTTCCCACAAATAGAGCTTTCTTTTGGTGGTATTTGATCACCTCTGCGGTTTTTATTTTTTGCGCTATAAACAAAAATAGAGCGACAATTTTGAAAAAAAAATGCAATATTTTTTACTTTTTGCTGTAATAAATATTCCCCAAAATATATAAAAAAATAAAAATGTTCCTCAGTTTAGGCTGATACGTATTCTTCTACCTATTTTTTGTTTAAAAAAAAATGCAATAAGCGTTTATCGATTGGTTTGCGCACAATTTATAGCGTTTACAAAATAGGTGATAGGTTTATGGCATTTTTATTATTATTATTTTTTTACTAGTAATGGCGGCCATCAGCGATTTTTTTTATTGGGATTGTGACATTATAGCGACACATTGGACACTTTTGTGAAATTTTTGGGACCAATCACATTCATACAGTGAACAGTGCTATAAATATGCACTGATAACTGTATAAATGTGACTGGCAGGGAAGGGGTTAACCACTAGGGGTGGGGAAGGGGTTAAATGTGTACTAACTGTAGGGGGAGGGGGGTGACTGGGGGAGGTGACCGATTGTGTCCCTATGTACAAGGGACACAGATCGGTCTCCTCTCTCCCTGACAGGACGTGGAGCTCTGTGTTTACATTTAGTGTTTACGTTCCTGCTCAGTTACTGGGCAATCGCGGGTGCCTGGCGGCGATCGTTGCCGCCAGGCACGCACATCGTGATCCCAGCAAAGCGGCGGGTGCACGTGCCCCCTAGCGGCTTTAAAAGACAGGACGTCATATAACGTCCTGTCAGAACAACTGAGCTACCTTGCCGCAGTCATTTGACAGCGGCTGGTAGACAATTGGTTAAAGTCGGACCAAAGTAGTGCATAAACTACTTTAAAGTTGCTGCAACTTTAATTTGTGCATATATGAATGGTTATCATTGGAAAACATGGGGAACAACTTGTCGTGCCCCTTTGATGTCCAAAGTTGCATGACAAATCGCACAAGTGTAAATGGAGCCAAAAAACGAGTCAGTTCTTTGGCACAAGACCAAGTCCAGGTGAAAGGCGCTTCTGTATATTTAAATCCCAAGACCCACATTTATTTCACCTTGCCTATTGACCCCATTGCATTTTACCTAAATGGTGAAAATTCACCCAAATCTCTCCACATGTTGCGGATATTTCAGAGAAATTACCCCCAATTCATTCTTCCCCCCACAATCACAGACAGGACCAATGCAGCCTCACTGAGCACCGATATCCCCGGCGGGTTTATACTTCGGACTTTTCTTCTCGCTGCTAGTTGATGATCTGAACTTACTTTCCTTCTGTTGTTCTGTGCGGTTAATGATGTCAGTATAATTAGTTTGCAAAGATAATAGAAAAAGCAATAATTACCACGTGAATTAGCATAAAACAGGAGAAAATAGAAAGACATTTTTACTGAACTTTACTGAAGTTTCCCTTGAGGCGTTTTTGCGATGTGACATCCCTGGAGAGAGGAAAACCTTTCCAGAATTAAAATTAAATGATAAAAAACAGGCATTGGGGAGGGGGGATATATAGAGTCTGTACTGGTCTTTAAATATATTTTACAGAATATACTCATATATTCATTTCCACCATATTCTAGTAAAGTGGCTCTGAATGTCAACTCTACATATAACTGAGCTGATCATACAATCTCTTTTAGATCTACCAAATTCTGGAGTATATGGCATGAAGGTTTGCCTGGTTAGTAGAGATGTACAGAACTGTTCGCCGGCGAATAATTCCTGGCGAACATAGCTTGTTCGCGTTCGCCGCCGCGGGCGAACATATGCGATCCGCCCCCTATTCGTCATCATTGAGCAAACTTTGACCCTGTACCTCACAGTCAGCAGACACATTCCAGCCAATCAGCAGCATACCCTCCCAGCTGCAGTCTGAGGCCGCATACACACTATCAGACTGGTCTGATGAAACTGGTCTGAAGACCAGTTTCATCGGACCAAAATGATCGTGTGTATGACCCATCGGACCGTTGTTCGTCGGACCAAAGTTTTAAAACTTGCTTTAAAATCTGTCCAACGGACACCTGTCCGTCGGACCAAAACGATAGTTAGTACACAAAAGCATCGGACCAAAAAACCGCGGATGCTCAGAATCAAGTCGACGCATGCTTGGAAGCATTGAACTTCGTTTTTTCAGCACGTCGTTGTGTTCTACGTCACCGCGTTCTGGCCCGATGGGATTTTGGACTGATGGTGTGTATGCACATCAGACCATCAGACCACTTCAGCGTGGTCCGATGAAAACGGTCTGTCGGACCAGTCTCATCGGACCGGTCTGATCGTGTGTACGTGGCCTTAGTGAGAGGAGGGACAGTGTAGCTGCTGCTGATTTAATAGGGAAATCGATAGCTAGGCCAGTGTATTCAGTGTCCACTCCAGTCCTGAAAGACACATCTCTGACCTCTGCTGTCAGGACAGCGTCCTAACAGCACCCCAAAAAGCCCTTTTTAGGGCTAGTCCATCAGTCTGTTTTTTTTTTTTTTTTTTTTTCTCTGTAATCTAATGTGTGTTGCGGTGGATTATAGAGAGAGTGTAATTTTTTGGAGTTAGATAGAGCAGGCAGGCTAGTCAGTTAGAGTTACAGTGTTTAGAGGATATATATATGCATCCCAGGTGTTGTATATATATTTATACAGGGTATTGAGTTTAGCTAGACTAGATCCGCTCTTCCTAATATACTGAAAGCCTGTAAAGGGCTAGTACAACAGTCTGCTTTTTTTTCTTCTTCTTCTTCTCTGTAATCTGCCTGCCAGCGAGTGTGTGTCAGGCTCACAGCGTATACTGTGCCCACTTGTCCAGTGCCACCACTCATATATCTGGTGGCACAGTAGATAACATTTAAAAAAAAAACACAATTTTGACTGCAATATTCCAAACAATTTAGGAATGTTAGGTGATTTATGCCCTTTATGGATTAAAAACAGACTCTGCGACAACTACGTAATTTTCCATGGGAGTTTTGCCATGGATCCCCCTCCGGCATGCCACAGTCCCCTTGAAAACAACTATTCCATCACTATTGTGGCCAGAAAGAGTCCCTGTGGGTTTTAAAATTTGCCTGTCCATTGAAGTCTATGGCGGTTCGTTGGTTCGCAAAAAATTTACGGAAGTTCGCGTTCGCCGGTCGTGAACGGAAAATTTTATGTTGGCGACATCACTACTGGTTAGGTGCCGTTTTGATAAGTTTGTTTAGTTAGGCCCATAAAAGAGAGCTTAATAATTTCACTTTGAGCACTCTTGGGTTGGGTCAACCCAACATTCATGGCTCTGAATGTCAACTCTACCCATAACTGAAGATGATCCTACAATATCTTTTAGATCTACCAACATCTAGTGCAGGGGTGCCCAACCTTTTGAAGAGTTAAAGGGTATGTAAAGTAAAAAATTGTATTTTTTTTAAATAACAAACATGTTATACTTACCTCCACTGTGCAGCTCGTTTTTCACAGAGTGGCCCCGAACCTGGTCTTCTGGGGTCCCTCGGCACTGTCTCGGCTCCCCCTCGCAAGAACTCATTACCTTCATGCGAGCGAGCGAGCATGGTGATGAGTTATTGCGGGAGCGCTCCTCTTAGAGAGCTTAATCATTTCACTTTTGGGCGCTCTTGGGTTGGGTCAACCGCTGTCTTATTATGACACTCTAATGCAGAGCAAATGTCACTCAAGAGTGCGAGCAGTGTGGGTATTTATTATGCGCCGCGTCATTGGATGTGGTTGACAGCAGAGCGAGCCAATGGCTGCGCTGCTTTCAATTCATCCACTGTAACCAATCAACGGCCAGGCTGAGCGACAAAGAGGATGTCGGGCGCAAGCGTTGGACTTTCAAGAGGTCAGGTAAGTAAAACGGGGGGACTGGGGGCCGGCATTGTCAGATGTTTTTTCACCTTAATGCTTTAGAATGCATTAAGGTGAAAAAACTTTTACCTTTACAACCCCTTTAAAGCGGAGCTCCACCACAGGATAACAACATTTTACAATGTTGTTTGAAAAAAAATAAAAATAAAAACCTGAAAAAAAAAAAAAAAAAATACTCACCCGAAATAGCTGTTGCTATGCGGAAGTCCGTAATCTGCCTCTTCCTAATCCGCGGTGTGTTTTCTTCTTCTCCTTCTCCTTGTGAATGGGCGCGCTGCTTCCTGGGAACTGTGTGTGTTCTCAGAGAGCAGCGCGCCCATTCACAAGCCAGCGTGAGACTCGCGGAGGCGCAGTAGGAAACGGGCAGTGAAGACGTATGGCTTCACTGCCTGTTTCCCATATTGTGAATGGCGGCGCGGGACCCGGAGCGATCGTGGGACCGGCATCGGGGGGCCCATCAGCGCGGGCGCCTAGGACAGGTAAGTGTCTTTATTTAAAGTCAGCAGCTACACTGTTAGTAGCTGCTGACTTTAAAAAAAAAATTTACCGTGGCTGGAGCTCCGCTTTAAGTTGGCCAAACACTAGACGAAATATCGTTCGAAAATCTGTCATTTGGACCGTTTTTCGTGCAGGTATTGGGCACAAATAGAAAACCAGTTTTAGCTTTTCACAGCCAAAAAACTGAAGCAACACGTTGGAAAATTCTCCCGAACGAGCAATTAATTAAAAGGGTTATGTGTTTCTCACCTGAGCTGTTTGCACTAAGCATATGTGACAAAACAAACAAAAAACGGATTAGTTTATGTTCATTGAACGATTTATCGATCAATATTTGATCATTACATGATGGTAAAATCACTTGCTCTTATGGCCGGGTGTTTGTTATCCAAATTCCGTTTAAACAATCTTTCATATAGTGCAGGGTTCTCCAAACTGTGGCCCTAAGGCCAGATGTGGCCCTTTGCTTGCCTTTATCCGGCCCTTGGGACAATATTACATCTACAATTAGGGCACTATTTCTTCCACTGACACCAAATGATGGGGCACAATTCCTCCCACTGACGCCAATGATGGAGCACTGTTTACTCTTACTGACACTGGGGCATTCTCTACTCCCAGTGGCCACAGTGCAGTGCGGCCCCCCTGAACTCTGAAGGACAGTAAACTGGCCCTTTGTTTAGAAAGTTTGGAGACCCCTGATATAGTGCATGGCCAGCATTAGAAGATGAATAGTTACAATGCCCAGCTGCACCAGATTCTGTGTGCACCAGTTTCAGTAAATCTCCTCTATTGTTTTTCAAAGAGAATCCTTTAAGAATCAAAATGTAACAAATAAAAAAAAAGAAAAAAAAAAAAGGAAGAAAGGAATTTATTGCAGACGACTACATCTTGATGTTAAGTGCCGTGCCTAGCTGGCGGTGTTGGGGACATCGCTCACGCCACTACTGGAGTCCAATGAGCTGTACTAGACAGCCACAGACGAATGTCCTTGTCTTATCAATCACCGCTCTCCCAGTCTCACACCGTGAAATATGACGACGCGGGCCCGGCGACAATAAAGAAAAAACATTTTGACAAGCCCCGCAGATTGCGCCTCTGCTGTCAAGGCTGCAGCCTGTCAGGAGGGGAGTCCGACTCGTCCTCTTATGTTCTTCGCTAACGGTAATAGAATTTAATGGCTCGGCAAAACCGATGAGTGACAACTGGGAGAGAAGACTGGGGGACGACGGACTAGGGAGTGATCAGGTAACGGTAAGAGAGGGACGGTGTCCTTGACTGTGCCTGGACTGAGCATCATAGGGTTAGTGTGACCACCTTGGGACTGTTTAATTTTGTACTTGGAGAGATCCCATTGAGGAGATATTTGTTTTAGTATAAGCTTGCCTGTAATTAAAAATGTAATATTACTACAGAGTTTACTACAACTCTGAAGAGCGATCCGAGTTCCAAGTATATTTGAATGGGCCCTAAGGCCCTTATTTAGACTTATGGTTGGAGGGCGGAAAAATGTGAGGTTGAGTTGCCTTTTGCTGCCCGCCCACTCAGGGCCGATCCTAGGGTCACAGGCGCCTGGGTGCAGAAATATTTATGGCGCCCCCACATGGGCGTCGTCGTTTTACTAACTCCTCCCCTTTACAGATTTTTCTATGGCAACGACTCAACCACAGAGATGCTCCCCCACGAAGTCTTCATTACCCTGGGATCCTTACATGATCTCTTAACAATAAACCAAAATACAGGAAGAGAAGCAGAGTACTTTATTGGGACCTGGAGGGGGGGCCTCTCTGATGGACACAGAGAGGGCTTCTGTTAGAGAGTCTGTTAGATGTTCGGTGCCCCCACCTCTGCAGGCGCCTGGGTGCAATGCACCCTACCTGGGATCGGCACTGCGCCAACTGCCCTTTCACCCGTAAGCTGCAATGGGCAGCCGCCAGACGTGTTTACATGTTGCAGTTGCAATGCTTCGCACCCGTGGAAAAGTTGACCCAACTTATAGCAATCGGCGGGTGGCAAGCCCAGCAAAAGCTACAAATTCAATGGGAAGCGCTGCAAATGCCCCTCAACTGAATGAGTTTTGTGGTGCGTTTTTTTTGGGAATTTTTTTTTATAAAACAGACGGTGAGGAGGTGTTGCATCGCTTCCTCGCCACCTGACGAGAGTCTTTGGAGCGTAACCCAAGCGCAGATCAGACTTCGGAGGTAAGGGAGATTTCGACGCATCTCTAACTCCACCCTAAATCTGTTTTCACCTCTTGCCGACCAGTCGCCTTCATTATACAGCAGCAGGTCGGCTCTTCTGCGCAAACCAGCGTAGATGCAAGTTGGTCTGTGCAAGGAGGATAGCGGGTGCGCGCCCACCACGTAAGCGTGCCCGTGAGTCCCACGGACTCTGTGTCTGCTGGCGAACCCGCAATCGCAGTGTACAGAGGCAGAATGGGGAACTGCCTATGTTAACAAGGCAATTCCCTGTTCTGCCTAATGACATGTCAGATCTTCTGTTCCCAGTGATCGGGTACAGCGATCTTGGTCATGTTCCAGTAAGCCCACCCCCCCTACGGTTAGATCACATCCAGGGAACACACTTAACCCCTTGATCACCCCCTAGGGTTAACCCCTTCCCTGCCAGTGTCAATTTTACATTGATCAGTGCATTTTTATAGCACTGATCAATGTGGTAATGTCACTGGTCCCCAAAAAGTGTCATTTGGGGTCAGATTTGTCCGCTAAAAATGTCGCAGTCTTGCTAAAAATCACAGATTGCCGCCATTACAGAAAAATAAAAGTCTCTAAATCTATCCAGTAGTTTGTAGACATGATAACTTTTGTGTAAACCAAACAATATATGCCTATTGCGATTTTTTTTTTTTTTTTTTAACCAAAAATATGTAGAAGAATATATATCGGCCTAAACTGACGAATTCATTTTTTTTTTTGTATGTATATATATATTTTTTTGTATATGTATTACAGCAGAAAGTAAAAAAAAAATTGTGGCCCCCTCCACATTCCAGTGAGCACTGGAGGGACAGAACAGAGCGCTGATGACCCAGCTCTCTGCTCAGAGTGGAGGTCAGAGCTGAGCGATCAGCGGTGTCTGATTACTCTGTTTTCAGTGCAGAGGTGCAGGGGGGAGAGAGAGAGGGAACAGATGCAGATTGATGCTGCATCCACCCAAGTGAGTATAATTTCTTTCTTTTTTTGGAAACCCATACTTCTCTTCTATGCAATAGAATTTTGTTTAGACAGCTTCTATTGATTCATTGGGGGGGGGTCTGTCATTCTCTATCATAATCATTATTGTTGAGTAGTTTAGCAAAAGACAATAGGCAGAGCTGACACCACTACTTCTAGAAATTCATTGTGTTGCCAGCCCACCACAGGCTTAAGAGCTAAGAGCATTTTTGGCAGATCAACAGGTATTTTCTTGTATTTAATCAGAAATGGCAACAACCCCAATTTATAATTAGCTTTATGATCAAAGTGCATAGAGAAGGGTCTGGCACACAGAAAACAAAATAAAATGTATTTTGCAAAAAATGCAGCTGCTCAAAAAAAAAAACACTGTTTGTTAAAAAGGAAGTTTGCAAAGCCGCGCTGCCTTTATATTGTAGAAATCTGAGAAATGGAGTCGTTAGAAAAGACACTGGGCAGGGCTGACACCACTCAGCCCACAGAAATTGTGTTGTCAACCCACAACAAGCCTAAGAGCATTTTTTGGAAGATCAACTGGTATTTTCTGTACTTGCTGGGTCATTATTCACTTGACCTTCAGAAGATTTACCCCCCTTCCTTACCAGGCCATTTATTTTCGATACAGGCACCTGTGTTATTTTAAACTTAATTGCGCAGTCGTGCGACGATGTCCCCAAATAAAATGTATGGCCCAGATTCACAGAGAATTAGATTATCGTAGAGTATCAGAAATACACTACGCCGCCGTTTTTTACCTGGCTCTACGTGGAATCCAGGTAGATTCTGTCCAGTAAACGACGGCGGCGTAGTGTATTTCTCCCTCGCATCCATCTCGCTACCAGAGGTAGGGGCGTGAAGCGAGTAGGGCGGTGAAGCATTTAAAATAGGCGCGTTCCCGCGGCGATCGAACTGCGCATGCTCCGTTCGCAAATTTCCCGCCGTGCATTTGCGCGAAATCACGTCGTTACGTCATTTTTTCTTGAGTAGCGTAGTTTACGGAGATTCCTATTCCGAAAGAGTTACGTAAAAAAAAAAAAAAATGTTAATTCGACGCGGGACAGCCATGCGACGCGGGAACGACGGGCCATACTTAACATGGGCTACGCACCGTTAGACCAGCAAAAAGCTGGTCTAACAGTACGTATAAAAAAATAGACGAAAAGCGATTGCGAAGACCGCTCGTATCTTCATGGATCGCCGTAAAAACTCATTTGCATATCCCGACGCATGAAAACGACGCAAACTCCTCCAGCGGCCGCAAAAATATCGCAGCGTAGATCCGAAGGCTTACGAAGACGTAAGCCTCTCGGATCAAAGCCCGAAGCCGCCGTATCATGGTTTGAGGATTCAAACTAGTGATACGGCGCGCGAATTTTGAAATTACTTCTGTCTGACACCAGTTAGACAGGCGTAATTGCTCTGTGAATCTGGGCCTATGTCTTTTTTCCCCCACAAATAGAGCTTTCTTTTGGTGGTATTTGATCACCTCTGTGTTTTTTTTTTTTTGCGCTGTAAACAAAAAAAGACCGTCAATTTTGAAAAAAAACCTAAAACTTTTTTTTACTTTCTGCTATTAAAACGTATCCAAAAATAATAATAATAATAATAATAATTAAAAAAAAGTCTTCATAAATTTAAGCCAATATGTATTCAGCTACAGGTTTTTGGTGAAAAAAATAAGCGTATATCGGTTGGTTTGCACAAAAGTTATAGCGTCTACAATCTATGGGATGTATTTATGAAATTTGTATTTTTTATTTATTTTTACTAGTAATGGCGGCGATCAGGGACTTTTAGTGGCACTGCAATTTATGTCTATTTTTTTCCCACAAATAGAGCTTTCTTTTGGTGGTATTTAATCACCTCTGCGACAATTTTGAAAAAAAATATATATATATATTTTTTACTCTGCTATAAAACATATCCAATAAACAATTGAATTTCTTAAAAAATTTAGGCCAATATGTATTCAGCTACAGGTTTTTGGTAAAATAAAATCCCAATCAGCAACTTTTAGCTGGACAGCAATATTGCGGCGGTAAAGGTAAAAAAAAGGTATTGTTGATTAACAAAGTGAAGTTCCACTTCAAATGAGTAAAACAGTGAAATGTGCACCCGCCGGTGTCCTGCGATCGGTCACAGGAGCTGAAGAAACGGGAGAGATGAGTGTAAACACACCTTCCCCGTTCTTCTCTGTGGCTTGTCACTGATCGTCTGTTCCCTGATATAGGAAACGACGATCAGTGACGTCACACGTCCAGCCCCGCCCCCTACAGTAAGAATCACACAATAGGACACACTTAAATTCTACAGCGCCCCCTAGTGGTTAACCCCTTCACTGCCGTTGCCATTTTCACAGTAATCAGTGCATTTTTATAGCACTTTTCACTGTGAAAATGACAATGGTCCCAAAATGTGTCAAAATTGTCCAATGTGTCCGCCATAATGTCGTAGTCACGAAAAAAAAAAATCACTGATCGCCACCATTTCTAGTAAAAAAAAATATTATTATTAAAAATGTCATAAAACTCCCCTATTTTGTAGATGCTATAACTTTTGCGCAAACCAATCAAACGCTTATTGCGTTTTTTTTACAAAAAATATGTAGAAGAATACGTATCGGCCTAAACTGAGGAAAAAAAACGTTTTTTTATATATTTTTGGGGGATATTTATTACAGCAAAAAGTAAAAAATATTTATTTTTCAAAATTGTCGCTCTATTTTTGTTTATAGCGCAAAAAATAAAAAACGCAGAGGTGATCAAATACCACCAAAAGAAAGCTCTATTTGTGGGGAAAAAAGACACCAATTTTGTTTGGGAGCCACGTCGCACGACCGTGCAATTGTCAGTTAAAGTTAATGTTGATAAATGTAAAGTTATGCACTTGGGGGCTAAGAATATGCATGCATCATACTACGCTAGGGGGAGTTCAACTGGGGGGATCTGTAGTGGAGAAGGATCTGGGGGTTTTAGTTGATCATAAGCTCAATAACGGCATGCAATGCCAAGCTGCGGTTTCCAAAGCGAGCAAAGTCCCTAGTCTTTTTGTATAAGAGAGGTATGGACTCCAGAGATAGAGATATCATTTTGCCCCCCTGTACAAATCATTAGTAAGACCTCATCTGGAATATGCAGTCCAGTTTTGGGCTCCAGTTCTCAAAAAGGATATCGGAGAACTGGAGAAAGTGCAGAGAAGGGCAACCAAACTGATAAGAGGCATGGAGGAGCTCCGCTATGAGGAAAGATTAGAGGAACTGAATTTATTCTCTCTTGAGAAGAGGAGAATAAGGGGGGATATGATCAACATGTACAAATATATAAGGGGTCCATATAGTGAACTTGGTGTTGAGTTATTCACTTTAAGGTCAACACTGAGGACAAGGGGGCACTCTTTACATCTGAAAGAAAAGAGATTTCATCTCCAAATACGGAAACGTTTCTTCACAGTAAAGCCGCGTACACACGGCAGAGAAACTCGACGGCAGCAGAACACATCGTTCCGGCCGTCGAGGTTCTCTGCCGGCCGTCAAAATCGGCGACCCGGGGACTGACTTCCGTTTCCGGGGGAGTGTGATGAGCATGGCGGCGGAGTGAGCTCGAGATGAGAAGGAGAGTCTAGTATCAGAAACTACGGTGCACCTTTACAGGAGAACGGCGGCCCCGTAACCCCCAATCCCAGCCCCGACGGCGGGTGGAAATAGCGGATGTCGCGGCGAACCAGGAGTTCTGGAAGGAAACCCGGTGGTATACACCTGCCCAGCCACTCCTACATTACCCGCTACATGGTAGCAAGGACGCAGCAGGGAGACGCCAATGCCGGGAGAAACTCGCGGAGAGAGTCCTTGATAGAGAGCTCGCTCCCAGCAGCGGCGGTAACACTGACGATACCTCCCATCTCCCACTGCGAGCCCAATAGTAGTGGAGAAGAGCGAGCGCGCGGACCAATAGAGTCGCCAGCCCGGAGCCCGTGGTCAGCAGAAACCACCAGAGAGACGGAGAGCAGTGGAGACGAGAGGAGGGAGCTGCGCAAAGGTCGTAAAGGAGAAGGAGAAGTCCCTTACTGCTAGAAACAACGAGCGGAGCAGTGACAGGCTACAACTCTACATAGAGACACCTTTAGCTCCCCTCACAACTGTCCCAAACTCAGATTCTACAAGACCTGGGAGGAACTTTTATCATCTCCAGGCAGTGGACACACAGACGCCTCAGTCATCCCAGGAACTGTGTATGGAACCTGAGCTACCTGAATCGTCAGAGCCCGCGGGCCCGGAGAGAAGCAATGAATAGCATTGGAGAAGCTACCCTAACTCCTACCTTGGTAACAACAGATCAGGTATGTCTACCTAATATGCAGGGTACACAAGGGAGTGCGCAGAAACCCCCCATAGAGCTTACCCCGGACATTAGACAGCTCAGTATGCTCATACAGGCCCTCCCCACTAAGGAAGATATTCAGTCTATGCTAATGAATATAACAGGTATATTAAGAGAAGAAATCAAGGAGGTACGCACAAAGGTGGAGGAGAGTGAACAAAAAATAGCGGGGGTGGAGAGGCGCCAGGAGAGGACAGACTCCAGATTGTTAGCTCTTGAAGACAAATTGGAGACACAGCAGCAGCACATGATTAGACTACAACTATACGCAGAAGAGGCGGACAATAGGAGTAGAAGAAATAACATAC
Source organism: Rana kukunoris (assembly GCA_029574335.1). Lineage (NCBI taxonomy): Eukaryota > Metazoa > Chordata > Amphibia > Anura > Ranidae > Rana > Rana kukunoris. Next base: position 9,621,852 of record CM056055.1, on the reverse strand, counting down.
GGATCAAGGGGATACCAGAAAGCTTTGAGGGGCTGGCGTTAAGAGAAACGGTTACATCTGTACTGAATAAAATCTTAAAGAACCCCCTGATACCCCTATGGAGCTGGACAGAGTACATAAGGTCCCCATAGCAAGGAACCTAGAGCAGATCAATCCGCGCGATGTACTATGCAGAGTGCATTTTTACAGAGTAAAGGAGGAGATACTAAGGGCAGCATGGAAAGAGGGAACAATACCTTGGGAGGGGATGAACATTCAGGTATTCCCCGACCTCTGCTGGCAGACCAGAAATCGAAGGCGTCTGTTAAAACCTTTATTGGAATTTATACGCGATAAAGGAGCCACATATCGATGGGGATACCGCTAGCTGTCATCATCAAAAGAGAGGGAAGGAGCTTCAATCTGAGGGAACCGTCGCAGCTTCCGCAACTTTTTGAATTTTTTGGGTCGGACCCTATAGAAGTTCCAGACTGGCTGGAACTACCTGGACTAAGAGAGCGTAACCCCAATAGCTGAATAATAGCTGAATAAACTAACAAACATTAATAAACAGTAAGAAGATCAGCTTAAATCTGAAGAAGAAGTAGCGAGACTAGGAATGGGTGGCGGGGGGGGGGGGGGGTAAGAGAGGGAAAGTAAGCAGATTATAATAATATAATAATAATGTAATAACATAATAGTAAGATATTGTCTGCTTGAATTGATGAAGATATCCCCAGAGGGGAAGGGGGGAGATGGGACAGTAGGGGAGGGCCAGATGTTCTAGGAGATTAAACAGTAGACATGATCTCGCACGGGGAATGACTGTCCCCCCGTCCCCTCCTCTTCTTTTTTTTTTTCCTTCCCATTTTTTTTTTGGAGGCCTGTATCTGCCCAAGTTCATCTGGCCCTTTTATATTATTTTTTTCTTTTTTTTTTTTTTTTTTTTTGGGGGGGGGGGGGGTGGGAGACTAGATTTTTTTTTTTTTTTGTGCTGTGACGTAAGGGCGGGGCGGGTTTGGGGGGGGCTAGGAAAAGGGGTTCTTCTTTTTTTTTTCACTCACATTTATCACCTATATTTTACGCACAATTAAAAGGAAGGGGCCACACATATATATATATATATACGCACATACACACTATATCAAACAGATATATAATAAACACACACTACAATTTAAATAATATACACACATATATCACATAAATCACATATATATATATCACATATATGTCACTTAGTAAATATACACATACACTGTACAAGACTATTAAGCACTATTAAGCACTTTTTTTTTTATTTTTTTTTATTTATTTATTTTTTTTAAAGAGGGTCCGGGGATCTAGGGTGGGAAATTGTAGCGATAACAGGTATAAGGAAACAGGAAGGCCATGATATAACATATTGTATACTACAAAAGCATATTATAAAAGCTTTTAGAATCTCCGGGAGGATAGAACAAGGTGGAATAGGACAATATGTAAACAATATGTAATAGTTGACATATAGATGATAAGTGGAGAAGAATTGGAAGAACAGGGAGGAAATAGAAAGGAAAGAACTTCTATGTGTTTTTCAGGAGTTTGTGTTTTTTTTTTTTTTTTTTTTTTTTTTTTTTTTTTGCTGTCTTGTTTATGTGCACCATGAGCTGGTTTATTTTTTATTTCCATTTTCTTGTGCCTTTCTAATATGTTTATCTGATATTAAGATAGAAGTTTGGCTTCCTACCCTGTTAGCTTGTTAACTTTTTTTTTTTTTTTTTTTAGAGGGGTTTTTCTTTTTATTTTTATTTTTTTTTCCTCTCTCTACTACGGCCCCCCCCCCCCACCTCAAGATGGGGATGGGCGGAGGAGGGCTGGGATTGAGACCGGGGGGGCTGGGATAAATTAAATTAAAGTAGAATTGAAAATTAGAAGGTTAGAAGGGGTGCACCAGAAACAGCACCTAGACGAGACTCTCCGCAATGCTTACGCAAGTACCCCCACCAGAGCGCCTCTCCTCCAAGTGGAGGGAAGTCGGAGACGCTCAATTGGGTGTTTTTTTTTTTTTTTTTTTTTTTTTTTTCTTCCTCTTTTTTTTTTTTTTTTCTCTTTTCCTTCTCCCTAATAAAGTGGGAACCCACAATAAGGTGGAAGTGGGTCCCAATAGGGAACAAGGGAAACGTAGTGAATACTTGGGGACTTGGACGGAGGACAAGCCCCCGAGGTATTGGGGTGTTTTTTTTTTCTCTTCTCTCTCTCCTCTCTCCCTCTCTCTTCTCTCTGGGTTTCGCAGGGGGGAAGCACCCCTCTCCTCCTCCTGTGTTCCTTTTGTACTGGTCCTCTCGCTCCCCCTCTCCCATCCCCCAGTGTTAATTTCGGTGTGGTGGACCACTGCTCTGCTCGCCCAGGTGCCATTGGCCAAATACTTGGTCTCTCGGTTTTGAAAAACAAGCGCCTAAAAACAACACTTGAACAGGGGACTGTGATAGGGAGAGCGAGAGGTCAATATAAGATAGGATAAAAGATAGAATACAAGATGAACAGAGTAAAAGTTACTACATACAATGTAAAGGGGTTAAACATCCCAGAAAAAAGATCAAAAATACTAATGGAACTTGGGAGACTTAAATCACAAATCATCTTTTTGCAAGAAACACATTTTAGGAAAGACAAGGTCCCAAAGTTCAAAAGTTTGAGATTCCCGGTGGTATATCATGGTGCCTCTCAGACTTCAAAGGCAAATGGAGTAGCAATTCTGATGGCTAAAAAGATAATATGGAAGGAATCTAAAGTAATAACTGACGAGGAAGGACGCTTTCTCCTTGTGAAAGGGATGCTGAATGAACAAAAAATTACCTTAGTGAACATATACCTACCAAATGAGAACCCAGTATTTGCGTTAGAGAAATACCTGGATTTAATAAATCAAAATAAGGAGGGGGCCCTAATCCTGGGAGGAGACCTAAATATGGTCTTGGAACCCAGTCTGGATACCTCTAAGGGATCCTACCATATATCAAATATAAAATTGCGTAAAGCGAGGATAATGCTGCAAAAACTACAGTTAATAGACAGTTGGAGGATCCTACATGCCCATGAGAGAGATTATAGCTTCTACTCAGCCAAACATAAAACATACACAAGAATCGACTATATATTTGTAGATCAAAGCATAGTGGGGAATCTGAGAGAAGCTTCAATGGGATCATTTACAATATCAGACCATGCCCCAGTAAACTGCTCCTTGGAATGGGGGGAAACAGGTCCGAGGGTATGGAACTGGAAGATCAATGAAACATTATTGAAAGATCCTGTATATGAGAGTAGGATAGAGCGAGAAATAGAATCCTTCTTTTTAACAAATGACTCAGACGGTACAGCTCCGCTGTCCAAGTGGGAGGCACACAAATGCTATATAAGGGGAATCCTTATCTCCCTAGGAACACATCGAAAACGCGCTTTAGATGCGAAGCTAAACACCCTGCTTGGCGAGATTCGTATATTAGAGAACGAACATAAACAAATACAAAGGTTACATATCGAAGAGAGATTAATGGGCCTACGAGGAAAGCTGAATCTATTATTAATGGATAAGGCCAAGGCCAAATTAAGTCGTTGCAGGAGGGCGTACTACGAATACGGAAACAAGCCAAGCAGGATGCTAGCAAACGCATTGAGAGAGTCAAGAGCTAAGAACCATATTGAAAAAATAAAAACACAAGGAGATATTGTAGTCAGTTCCTCACAATTAATAGCGAAGGCCTTTAGAGAGTATTATAGTAAATTGTATCAATTGGATAAACAACCTAACAAGGCAGGAAGTCAGAGTAGAGAAGAACGAATAAAGGCATACATATTGGCCTCAGAGATGCCTAAAATACCGGAGGAAAAAATCGGGACCATTGAGGGCCCGATAACAGCAGAGGAATTAGCAGTGGCAATTAAGGAAATGAAGCCAGGTAAATCTCCAGGGCCAGATGGCTACACCTTGCTGTACTATAAAACGTTTTACGAAAAGTTGTCACCTCAATTTCTGAAGGCATTTAACTCATTAAAAGAAGGACAACAGATGTTAAGAGACACACTAATGGCTCACATAACCGTAATTCCCAAAGAAGGGAAAGACCCTGCGCAATGTAGCAGTTACCGACCGATCTCTCTGCTGAATGCAGATCTGAAGATCTTTTCGAAAATCCTGGCAAACAGACTGGCAACTTATATTCCCCATCTAATACACCCTGATCAGGTAGGGTTTACACCGGGAAGAGAGGGGAGGGAAAACACACAAAGAGTACTAAGCACTATCTACCTATCACAAGTTTTTAAAAATCCATCAGTACTGGTAGCAACCGATGCAGAGAAAGCTTTTGATAGGGTGGATTGGGGATTCCTGAAAGCTGTTCTACAACATATAGGCCTGGGAGAGGGGATGCGGAACTGGATAGCAGGCCTATATTCGTGTCCGATGGCTAGAGTGAAGATAAACGAAATAATGTCGGACCCCTTCCCAATAAGAAATGGGACAAGACAGGGATGTCCACTTTCGCCGTTCATCTTTATCCTGGCCCTCGAACCCTTCTTGAGAACAATACGGGCAAACAAAGACATTAGAGGTCTCAGAGTGGGGGGAGATGAATACAAGATCGCGGCATTCGCAGATGACCTACTGTTCTCGCTAACAAGTCCAGGCCTATCTTTACCAGTTTTACTAAAAGAGATAAGGGAATATGGAGATCTGTCCAACTTTAAGGTAAACTATAACAAATCGGAGGCAATGGGTGTGGAGGTTAATGAACAAACACAGCAGTTATTGTCAACACAGTTTCCCTTTAGTTGGACAGATTCCCATATAGTATATTTGGGAACTAGAATGCCAAAAAACCTAAACAGGATTTTCGAACTGAACTTTACCCCATTAACAAGAGCGATCAAAACTGATTTACAGAGATGGGATAAAGAGATTTTTACTTGGTTTGGGAGAATAAATATTATTAAAATGAACGTAATGCCAAGATTGCTTTATCTGATTCAGACTCTACCAGTAAGGATCCCTCTCGGGTTCCTAAGAGACCTGAGATCTAGATTTATTAAATTTATTTGGGCAGGAAAACCGGCCAGAATAAGGAGGGAGGTCCTGACTCTACCAAAAGAGAGGGGGGAGTGGGATTCCCAGACCCAATGAGCTACTATGATGCCTGCCATATGGCAAGAGTGGTAGAGTGGTGTATCCATCAGAAAGATAAACCATGGATCCATATAGAACAGAAAATAACGAAAATCCCGCTAGAGGGAATGGCGTGGATTACAGAGTCAGACATCCCACAAGAGGTGAAGAAACACCCCACAGTAGGCGCTACGACACGAGCCATAAAAAGGATATTTGGGAAAACAAAAATCTCTAAATACCCAAGCCCACTGATACCGGTACTCGGGAATCCGAGATTTGAACTAGGCTTGACAGACACCCATTTTAACAACTTAAGACGGGGAGGACTGAGTAGACTTATACATTTTACGAGCAATGGTCAGGGTGGAGACGTGGTGGAGAGGGAGGAGAGACTGGGGAGGACGCTAGATATAATGAGACAAAGGCAACTGAAAGCAGCTATACAGGCAATTAGACCACGGGGGGAGATAACTCGTGAATTAACGGTTTTTGAAAAAGTCTGTAATAAAGGCGAACCAGTGAGGCACAGTCTATCGTATATGTATAGCCTCTTAGTAGAATCGGAAGCCCCGCAAGATTTATTATTTATTCAGGCATGGGAAAGAGACTTGGGGACCAGATTCTCGGAGACCCAGAAAGAAAAAATGTTTAGGTTTACTCATAAGGCCTCACTGGCAACAAGATACCAAGAGGGGGGATATAAAATTCTAACTAGATGGTACAGGACCCCGGAGGTATTAAAACGGATGTTCCCCCAGGTGTCAGATCAGTGTTGGAGATGCGGGGAAGCAAGAGGCACCATGATACACCTATTCTGGGAATGCCCGAAACTAAAGGAATACTGGGAAATGGTAGTCGAAACAGTAAATGTAATTACTAAGGAGAATCTGAGAGATAACCCAGCCGCACTGCTATTAAATGACTTCCCAATGTCAACGGCAAAATACAAAAACTCATTGCTTAGACATCTGCTTACAGCAGCAAAGGCTTGTATTCCATCTCTGTGGAAAAGTACGACATCTCCGACGCGACAACATTGGCTCGGTAGAGTAACAGAAATCCAGTCGATGGAATACCTGACAATGGGAATGAGAGAACAGGAGGAGAAGTATAGACAAGTATGGGAGCCTTACATTCACTATAGGGAGCAGAACCCCTGAGTGCGGGGGGAGGGGGGAGAGAGAGAGAGAGACGGAGAGACATATTTAGGGTTTTTTTTTTTTCCTGTTGCCGGTGGCGACAAGGGGTGTTAACCAGGGAGCGGACCTGGTGGGGGAGGGGGTAATTGTAATCAGAACTTTTGTTGAGTATACAGTAAATTAATAATAAGATGTAATGATGAAAGAAAATGCTACCTGTATATCTCAAAGCTGGATTCAGTGCCTTGTCTGTGTATGAAATATGGAAAAAATTATAAAATAAAGAATTTATAAAAAAAAAAAAAAATCGGCGACCCGCCCGTCGGGAATGGCAACCAGCCATTCATCCAGGCGGGCTGTCGAGCAAATAGAGAGCCTGCTCTCTATTCGCTCGACGGGATTCCCGACGGGCAGGGCGAGCCAGCAGCGTACACACGGCCGAGGTTCTCGCTGGAATGCAGCTTCCAGCGAGGTTCTCGCTGGTTTCCAGCGAGAACCTCGGTCGTGTGTACGCCGCCTAAGAGCTGTGAAAATGTGGAACAGACTCCCTCCAGAGGTGGTTCTGGCCAGCTCAGTAGATTGCTTTAAGAAGGGCCTGGATTCTTTCCTAAATGCACATAATATAACCGAGTACTAAGTTTTGTAGGGAAAGGTGGTCCGGGGTAAATCCAATTGCCTCTCGGGGGATCAGATTTTTTCCCTTCCGGTAGCAAATTGGATCATCGCTCTGCTGGGGTTTTTTGCCTTCCTCTGGATCAACTGTGGGTATGGAGTTGGGTGTATGGGATGTACTGTGTTTTATTTTGTTTGTTTATTTTTATTTATGGTTGAACTGGATGGACTTGTGGCTTTTTTCAACCTCACTAACTATGTAACTATGTAACTATGTAAAAGTGACGCAGTGCCAAATCGCAAAAAGGGGCCTGGTCCTTAACCTGCATAATGGTCCGGGTCTTAAGTAGTTAAATAAACTGTATACATGAAAAAATAAAAATAAATAAACTGTATACATGGAGGTATGATTGCAAACACACTGAAAGCTCTATGTGGTGTTTCATACATTTTAATGTTGGCCTGTTCATTCTTGGCATGCAGTGTCCGCAGAACTACAAACCCCAGAATGCACCCGGGCCATGCAAGCGGATGAGAAAGTCAGGAAACTCTTTCTGTGCGCCAGTTCTGCCAGCAGACTCTGCCAGGCTGGGCACGGAGCCAACGCGGGGCTGCCAGCACATGCAGACGTAACGTACACGGCTCTGGGGTGCCATCAGTGGGGGTGCAGCTGCCGTCTAAGCCTGAGCTACTGTCACATCCCGTGGGGGTCCCCTACCCCATCTCACTCGCACTTGCCTTTGATTTCCAGCATTTGGCACAATGCGACAGATGGAGCGGAGTCAGACGCCATTTGGTCCGTTCATTATTATCGGCGCTCGTATTCGCGATTCCCCAGATCACCTGTTCTAACGAGCTCCTCTATGACCTTTCTGTTCATAGCAGGGCTGTGCGCGATGCCGTGTGCGCTTCTACATGCAGCTAAACATGTTGGGGGATTAAACACTCAGCCCTTCATCCTTGTCACAAATCACCAGGGGGTCATTTACCACCCAGCGACAAAAATAAGGACCCGCGTACAACATACCAAACCGTAACAATAATCAATGCGCAAAATTTACATCACATAGCTCCCAACTGTTCATTGTTGTAGGGGAATTATACCCTTCTATTTTTTTTCTAGATATGAATGGAATGAGATTAAAGTATATTGTGGCCCAATCTCCTTGTATAAAATAAATAATATATATTAATATAAAAACAGTGCCTTGAAAAAGTATTCTTACCCCTTGAAATTTTCCAAATGTTGTCATGTTACAGCCTAAAATGTATTTTATTGGGATTTTTTGGGGGTTATTTACAAAAGACAAATCCATTGTGCACGACAAGTGCAAACTACAAGTGCAAAGTGCACTTATGCCGCGTACACACGATCACTGTTTGTGATGAAAAAAAAACAACGTTTTCTGTGAAGTAAAAAACGACGTTTTTGAAACGTCACTTTTCAAAGATGATGTTGCATACACACCATCGTTTTTTTCACAAAAAGCGAGGTTACGTTCACTACTCTTTTCCATTGAAGCTCGCTTCATAACTAGCTTCTGGGCATGCGCGGGGTTGACAAAAACGTCGTTTTAAACGTCGTTTTTGCTACACGCGGTGACTTTTTGTGAAACAAAAAACGACGTTTTGAAAAACGACACAAAAAATTCAAGCATGTTGGAATTTTTTTTGGTCGTTTTTTTGAAGACATAAAACAAAGTTTTGCCCACACACGATAAATTTAAATGACGTTTTTTAAAACGCCGTTTTATTTCATCACAAAAAACGACCGTGTGTACGCGGCATTAGAATTGCAGTCACTGTAGATCCGAGGGGGACATGCAAGACGAATAAAAAAACAGCATTTTAGCTTGCACATGATTGGATAATAAAATCAGCAGAGCTTCTCCTTATTTTAGATCTGCCCCTCAGATTTACAGCGACTGCACTTCCATGTGCACTTTCAGTGCAATTTCAAGTGCACTTTGCACTAGTAGTGCAAAGTGGATTTTACTTTCGTAAATAACCCCCCTGTGTCATAGATCAACACAAAGTGGCACATAATTGTGAAGTGGAAGGAAAATGATAAATGTTTTTCAAAAATGTTTGCCAATAAATATGTGAAAAGTGTGGTGTACATTTGTATGGCGCCCCCCCCCCCCCCTGAGTCAATACTTTGTAGAGCCTCCTTTTACTGCAATTACAGCTGAAAGTCTTTCTGGGGGTGTCTCTACCAGCTTTGCACATCTAGAGAGGGATACTTCTGCCCATTCTTCTTTGCAAAATATGAAAAAGCTCTGTCAGATTGGACGGAGAGCGTCTGTGATCAGCAATTTTCAAGTCTTGCCACAGATTCTCAATGGGATTTAGGTCTGGACTTTGACTGAGACATTCTAACACATGAATATGCTTTGATTTAAACCATTCCATTGTAGCTCTGACTGTTTAGGGTCGTTGTCATGATAATGAAGCATGCTTATTCAAAAACAGGCACAAAGAGATATACACTCAAGGAACAATCCCCCCCCCCCCTTTGTATAATGTCAAAGGGCAGGGTAAACTACATTCAGAAACAAGAGACAAAGGCCTCAGGCGGCGTACACACGACCGAGGTTCTCGCTGGAAACCAGCGAGAACCTGGCTGGAAGCTGCATTCCAGCGAGGACCTCGGCCGTGTGTACACTTTTGGCGAGCATCCCGTCGGAATCCCGTCGAGCAGAAATAGAGAGCACGCTCTCTATTTACTCGACGGCCCGCCTGGATGAATGGCTGGTTGCCATTCCCGACGGGCGGGTCGCCGATTTCGACGGCCGGCAGAGAACCTCGACGGGCGGAACGATGTGTTCTGCCCGTCGAGGTTCTCTGCTGTGTGTACGCGGCCTCATTCACACTTACAATCCGTTCAGGTCCGCCTGTCAGTTTTGACGCGGGCTTGAACGGGTGCTCCATGCATCTCTATGGAGCGTCGAATGTCAGCAGAGACATGTCTGCTGACATCCGACCTGATCGGATCCGCTAAAAACAGACGTATGGGGCGCACGTCCCCATCCGTCCATGCGGATCGGATCGGGTAAGATCTGATGAAAAAACGGACATGCTGTCTGTTTTCATCAGATCGCTCCATAGCAGACAGCGGTGCCGAAAAGCCCCTCCCCGCTCAGTGAGCAGAGAGGAGCTTGTCATCCGTCGGCTCAGCGGAGATCTGCAGACAGATCTCCCGCTGAGCTGGTGGACGCAGGCGGATTCCGTCGGGACGGACTGCGACGGAGTCCGCCATGCATAGGTGTGCGCAGCCTTTGGCATTAGGGTGTGCACCTCAAACACACTCTACCGATCATTTACGATGTTCATTCAGAAAGGGAAGGGGCCTGTAAATGGCATATTTACTGGCCCCTTCCCCCACTCATCCTAAAACATCCACAACAACAACCAGTGGGAGAGGAGGGAAGCCGGAGGTGCTGTGGAGGGAAGGATGGGGAGTCAGGTCAGTAGGGTTGCCACCTTTTCTTCAAGCCAAACCCGAACCCTTTAGCCGCCTGGGACATCTTTGGGTGCCCCAAGAAGTGTAGTAATGCCACAGCGAACAGTAGGTGTGGTCAAATTGCTCTTGCTGCCATCATCATCACCCTGCCCCCCCAGTGATGCCAAAATTGCCCCCAGACAACCGCCCTCAGCACACAACAGATTTGTGTGTGACTATCTTAGTTACTTGGGGTGCCACAGTCCGTTCTGAATAATGTGTCCGGGTTTCAAGTAGACTGATTCAAAACCTGGAATGTCCAGGTGAATCCCAGAAAGGTGGCAACCCTACAGTGGGGGAATCTGTTGTGCACAGGGTGATTAGGGTGTGCCTGGGCACACCTGGCACACCCTGTGCGCACGCCTATGCCGCCATTTGTGAATGAGGCCAAACAGGTGTATTCAAACGTCTCATCAGTAGACTGTCTTATAAGCAGGGAGGGCTGTTGGAGTAATTCCACCCTCCCTCCACCTTGCTAGAGACACATATACATCCCATAATAGGTTGCTCCCAAGGCACATTTTGCACATATGCTGAAAGTTTGGTCAATAATTTCATCCATTGATTGCAGGTTCTGCAGTCTCCAAAGAATACATTTAATAAACGCACATTGGGCCAGATTCACAGAGCCCTTACTCCGGTCTATCTCGCGTTAGACCGGAGTACTTTCAAATTACGCGCGTCGTTTCATTAGTCTGAATCCTCAAACCATGAATCGACGGCTGCGGGCTTCAATCCGACTGGCTTACGTGTTCGTACGCCTTCGGATCTACGCTGCAAAAATTTTGCGGCCGCTGGGTGGAGTTCCCGTCGTTTTACGCGTCGGGGTATGCAAATTAGCTTTTTCCGACGATCCACGAAGTTACTAGCGTCGTTCGCAATCTCTTACGGCATCTGTAGTCATCTTTTTGTCGCGTAAAGTTATTCCACCTTTTATCTGGTCTAGTTTTAGACAGCCCATGTTAAGTATGGCCGACGTTCCCGCTTCGAATGTCAACGTCTTTTTTTATTTTTTACGTAAGTCGTCCGGGAATAGGAATGTACGTAAACGACGCTACTCAAACAACGAATGACGAATCGACGTTATTTCGCACAATGCACGGCGCGGAAATGTCTGAACTGAGCCTTTACGCATTTCGATCGCCGCGGGGACGCGCCTAATTTAAATGCTTCACGCCCCCTAATCGCGTATTTCGATTCGGCCGCGAGAAATACACTACGCCGCCGTACGTTACGGGCCAAAATCTACTTGGATTCGTCGTAGAGCCTGGTAAAATACGGCGGCGTAGTGTATCTCTGATACTCTGCGCCAATGTAATTGTATGTATGTGAATCTGGCCCATTGTTTTTAATTATTGTGGGTGCAAAATTTTTGTGAAAGGTGGAATCCTTCAAATAAAAGGAAACAGCCCCACAGACTCTGTGTGAACTATGCAGCCTAGGCTTTAGGAAAAGACTAGAGAACAACAGTTTGCACATGGCAAGTACATAATACTTCTCTAGAACAACATAATTACGTGATGGGTTAATGCTAACATATGCTCCGTTGATTCAGAGGAAGTGTGAATTTTAATGACAGGTCCACTTCAAATCCCTCTGTCACTTTTCTCACCACAACTGTCCTTAGATTTATATAAATAAATGTCCCGTTTAACTGCCAAATGTATCTTTTGCACATTTATCAAGGTGGGGAGAGATTTCTTTCCCCTGTGACTACGATCCAATTTACAGGAAAATTATACACTAGGTATAAAAAAAAAAAAAAAAGGTAAAAACATGGTAAAGTGAAGTGCGGGTGCCTGGTAAATAGAGTATAACAGATGAGAATAAAATATGCTCTTTCCTGCAGCTTTTATGCTCCAGACTGTGCAGTAAAGGGGTTAGGTAATAACATAGAGTGTGTTCTTACAATGAATGGGTTAACCACTTCCATACAGGGCATTTTCACCCCCTTCCTGCCCAGAACATTTTTAGTTTTCAGCGCTATCGCACTTTGAATGACAATTGCGCGGTCGTGCGCCGTGGCTCCCAAACAAAATTGACGCCCTTTTTTTCCCCACAAATAGAGCTTTCTTTTGGTGGTATTTGATCACCTCTGCGGTTTTTATTTTTTGTGCTATAAACAAAAGAAGAGCGACAATTTTGAAAAAAACACAATGGGCCAGATCCACAGAGAATTGCCCTGGCGCAGTGTATCATCGATACACTACGCCGCCGTATTTTACCTGGCTCTAAGTCGAATCCAGGAAGATTTCGGCCCGTAAGGTACGGCGGCGTAGTGTATTTCTCGCGGCGGAAACAAAATACGCGATTAGGGGGCGTGAATCATTTAAATTAGGCGCGTCCCCGCGGCGATCGAACTGCGCATGCTCCATTCAGAAATGTCCTGCCGTGCATTGCGCGAAATTACGTTGAAACTTCATTTTTTTTAGTAGCGTTATTTACGTACATTCCTATTCACGGACGACTTACGAAAAAAAAATAAAAAATTGAAAATTCGACGCGGGAACGACGGCCATACTTAACATGGCCAGTCTAACTATAGACCGGATAATAGCAGATTTAAAAAGCCGACTAGCGACGACGTTAGAGAATGCGACGGCCAATCGTAACTTCGTGGATCGCCGTAAAAAGCTAATTTGCATACCCGACGCTGAAAACGACGCAAACTCCACCCAGCGGGCGCAAAAAGATTGCAGCGTAGATCCGAAGGCGTACGAAGACGTAAGCCTTTTGGATCGAAGCCCTAAGCCGTCGTATCATGGTTTGAGGATTCAAACTAATGATACGACGCGGGTAATTTGAAAGTACGCCGGCGTATCAGGAGATTCACCGGTGTACTGGCTCTGTGGATTTGGCCCATTATCTTTTACTTTTTGATTTTAGAAATATCATCATTTTTTTTAAAAAAAACGTTTTTTTCCCTCAGTTTAGACCTATTCTTCTACATATTTTTGGTAAAAAAAAATCGCAATAAGCATATTTGATTGGTTTGCGCAAAAGTTCTAGCATCTACAAAATAGGGAATATAATTATGGCATTTTTTATTTACTAGTAATGGCGGCGATCTGCGATTTTTTTTATTGTAACTGTGACATTGCAGCGGACATATTGGACACTTATGACACATTTTTGGGACCATTCACATTTATACAGCGATTAGTGCTATAAAACTGCACTGATTACTATGTAAATGTGACTGGCAGGGAAGGGGTTAACACTAGGGGGCGCTGAAGGGGTTAATATGTTCCCTAAAGTGTGTTCTAACTGTAGGGGGAGGGGGACTCACAAGGGGAGGAGACCGATGTGTGTTATTCTGTACTGGGAACACACATCAGTCTCCTCACTGCTGACAGGACACATGGTCCTGTCGTGAGTCCGACATTGCGGCCGCCGGGCACGCGCACCAGGTCCTGAGCAATGCGGCGGGCGCGCACCATAGCCGCTCGGGAGTGCAAGGACTTGGATTTGCCTTTTGTAAGTAACCCCCAGTGTGTTCTAACAATGAGGGGGTTGAACCATACCCAAATGAGGATAGAGGGACTATGCTCCGAATCAGGGACAGTTCCTCAAAGCCAGGGACAGTTAGGAGCTATAGTTAAAGTGGTTGTAAACCCACTTTTACAACTTGCACCTACAGGTAAGCCTAGATTAAGGGTTACCTGTAAGTGCAAGAAATATCTCCTAAACCTACACGGTTAAAGGGTTTGTAAAGGGTTAAAGATAAAAAATAAAAATAAATCCCTAAATAGCGTCCTTTACCTTAGTGCCGTCCTCCTCCACTTACCTCATCCTTCCATTTTGCTTTTAAATGTTTTTATTTCTTCTGAGAAATCCTCACTTCCTGTTCTTCTGTCTGTAACTCCACACAGTAATGCAAGGCTTCAGGAGGGTCAGGACACTCTCTACTTTGCAGATAGAGAAAGGAGCTGTGTATTAGTGGGCGTCCTGACACTCCTGCTTTCCCACTCCCCCCTCAAGAGGCTTTCTCCACACCAGGGAGAAAGCCTTAAATGACTGTGTGGAGTTACAGACAGAAGAACAGGAAGTGAGGATTTCTCAGAAGAAATAAGGACATTTGAAAGCAAAATGGAAGGATGAGGTAAGTGAAGGAGGACTGCACTAAGGTAAAGGAAGCCATTTAGGGATTTTTTTTTTTTTTACCTTTACAACCCCTCTAATGAGATATTTGCAGAAAACACTTCACCGATGTCTACGGTGTACTGAGCCTCCCAGCATTCTGAATTGAATCATGCTGGGATTATGCCCATACGGCGCGCATGCGTGGGAGCGGTCCCGCGCGCATTAGCGGGAGTGACGTCATCGCTGCTCTGGCCAATCACAGTGCCCGGAGCGGCGATACCAGGAAGAAGCTCCAGGGGGACATGGCGGCGGCGGGGAATGAGGAGCAATTCGGGGGCTTCGATCTCAGGTAAGTGCCACATAATGAGCTAGTATGCTCATTAGTTATTAGTATTTTTCCCTGTTTTTTCAGGGGGGGGGGGGGGGTTACTTCCTCTTTAAACAGCAGTGGTAAAATTGTGTTGATAGGAGTAAGGGACTAAATGGCAGTGGAAATAATGGGGAGATAGTTCTTACAATGTAAACAGTAGCGATATTAAGTGTCAGTTTTCTTACAATGAATGGGTTAAACAGTAGTGGTAATAAGGGCCAGTATGTTCTTAGGAGGAATGGATTAAATTGCAGTGGTAATAATAAAAATATGATGAAGAAAAGGTTAAACAGCAGTGGTAAAATTGTGTTGATAGGAGGAAGGGACTAAATGGCAGTGGTAATAATGGGGAGAGTGTTGGTACAATGAAGGGGTTAAACAGCAGTGATAATAATGCCGCGTACACACGGTCGTTTTTTGCGATGAAAAAAAAAAAACGACGTTTTTTGTGAAGTAAAAAACGACGTTTTTGAAACGTCACTTTCAAAGACGATGTTGCATACACACCATCGTTTTTTCACAAAAAGCGAGGTTACGTTCACCACTCTTTTCCATTGAAGCTCGCTTCATAACTAGCTTCTGGGCATGCGCGGGTTGAAAAACGTCGTTTTAAAAGACGTTTTTGCTACACACGGTGACTTTTTGTGAAACAAAAAACGACGTTTTGAAAAACGACACAAAAAATTCAAGCATGTTGGAATTTTTTTTTGGTCGTTTTTTTGAAGACAAAAAACGACGTTTTGCCCACACACGATCAATTTAAATGACGTTTTAAAAAACGTCGTTTTTTTTCATCGCAAAAAACGACCGTGTGTACGCGGCATAAGGGTCAGTGCTCTTATGAATGAAGAGTGGGTTAAATAGCAGTGGTAATAAGGGGCAGTGTGTTCTTGGTAGGAATGGATTAAATGGCAGTGGTTTTATTGGGAAGTGTGTTCCTATGATGAAGGGATTCAATAGCAGTGGTAATATTGTGTTGATGGGGGAAGGGACTAAATGGCACTACTAATAATGGGCAGTGTGTTTTTACAATGAAGGGGCTTATCAAAAATGGTAATAATAGGCACCATGTCCTTATGACGGAGAGGTTATATGACATTGGTAATAACAGCGAGTGTTTTCTTATGATGAAGCGGTAAATAGAAGTATCACTAATGGGGAACACATTCTTATGATGAAGGGGTATACAGTTGAACCTAGGATTACGAGCATAATCCGTTCCAGGAGAATGCTCATAATCCAAAGTACTCGCATATCAAAGCGAGTTTTCCCATTGAAGTCAATGGAAACTAAAATAATTTGACTTTAATGGGATGCAATACCGAATGCGGCCAGGGGTGGGGGGGGGGGTGCCAGAGAGTGCCGAAAAGGGCCAAAAAGGCCCGAGGACACTTCGGCTTGTTTCCTGCACCCCCGTACCTCAGGCCAAATGAGGTACTGCAGGCCTATTTAGCTTGAATTCTGCTCGTCCTGCGAGTCAACACTCGCAAACCGAGTCAGAATTAAAAAAAAAAAAGTTGCTTGCATATCAAAATGCTCTCAAACCAAGTTACTCTTAAACTGAGGTTCCACTGTATATGGCAGAAGTAATAATGGGAAGCTTCCCCTTTCGACATTATATTGTGCTCTTTTGGGCACTGATTCCCCAAAGGTGGTCAGGTTATGGGAAGTGTGGCACAGTGATATACCGTCCTTGGACAAGGAGGATTGGGAAGACTGCCTTGAACATGGTCCCAAGCTAAAGAGAAGTGAAGGTCACCAGGTGGTCTACCCTAATAGACAAATATGAACAAGTGAAAGAGAAGTGAAGGCCCCAAGCTAGTCATCTCCTCCAGGGATAAACTCACTCAGGTGAAATTCTGATGCCGCGTACACGCGACCGTTTTTCGGGTTGTAAAAAATTACGTTTTTAATGGTGTAGAAAAAAATATGTTTTTTTCAACCCGATCATTAAAACGACCTTGCCTACAAACGATCGTGAAAAAAAATGCTCTAGCAAATCGCGGTGACGTACAACACGTACAAAGGCACTATAAAGGGGAAGTTCCATTCGGATGGCGCCACCCTTTGGGCTGCTTTTGCTGATTCCGTGTTAGTAAAAGACGATTCGCGTTTTTCAGTCTGTTACAGCGTGATGAATGTGCTTACTCCATTACGAACGCTAGTTTTACCAGAACGAGCGCTCCCGTCTCATAACTTGCTTCTGGGCGTTGGCGTTCTTTTCACATCGTTAAAGCCCACACACGATCATTTTTTACAACGTTAAAAACGAGGTGAAAATTTAGAACTTTTTTCTAAATTTTTAATGGCCATTTTTTACACTGTGAAAAATGCTCTGGAGCCCACACACGAACGTTTTTAATGACATTAAAAAAAACTTAATTTTTTCCTACCCTAAAAACGCATTACACAGAATATATTACACACCCCAGAAATGATATTGTATTTTTCCAGACAAAGACCCTATCTGCCCCAAATGCAGAACTCATGTAGGAAAATGTTTCCATATATTTTGGGATTGCCCAATTATTTTATCCTATTGGTCAGCGGCGGTCAATGAAATCAATCTTAGGTTGCGATTGTCCCTCCTAGTATTGCCAGATTTGGCCTTGCTTGGGGGTTCATGAGGATGCCTAGCACTATCACCATTCTAAATGATTGATTATTGATCTCCTATTCTTCAAAATGGATTTCATCCTCTCCTCCTAGGAGGCACCGATAGATGCAGCACTACCCATGTATAGGATCACATACATAAATAGAAGTTGTAAGTGGAAATATGATAAAGTTTGGGCTTCTTGGACCTCCAACTGAGGCTCTCAATTTACAATGGATTCCTCTGGAATTACGTTTTCTGATTGTTTTGTCCTTTTTATTTTTAGCCACCTCTCAATTGTACATTATGGGCCAGATTCAGGTAGAGTTAGGCTGGAGTATCAGTGATACTCCAGCCTAACTCTCACTTTGAGCCGGCGTTTCTGTTTTCTTTAGTCAGAAAACAAGAAACGCCGGGTTGGAGTTCCGATACGAGCGGCGTAATTGAATTTCGCCGTCGCATCGCAACTGAAATTAAAAAAATGGCGCTGGGGGCGTTCCCGCTGATTAACGCCGAAAATATGTTAATCAGCGGGAATCGGCAATTCACGATCGTATTCGGGCGCGACGCAGTGACTTTCCGACATTTCCGTAAGCGATACGCGGCGTAAAGATAAAGCAGCCCCCTAGTGGAGTATCCTATGTTAAGTATAGCCGTCGTCATCGCGTCGAAAAAAAAAAAATTTGCGTCGCTTGCGTAAAACGTCAATGAATGGGGATTTGACGTCATTGACGTTCACTGACAGAATTTGGAGCATGCGCACTGGGATGCATTGACAGTCGACGCATGCGCAGTACGTTCGCCGCGGGATCGCGCCTAGTTATAATACCCGCCCCCAACCCGCCCAATTTGAATTCCGCCGGCTCATTTTCGATACGCCGCCGCAACTTTAGGAGCAAGTGCTATGTGAATAACAGTACTTGCTGCTCAAGTTTCGCCGGAGTAACGTAAATGAGAAACGCTATTGTCAAAGCATTCTGCTTTGTTTTATGTCAATCTGCATACTGTTGCTACCATGTATGATACCAATAAAGCACCAGCTTTTATTGTTAAAAAATACGGTATATACTTTTGAGGAAGGGTTTAAACAGCAGTGGTGATAATGGGGAGTATATTCTTATAATGAAGGGGTAAATGGTACTGGTAACGATGGAGAGGGTGGTCTTATGATGAAGGGGGTTAAAGGGCAGTGGTAAATAGTTGTGTGCAGAGGCGGCTCTAGGCTTTATGAGGCCTAAGGCCCCGTACACACGACCAAATAAATCTGTTCAAATCGGTCGGACAGACCAATTTGATCAGATTTGTCTGCTGGCTGTTTTGGTTTGATCGCTGTACACACGATCAAACCAAAATCCCCGCCCGCAGACAGCGCGGTGACGTGGCGGTGACGTTGACACCGCTAACGTCACCGCACCAGGAAGTAAAACACTTCCGCGCATGTGTCGAATCCATTCAACGCATGTGCGGGCAGATATGTCTGCTGGTTAGCGTACTAACCAGCAATATATCGGTCCGACGGGTTCCCAGCAGACAGATTTTAAAGCATGCTTTAAAATCTGTCTGCTGGCCAAATCCGTCGGCTCGCCCGTACACACGATCGAATCTGTCTGCTGAGACGGTCTGTGAGACCGTTTTCAGCAGATAGATTTGATCGTGTGTACGCGGCCTTAGGCAAAACTTGACATGGGGCCCCACTCACGCCCATGATGGGAAAAATACTTCAAGGACAATAGCCTCTTCCTAACAACCCTGGCCGGTGGTTGTGGGGGTCTGTGGGCAGGGGGCTTATTGGAATCTGGAAGCCCCTTTAACACCACCTGGTGAATCCACCCCTTGTGATGACATTGAGTGAGGGCATGCTGGGTCATTGACGTCACAAGGGTTGTTGACACTGATATTCACTGATTGTTAGAGACGCTGGCGGCCCCGCTCTTGAGTCAGGGCTCTTTACGCTGCCTGAACACAGCAGCGTTAAGTTCCCCTGTCCCTCAAAACTGGGGTAATGCATTGGGCAAGTTAGGTGGCCGCGAGGCCCCTGTGAGTGCGAGGCCTTAGGCAACCACCTAATTTACCTAATTAAAGAGCCGCCTCTGGTTGTGTGTTCTTACAATAAAAGGATTGAATGATACTGGTAATAATGGGGGAGTGTGTTTTAATGATGAAGGGGTTAAATGTCGGTGGTAATAATGGGGGCTGTGTGTTTTTATGGTGAAAAGTTAATGACAGGGGTAAACAATAAGATGTGTGCTTACAATAAGGGGAGAAAGGATGAGCTCCGGCGTGTTTCCACAGTCCATGTGCAGAGCCCGCCAGGAAGTCGGCACCGTGCTGCGCTTATAACAGGCAGGGAGACATTTCCCAATGCTCGGCTGCAGAGATCGGGAAATGTCTCACTGCCTGCGATTAGCACAGCACGGTGCCGACTTCCTGGCGGGCTCTGCACATGAACTGTGGAAACATGCCGGAGCTCATCCTTACTCCCCTTATTGTAAGCACACATCTTATTGTTTACCCCTGTCATTAACTTTTCACCATAAAAAAACACAGCCCCCATTATTACCACCGACATTTAACCCCTTCATCATTAAACACACAGCCCCCATTATTACCAGTATCATTTAACCCTTTTATTGTAAGAACACACAATAAAATAAACATTCCCCTGTCTACATGCCCCACAGTGATAACAGGCTGCATGTGTTTTTTCATAGGACATAATACCTAAGCTGGCCATACACTGACCCTTATCTCTCCCTATACAGTCTGTCAGATTTAACCTACAACAGCTTCTGATTCACTAACACAATGGCTGCCTTGTGCCCCCCCCCCCTCCTTTTATAGTGAGGGGCACTGTCTTATCCAAAAGCCCCCTGGCTGGCCATAAAGTGCAATAAAGTTTAAACATTTTCTCCTATAGGAATCTGCACAAAACATTGTCACTACCGGTATTTGAATTTGTGTTCAAACCTGAACCTCAACCCTGGTTCTTACAATGAAGGTGTTAAAGGGTACTGGTAATAATGAGGGGTAGGTTCCTAGGATGAAAGGGTTAACCATGGCATCTCTCTCTCCTCTCTGTCTATGATCTGTAAGAAATTAAATCCTTGATATTCTATTCTATATATTTTATCTTTATATCCTTTATAAATGCTCTGACTTTTTCTGTTTGGAAGCAGAGAAGATTCTTGCATGCGTACAACTGTCAAGGTCTGCGGATCCAAAAGAACGGAGATTTACATGTTTTGGACCAAAAAAATAAAAAATGACATTTTGATAGAATCCTACCTTCAAGGAGCGAGGCGTCATTGACACACACCAGGCAGTTTATATTATAAAAGATTCAGCCTACTGTGTGCGCAATAAACAGGAAAAGTGACTGCTGCCTGAGCAAGGAGACCGCCGCAGGAGGAATGAGACTCCCAACTGTAGTGGTTTCGAGTGAGAGTGCTGGATATTGAATCACACCTCTAACGAAGATACGACTGTTAGGGAATAAAAATATTTTCTTCTTCTTAAGCAGGTAAGGGATAGGAAGGGCTTCTTTACTGTAAGAAGGGTGTTTGTGTGCAAAATAAGAATTGTTGGAAAATGGGGAAAAGTTGAGACGTGGAAAAGGAATCTTTACTGCAAAATGGATTTGTTTGTAAAATAGAAAGGGATGCAGCACTGGAAGCAAAAATAAGTTTCTATATGATTAAAATGGTCCAATGGTGACATGGATAAATGGTGATTAAGCTTGGGAATATGAAGGATTTCTTTACTGTTACAGAAAAGATCTCCTTCCCATTTCACATTCTTGCTTGGGAATAGGAAAGGTTTTCTTTACTGTTACAGAAAGCATTTTCCCATTTCACATCCTTGTTTGGGAATTAGATTTTTTTTTTTTTTACTGCTGCATGAAAGATTTATTGCTAAATCACATCCTTGCTTGGGAATAGGAAGGGTTTTTACTGTTACAGAAAAGATCTCCTTCCTATTTCACATTCTTGCTTGGGAATAGGAAAGGTTTTCTTTACCGTTACAGAAAGCATTTTCCCATTTCACATCTTTGTTTGGGAATTAGATTTTTTTTTTTTTACTGCTGCATGAAAGATTTATTGCTAAATAACATCCTTGCTTGGGAATAGGAAGGGTTTTTACTGTTACAGAAAAGATCTCCTTCCTGTTTCACACCCTTGTTTGGGAAAAAGATCTTCCCTTCTGTTTCATGTCCTTGTTTGGGAATAGGAAGGGTCTACTTACTATTTCAGGAAAGATCTCCTTCCTTTTTAACACCCTTGCTTGGGAAAAAATAGTGGGCCAGATCCACAGAGCTAGTACGCCGGTCTATCTCCTGATACGCCGGCGTACTTTCAAATTACCCACGTCGTATCATTAGTTTGAATCCTCAAACTATGATACGACGGCTTCGGGCTTCGATCTGACAGGCTTACGTCTTCGTACGCCTTCGGATCTACGCTGCAATCTTTTTCCGCCCGCTGGGTGGAGTTCGCGTAGTTTTCCGCGTTGGGTATTCAAATTACCTTTTTACGGCGATCCACAAAGTCACGATTGGCCGTCGCATTCGCTAACGTCGTCGCTAGTCGGCTTTTTACGGCGTCAAAGTTAAAGCTGCTATTATCCGGTCTATAGTTAGACGTGCCATGTTAAGTATGGCCGTCGTTCCCGCGTCGAATTTTCATTTTTTTGCGTAAGTCTTCCGTGAATAGGAATGTACGTAAATTATGCTACTAAAAAAAAAAATTACGTTTTGATGTAATTTTGCGCAATGCACGGCGGGAAATTTCTGAACGAAGCATGCGCAGTTCGATCGCTGCGGGGACGCCTAATTTAAATGATTCACGCCCCCTAATCGCGTATTTCGATTCCGCCGCGAGAAATACACTACGCCGCCGTACGTTACGGGCCAAAATCTTCATGGATTCGACTTAGAGCCAGGTAAAATACGGCGGCGTAGTGCATCTCTGATACACTGCGCCAGGGCAATTGTATGTGGATCTGGCCCAATGTTTTCTTACTGATACAGGAAAGACCTGCTTACAATTTCTTATCCTTTCTTAGGAATAGTAAGGGTTTATTTACTGTTACAGGAAAGATCTCCTTCCTATTTTACACCCTTGCTTGGTAATAGGATGTTTTTTTTTTACTGTTACGTGAAATATCTATTTCCTATTTTACATCCTTTCTTCGGAATAGGAAGTTTTTCTTTACAGTACGGCCGCATACACACGATCAGTCCATCCAATGAGAACGGTCCTAAGGACCGTTTTCATCGGTTAACCGATAAAGCTGACCGATGGTCTGATGTGCCTACACACCATCGGTTAAAAAAACGATCGTGTCAAAACGCGGTGATGTTTACGTGTTTTAACACAACGACGTGCTGAAAGAAACAAAGTTCAATGCTTCCAAGCATGCGTCTACTTGATTCTGAGCATGCGCGGCCTTTTAACCAATGCTTTTGGATATTACCGATCGGTTTTGACCTATCAATTAGGTGTCCATCGGTCAAATTTTAAAGCAAGTTCTCTTTGTTTTGACCGAAGGATAACTGACCGATGAAGCCCACACACGATCCATTTGGACCGATGAAACCGACCTTCAGTTTGTTTTCATAGGTTTTGACCGATCGTGTGGACGTGGCCTTACAGGAAAGATCTCCTTCCTATTTCACACCTTTGCTTGGGAATAAGAAGGGTTTCTTTACTCATAAAGGAAAGATCCCTTTCCTTTTTAACATGCTTGCTTGGTAATAATAATGATTTCTTTACTGATACAGGAAAGACCTGCTTCCTATTTCACACCCTTGCTTGGGACTAGGAAGTTTTTTTTTACTGTTACAGGAAAGATCTCCTTCCTATTTCACACCATTGCACGGGAAGAGGAAGGATTTTTTTTACTCATGTAGGAAAGAAATTCCTCAAATTGACATTGAGCTTTCCTGAGATTTAGGCAGCCATTTTTGATCCAGGAAAGCTATATATAACATATGCTGGGTCGGTCTGGCGGACCTGCAGTGTGGGGAATGCAAGTTACAGGCTAGGGAAGGAAAATTGGACTAGAGATGGTTTTAATAATAGGTGTCTAATCTCAGAAGGTGGGTAGATATGACTTCACTATCTGACCTGACATATATAGAGAAGCCTGGAGTCAAGAAGCAGAAGGGAAATAGAATGAAGGGCTTATGTGACTGGGGGAAACAGTGGACAGGAGCAGGGGTTGTTAATAAGCTTCTGATTGGTGGTAACTGAAAAACGAGGAGTCAGCGGGGGGCTATGAGAAGGGCGGTCCCTCCCCAGTGCCAGTGTTAGCCGGAGGAGATAGCTTCCCACCCACCCTCCCTGGTTATAGTAGGTATGGGGGTTTGGAGACTTCTGCCCTAAAGCAACACACTTCATGTTGGGAAATTTTTGGGGACATTTTGGAATGCCGGAAGCCCATTTATTTTCAAAAGGGTGCCCAATACAACACAAATGAATGCGCAACACAAGGTACATTAGCACATGTGCAATAACGCACCGCACAAATGTAAATGGGCCCTTAAAGTGGAGGTTCACCCTCCAAAAAACTTCTAGCATGCCATGGAGCCCACCCACCCGACCGGCAGTATGCCAGTGTTTTTTTTTGTACACACCTTTTTACGGGCTCTCTTTCCCTCCGGCGATCCCGCGTGACTGGGCGTTTACAATCACAGGCTGTGATTGACGTCCCTCAGCCCGGGGCATACATCGCGTCACGAGATGCCGAAGGAACCGAACCCGAACGTCGGTGCGGCCCTATACGGCGCCTGCGCACCAACGTTCGGGTTCATTCGGCATCTCGCGACGCGCTGTATGCGCCGGGCTGAGGGACATCAATCACAGCCTGTGATTGTAAACGCCCAGTCACGCAGGATCGCCGGAGGGGAAGAGAGAGTGTAAAAAGGTGTTAACAGAAAAAAAAAAAAAAACACCGGCATACTGCCGGTCGGGTGGGTGGGCTCCATGGCATGCTAAAAAAATTTTTTGTAGGATGAACCTCCCTTTTAATCAATACCTGGGTTCACACTAATGCGAATTCGAGGTTTCCCTGCATCCAATTCGCAAAAGCAGGAGCTTGTGACCGGCTCTCCGCAGCGGCTCCGGTGCCATTTGCCCTGTGCGTCTTTTGGTCAGTTTCAGGTCCGAATTCATTCAAAAATGTGGGCTGAAATTCGGACCTAAAACGGCAAACCAGGACACATCGGACTCCTGCTGTGAGTCGCTGCATTCTCATATGTGAACCCAGCCTGAAAAATCTGAGTCTATGCCTTCCACCCCCCCTCCAGCCTCTCCTGGCTGGCTCTATATAGATAACGAGCAGTGCAATGAATTTCCAGAATTCAGGTGAAGCTCCGGCTCTGTCTGTATACATATTGAAATTGCAGTCTGATGAAATTTGGCCTCTCCCATACACAGCTGGTCCTGCAGATAATTGAGAGCAGAACGCCTTTTGTCTATTATAGCAATGCATGAAAGCAGGAATTTACTCTCTGGGAAGGAAGAAAAAAAAAAGAAAGCGCAGTGCCTTCGCAGCATATTCAGTCATCGGACAAATCGCGTCAAGGTGGCGGTTTTGCGTTGTATAAGGGTTAATGTCAGGCTTTTTATTTTTATGCAAAAATAACTGAAAAGAGAAAATAAAGAGGAGAAAAAAAAAAGTGCCTTCTCGGTCTTTTTCTGAAAAAAAAAAAAAGGGTTTTGAAAAATCAGTTTCCATAGAAACCACATCAAACATCCAATCTGATATGTGGCAGGTAGTGCTGGCGTGTGTGGGCACTAGATGGCGCTGCTGCCCCCACAGAGAGGCTGAATGGCAAAAAAGAGCGGAATTATAATTTCTTTAGGTATATAAAGCCTTTTAAATGCATAGGGGCTGGGGGTGAGGGGGGGGCATGGGAGGGGGGTGGACGACGAGATTAAATCATTGTGGTTGTGATGTAACATACCTGTTAATAATGTATCTTTTATAATCCTATGCATTGCACTGGGAAAAAAAATGTTAATTTTCATTTAATGAATATCATAATTCAGAGGAATGCCAGAACAGCATTAGAGCATTCTGGAGAATGGCGGCAAAAAGAAGAGAAATAGAAGAAATAGTGTAAAAATAAGTGGTGGCAAAATGGCACAGTTGCCGGGGAGGATAAAGGTGAAGATAAAAAGTTTTTTTTTATCATAATTAGGAAGTTTTGCTTTGGCGCACATATCGCTATATGCTTGCTGTTTCATATTGCCATTATGTACAGATTTATAAAGGGTCCTAGTGCACATGTTATGAGCCAGGTCTTCTTGATGTGCCCAACAATTGTCACCACTGTGCCATGCCAAACGCAGCCACTGTGCCATGCCAAACACAGCCACTGTGCCATCAAATGCAGCCACTGTGCCATCAATTGTCGCCACTGTGCCATGCCATCAATTGTCGCCACTGTGCCATGCTATCAAACGCAGCCACTGTGTCATAATTTATCGCCACTGTGCCCATCATTTGTCACTACTGTGCCATGCCAAACGCAGCCACTGTGCCATCAATTGTCGCCACAGAGCCCATTAATTGTCACCACTGTGCCATGCCAAAACGCAGCCACTGTGCCATGAATTGTCGCCACTGTGCCATCAATTGTCACCACTGTGCCATCAATTGTCACCACTGTGCCATCAATTGTCACCACTGTGCCATGCCAAACGCAGCCACTGTGCCATCAATTGTTACCCTGTATCATCAATTGTCACCACTGTGCCCATCAATTGTCACCACTGTGCCCATCAATTGTCACCACTGTGCCATGCCAAACGCAGCCACTGTGCCATGCCAAACGCAGCCACTGTGCCATCAATTGTTACCACTGTGCCTATCAATTGTCACCACTGTGCCCATCAATTGTCCCCACTGTGCCATGCTAAACGCAGCCACTGTGCCATGCCATTAAATGCAGAAACTGTGCCATCAATTGTCGCCACTGTGCCCATCAATTGTCACCACTGTGCCCATCAATTGTCACCACTGTGCCCTGAAAAATGCTGCCAGATTGCCTGCCCCCCCCCCCCCCCCCGTCCGGCACTTATCTTTCTGGAGTCAGCTGGCTCTGATAGGCACTTCCAAAGCCAACCAGCTGCCATTATTCAGATGGCTGGGGCTCACCATCTAAATAGTGGGCGACAGCGACGATACATAGATTCATGCAATGCATGAATCTGTGTACTGAATTCAGTGGCGGCGCATTAGAGAGGGGTCAGCGCTCCTGCGCCCTCTACGGACGCATCGCCACTGGTCAGGAGCCCACAAATCTTTATCATGTTGCGTATCTATAATTACAATGGCTTCAGGGTCTAGTGGTCTTCTTCCTGGTCATCATTGTCGCTGTCCCCTCCCAGTTTGTTGGTGTTATAAATGGGACCTTGTGCAAAACATGGGGGGCTCTATAGTCAGAGATCAGAAGATATACCCACTTGCTAGGGAGAACTTAGGCCTAGAGATAGCCTAGGATAGTGATGGCGAACCTTGGCACCGCAGATGTTTTGGAACTACCTTTCCCATAATGCTCATGCAGTGTAGTTGAACATCATGGGAAATGTAGTTCCAAAACATCTGGGGTACCAAGGTTCACCATCACTGGCCTAGGAAAAAAGGCCTAGAGAGGTTCCTGGCGAGGACTGATCACCACTAGGAAGGACAGTGGTGGGAGGAAAAGGTCCCAAGCCACTTCATAGATTTTCTGGAGGAAACTTTACACAGTAGGGGAGTTTAGGACAATGCTTTTGGTCATCATTGTCACTGTCCCCGCAGTTTGTTGGCAGAATAGTTCTAGGTGTGCTTACAGTTCCTCTACTATAAATTCTCACCTCAAACTCAACTATTGGTAGAACAAGATTGCAATTTGCCTCGCTCTCAAATCTACTGGTTCTATATGTGCTGTATTGAGGTCTTGCGATCTTTTTTTTAGCCTCTCCATGTTGTCCATTCTCAGCTCTTGTGTAGATCTGACGTCTGAAGTTTTTAGTGTTTCGATGGCTAACCTAATGACTGCAGTAGAAAGGGTTGGCAGTGGCACAAGACAGTTGGCTGGCATGAGCATGACGTAAAGGGGGTGCTGTGTGATCTTGTAAAGTAGAGATGCAGGGCCAGAGTTCTGCTTTAAGAGGCACTAGTCCCGTGTTCTTTTTCTGGGGATAATTCTGTAATAGGATGAGCTACAGGGGCAATAATGGGATTTAGCTGCTGATGAGTTTGAAATCTTCATTAACTACTAAATCCCATTATTAAGCAGTGAAATCTGTGCATTTGAGTACAGTCTGGCGGCACAAAAATTACATCAGGCAATCAGCCTTTCTCCTCCGCCTGGGAAGCCCCCCGTAGGAGGGCGGCTGCTCAAGAGCTCAGTCTATGCATAGCTAAACATCGGGTGCAGCTTCTAGTGATGGTGCAAAGGGAATTTATACATGCCCTTGACTATCGTATAACAGACGATCCATACTTCCCACATGCCTTGCCCGGCCAAACCCAACTCCATTACCCTTACCATGTTCCCATTAATGAAGACCACACCAATCTGGAGTAAAATATTGGCTGTAGCTGTCAAATCTTTTCTCTCTATGTCGAATCTTTTCTCTCTATGTCGAATCTTCATGTCTCTCTCTCTCTGTCGAATCTTCATGTCTCTCTCTCTGTCGAATCTTCATGTCTCTCTCTCTGTCGAATCTTCATGTCTCTCTCTCTGTCGAATCTTCATGTCTCTCTCTCTGTCGAATCTTCATGTCTCTCTCTCTGTCGAATCTTCATGTCTCTCTCTGTCGAATCTTCATGTCTCTCTCTGTCGAATCTTCATGTCTCTCTCTGTCGAATCTTCATGTCTCTCTCTGTCGAATCTTCATGTCTCTCTCTGTCGAATCTTCATGTCTGTCTATGTCGAATCTTTTCTCTCTATGTCAAATCTTTTCTCTCTATGTCGAATAATATTGGACTAATAGAGTTAAGATTAGGTACATTCGACCGCAACAAAAAAAAGCATTTGTTTATGTTGGATCTTTCGTTTTTCGTTTTCTGTGCTTTCGTTATCGTTTGTTAAAATGATAACGAAAATACCTGAAATTCGGACGAAAATGCATTTGGACGAAAGAGAATGCACATGTCTAATAACGATCATAACAATGCACTGCGGTACCCTTAACTGAAATAGCCCTCCAGCTGACATACCAGCTTGGAGACAACCAAACCACTGACCGCAGTGCACCCTTTAACCAAATTCCAGCTAAACCAAAGTTAGCCGGAATACCACCAGCGGGACCATACCACCGATGGGTCCTGCGCTCTTGCTTATCTGAGGTTTCTTCCTTCACCCGCCAACTGCCAAAAAATCCAAGGATCCAACCGCTCTGTTAAAGAAAATGGTTATGACAGACAACCCCGGTCAACACGGTCACGTGGCTGTGCTGACCAATGAGATCTTGCCAATTCGATTGTTATGATGGACACTCCCTCAAGGGCAGTGAACTTCAGCGTACAGTCCAATACACCCACAGCATGGGGCATCACAGGTGCTATGTGCAGCGAGGAGGAGTGGCCAGGAGTTAGTTCATCTTTTCATTTAAAGATGAACTTACCCTTTAAATTTAACCACTTCAGCCCCAGGAAAAATGTACCCCCTTCCTGACCAGAGCACTTGTTGCGATTCGGCACTGCGTCGCTTTAACTGACAATTTCGCAGTTGTGCAACGTGGTACCCAAACAAAATTGACGCCTTTTTTTCCCACTGGACTACATCTAGACAAGAAGTGGCTAGATGCACTCCAGTAATGGCTGCATGGTATTTATAATATATATAAGAAGAGTCTTTTGCAAATTAAATGTAATTTATTAGGGTTTACATCTATTTTTATCTGTCCTACTGGAGCTGTCCCCAGTTAGAAACATCTGGAGAACATGACCTGCTGGGAGCACATGAGGAGAGTAATTGAGATATCGGGCAGTAGAGGACTCAGAGGTTGAAATTTGAACATGTGCTCCTGACTGTTAGACCAATAAATGTCTTAAATTGCATTTTTAATATTCATGGCGCAATGTTAATCTGCCATCTTAGACACAATTAGTACTTCTTGGAGTTCTTCTTTAACCTGGTGTGATCGGATCAGGGCCAGCATATGGAGCAGATGGTCGTCCAGGCTGCAGCCGGCACCTGTCATGTCAGTTAATGCACTACTAATTGCAGACACCCAAAACTGAAGTGTAGAAGACAGGCTGATTGCCGGCTACATGGTGTAACGGTGCAGGTTACATGCCACGCGGCTTGTATGATTTGCATATCGTTTGCACAAGTGAGAACAAATAGCCATGTTGAGCTGTCAGTCAGAGCCCCAATAAAGACATATGTTTGTGCAATCTGGCCTTTCTTCTCGCTGGCAAGGCATTGGTTTCTGAGAAGGAGCTCTTCATCCTCTGTCTGCAGGCATTCTGTACGGGGGGGGTCAAAACTGTCCAAAGAAACGTAAGAGGATACACTTTGCCCACATGCAGTTGGAACATGTAGAGCAGGGGTGTCAAACTCAATTTCATCGAGGGCCGCATCAGTATTACGATTGCCCTCAAAAGGGCCGGTTGTATCTGTAAGGTTAGATGTCCACGCATCCCCTCCTCTTATATTAGATGTTAAGAGCCACCCCACCATCAGAAGTTGAGTCCCCACTCTCCCTTACATTACAGTGCACCCCCCTTTCCTTAAGCTGCTGCTGGGAAGAAGCTGATGCATTGCTTGAAAGCAGAAAGTTAGGGTCTTGAGGAGGGCGAGGGCCACATAAAATGGCTTGGAGGGCCGGATTCGGCCCGCGGGCCTTGTGTTTGACACCCCTGATGTAGAGGGTAACATTGGTGTGAACTCTGTATCTTTTCTTTTTTTAACCATAAAATACTTTTTTAAGCTTTTGTTTATCCATTTTTGCTCCTCTGTGTTGCTGATCCATTTTAGCCTCTTTCATCCACTTCCTGTCTACACGCATTTGCTTCAGTTTAGGGATGAGCCGAACACCCCCCTGTTCGGTTCCACCAGAACCTCCAAACAGACCAAAAGTTTGTGTGAACTTTAGAACCCCATTAAAGTCTATGGGACTCGAACGTTTGAAATCTAAAGTACTAATTTTAAAGGCCAATATGCAAGTTATTGTCCTAAAAGTGTTTGGGGACCCGGGTCCTGCCCCAGGGGACATGTATCAATGCAATTTTTTTTTTAAAACAATAAAAGTGAAATATTCCTTTAAATGTCGTACCTAGGGGGGGGGGGGGGTATAGTATGCCTGTGAAGTAGCACTGTCCCTGTACAAAGTGTCATTTCTGAAGGGGAAAAAAAAAGTCATTTAAAATCACTCACGGCTTTAATGAATTGTCGGCTCCTGGCAATTCAGAGAAAAGTCATTCATAAAAAAAAAAAAAAAAAGTCTGAGGGTCCCCCCAAATTCAATTACCAGGTCCTTGAGGTCTGGTATGGATATTAAGGGGAACCCCGCGTCAAATTTAAAAAAAAATGACGTGGGGTTCCCCCCAAATATCCATTAAATAGTCACCCGACAATGGTGGACCACTTCTGAGCCACGTGGTTCACAGAAGAAGTTTATCAGAGTGCTGGACCCAACAATAGATAATGTTTATTTTAAAATTTAGCTCCATGAGACAGCTCTCTGTCATTCGGAATATCTCTAGGGATTCTTGGAGTATTCTGAATGGAGTAAAGCACTGCAAGCTACTAACAAGTCCAGTAAAGGTTTATTAACCTCCATAAAAGGTCAGAAGATAAATCCAATGCATTTCGGGGGCTCAAACCCCATTCATCAGGGCCAGGAAACAACATAATATAAAATGACATAAATAGGGAGATTTAAAAAAGTACAAACACATTGTATATTATAGAAGTATGGTACTAGGATACTTTAAAACTAATATTTTTTAGATTGTTCCATATATGAGTTTTATAGTATACCAGATCACATGTTTGTGTAATGTACCAGGTGGTGGAGCCTGCAGCGTGTAAGGCTCTCTTACAGACTTGGATTTGGAGTCCCTGGCAGGGTGACCAAGTACGCCCGAGCTCAGGGTAGAAGGAGTGCCTGGAAAGTCTCTCACTGGCAGGTGCTGATGTGCATCTGCAATGCAGGATTCACAGGACTGGACACGCTGGCGAAGGAGCAGGTGCCAGCTTTGCCCTGTACACACGTCCATTAGAATAAACTCAGACGTTTTTTTCCGATTAAATTCCACTCAAGCCGTCTTGCATACACATGGTCACACCAAATTCCAACCATCAGGAACGCAGTGACGTACAACACTACGACGAGCCGAGAAAAATGAAGTTCAATGCTTCCGAGCATGCGTCAACTTGATTCTGAGCAAGCGTCAACTTAATTCTGAGCATGCATGGTTTTTAGTCCGTCGGAATTGCATCCAGACGAACGGAAATTCCGATAGAATTTTTTTTCATCTGAAAAATTGAGAACATGTTCTCTATCTAATTCCGTCTGAGTTTCCGACGGAAAAAGTCAGGTGGGGCATACACTCGGACGAAATATCCAATGAAAACTTCCGTTGGAAATTCCGCTCATGTGTACAAGGCACAAAAGATGCATATAGGTTTGTGTGGATGCAGGATAGACACAAGGCAGAGTCGGACAGTCCAGGTCAGTATTAGCTGAGTATTGAAATCATTATGCGCTGGAAGCTTGTTGTATGCAACAGAACAGCTTTACTTTCATGGAGAAATACACTACATGCCTTTTGTCATAGAACAGGAAGAAAACATAAATAAGTGCATATAACACAATAAGGATAGAACTTCCTCTGATTACCTCACCATAGATAACACACTATTATACTACAGCGCCACCTGCTGGATAGATAGGTATAATGCATATACACAGTCACAGCATGTAAGCAGATTGCTGTTGTTCTTCCCACACCCCTTCTCAACAGCATGTGCTTTGTCAAATTATATTCAGCTTCATCTGGATATAGCTATGACAATCCTTCAACAAAGACTTGGTGAGTGCAAAAGCAGTCAGGTCCTCTGATCTGAAGTATTGAATCTCAATAACACCTTGCTCTTGATTGTCCCTTAGTAGGTGATACTTGACATTGATGTGTTTGGTCCTAGGATTGACCCTTTTGATTGCGTAAGTTTTATACATCACTGGTTGTCTTCAAAAATGGGAATTGGTTTTGACATGTCTATAAGGAAGTCTACAAAAAGTTGACGAATCCATATTGCTTCTTGACATGCCTGTTCTCCTGCAATGTACTCTGCTTCAGTTGAAGATAGAGTGACAGTTGTTTGCTTTCGACTAGACCAACTTATGGTTCCTTCCCCATACTGGAAGATGATTCCACTTGTGGATTTGCGGCCTGTGCAGTCCTCGGCCCAATCAGCAGCATCCACATATTTGACTTGTTTTGAAATGGATGTTGCTGGTAACCGTAACTGAATTGTTCCTTTGAGGTATTGTCTCACTCTCCTCACTACATTCCAGTCATGCTGACAAGGAGCTGAGACTTTCCTGCATAGTATGCCCACTGCTGCGGCTATGTCTAGTCTTGTCACAGTGCCAAAATATAGCAGCTTACCGATTGCTCTGGGATACATGTCATTGAAATCAAATTTCTTCATCAATTTAGGGCAAAATGTATTCTGCTACATATTTTTGGTAAAAAAAATCCCAATTAGCCTATATTGATTGGTTTACGCAAAAGTTATAGCGTCGACAAACTATGGGATATTTTTATTTATTTACTAGTAATGGCGTTCAGCGACTTATAGCAGGACTGCGATATTGCGGCAGACATTCTAATGCCGGGTACAGATGATTGGACATTGCGACAACAAAACTGTGGATTTTTTTTTTACGATGGATGTTGGCTCAAGCTTGTCTTGCATGAATGTTGTCAGAAAATTCCAAACGCCAAAAACGCGGTCATGTAGAACATGTACGACGGCACTATTAGAGGGAAGTTCAATACCAGTCGTGTTAGTAGAAGTTTGGTGAGAGATGATTTGCGCTTATTCAGCCTCGTGCTTTTCAGACCGTTACAGCGTGACGAATGTGCTATCTCCATTACGAACGCTAGTTTTACCAGACCGAGCGCTTCCGCCTCGTACTTGATCCAGAGAATGCAAGGAATTGTCCACACAAGAACGGATTTTGTTGTCGGAAAAACTGCGAACCAGCTCTCAAATTTTTGTTGTCAGAAATTCTTACAGAAAATGTCCGATGGAGCCTACACACAGTCGGAAACTTCTGACAAAAAGCTCCCCTCGAACATTTGTTGTCGGAAATTCTAAGTGTGACATTACACTAACTGACACTTTTTGGGGAAAATTGACACTAATACAGTGATCAGTGCTAAAATTATGCACTGTCACTGTACTAATGACACTAGCCGGGAAGGGCTTAACATCTAGGGGTGATCAAAGGGTTAACCCTGTGCCTGACCAGTGTTTTACTATACTGTGAGGTGCTTTTACTAGGGTAAGAGATGGAATTCATTCCCTGATTTGCAGCGACACAATTTCCATCCTTTCCCTCCTGTCAGAACAGCGATCTGCCTTGTTTACGTAGACAGATCCCAGTTCTGTCTCTCTGCCTAATGATCAGCAGGTGCAGGGGGATATTGGGTACAATGCACCCACCCATCGGCTTCCGCTGTGTGTACTCACAGCGGAAGCAAGCAGGTGCACATGCGCACCCCCACCCGGAAGTGTCAGATCCCATACGTGACCTGACGCACAGGTGCCGCCATGTAGCAGTAAAGCTGCTATAGGGTAGACCTGAAGTAGGTAAAGTACCCCCTCCCCCCCAAAGTGCACGCTACCCAAAGGACCTATTGACAAACAACTTGACTTTAAACACTACATATCCCAGCATGCCTTCCCCGCCTCCATCTCTCCCGTCTTCCCTTTGATCATAATTGTATGTCTCTTATTCATTTTACACACAAAGCAATTAATCCAACATAAAGATATTTATATGAATCTGGCATATTAGTTTGCTTAATGATTGGTAATTATCTGTGGAGTCATATGCCCGATGGGGAGAATTCAAAAAAAATAAATGTACAAAACACTGGGATGGAATTCCTCAGAAAGTAAACATTTCCAGTGGGAATTCCCAGACATATGTGTGGATAATCAGGCATACGTTCGCAGGCTGCTGCAATGGAGCGGTGATTAATTCACACAATTCTTCCGGCGGGAAAAGGCCATGTTGTTTTTAGCTGCCTTTTAGCATGAAGTAGAGTTGAGTGATCAAGTCCAATGTTAAAAGTCCTGACTCTAAACTCGATCAGCAGACACGGCGCACTTGCTCAATGGCGTGAAATTTGAATCTCGCCGTTCGCCTGCACCTGGCTGCCCCTTTGGCTAATCCCCTATCCTCCCTGGTGTCTTTGGGCCAGATTCTCAGCGGCGTTACGACGAAGTATCTCAGATACCCCGTCGTATCGCCGTTTTTTTTGTCTCGTATCTATGCGCGTGATGCTAAGCATCACTTTTGCATAGATATGCTTCTACATCCGACAAGTGTAAAACCATTACACTAGCGGATCGTAGGTGTAATGACAACTCCGACCACTAGGTGGCCTTTACGTTGTTTTCGCATTTGCATATGCAAATGCGGTAGTACGCCTATTCTCTATCACTTTTACGCCGCCCTGTCGTCGCGTACGTCGTTTTTGTTCGCGTAAGGTTACCCCAGCTTCTATGTGGAGTAACCTTACGCAGTAGCGTCGGATGCCGCCGGGTCCCGTTGGATGCCATGTTAAGTATGGCGTCGGGTCAGCGTCGGCTTTTTCCGTCGCTTACGTCGTTTTACTAACTCGTTCGCGAATAGGGCATTGCGTAAGCGTCGATCACGTCGTTTTGACGTCGGTTTCAACTACGCTTTCCGACGTAAGCTGGAGCATGCGCACTGGGCTTTTTCCCCGGCCGGCGCATGCGCAGTTCATTCGACGCGGGGGCGCGCTTAATTTAAATACAAGCCGCCCCATTTGAATTGCGCGGGTTTACGCTGCGCGATTTACGCGACGCAGGCGAAACCTACGGAGCAAGTGCTTAGAGAATAAAGCACTTGCTCTATTACGATGCGGCGGCATAGTGTAACTGGCTTACGCTACGCCGCCGGAATTCTTAGAGAATCTGGCCTTTTAAGTCTGAGCCTGAGCAAGGTTTCTTTAATGTGCTCTGTAGTTCTCATGGAGGCACAGAATCACAGATATTCTTCTTCCATCCTGCAGCCGACTGATAACACCTCAGCCTACCATACAGGGCACGTATACACCTTCCCACCCAGACCAATTTTCAGCTTTCAGTGCTGTTGCAATTTGAATGACAATTGCGCGGTCGTGCTACACTGTACTTAAACTAAATTTTAATAATTTTGTTCCCACAAAGAGAGATTTCTTTTGGTGGTATTTGATCACCTCTGGGATTTTTATTTTCTGCTAAAAAAATAAAAAAAAGACCGAAAATTTGGAAAAACAAATGCTTTTTTTTTGTTTCTGTTACAAAACTTTGTAAATAAGTACGATTTCTCCTTCACTGATGGGCACTGATAAGGAGGCACTAATGGGCACCAATGAGGTGGCACCAATGAGGTGACACTGATGAGGTGGAATTAATGGGCACTGATGATGGGCACTAATATGCAGCACTGATGGGGCACGGATAGGCAGCACTGATGGTCACTGATAGGTGGCACTGATATGCAGCATGGATGGGTACTGATAGGCGGCATGGATGGGCACTGATAGGCAACACGGATGGGCACTGATAGGTGGCACGGATGTACTGTATTATATTGTACTGATGGATGCCAATCAGTGCCAAACAATAATGCCTGCCAATCAGTAATGCCCATTGTGGGCACTGATTGGCATCCATTGTGGGCACTGATTGGCATCCCTGGTGGTCTAAGATGGCATACCTGATGGTGGGCATCCCTGGTGGTCTGGTGGCATCCCTGGTGGTCCAGTGTGGGCATCCTCGGGGGGCTGCGCTCATAATCGTTCAGCACAAACCCCCCCTGTCAGAGGAGCAGCCGATCGGCTCTCCTCTACTCGCGTCTGACAGACGCGAGTGAGGAAAAGCCGATAACTGGCTCTTCTTGTTTACATCGTGATCAGCCGTGATTGGACATGGCTGATCACGTGGTAAAGAGTCTCCGTCCGAGACTCTTTACCTAGATCGGTGTTGGGGGTGTCAGACTGACACCCCGCAACAACGATCGCCGGGGGCGCCCAGCGGCTCAATATCCTGAAGACGTCATATGACATCGGGTCAGGGTATTGAAACCACTTTGCCGCCGTCATTTTGTAATAGGGCGGGCGGCAAGTGGTTAAATTGGTTCTAAAGGCGGAAAGTTATTTTTTACCTTAAAGCGTTACTTAACCCATGACATGTGTAGGACAGATAACCTCAAGCCTTGCCCAAACCTGCTAGACCCCTCCAACCCCCCAACTTAAAGTGATACTAAAGGTTCAGGTATTTTTTTTTTTTTAAACCACTTCAGCCCGGACCATTTGGCTGCCCAAAGACCAGAGCACTTTTTGCGATTTGGTACTGCGTCGCTTTAACTGACAGCTGCGCAGTCGTGCGACGTGGCTCCCAAACAAAATTGACGTCCTTTTTTCCCCACAAATAGAGCTTTCTTTTGGTGGTATTTGATCACCTCTGCGGTTTTTATTTTTTGCGCTATAAACAAAAATAGACCAACAATTTTGAAAAAAAAGCAATATTTTTTACTATAATAAATGTCCCCCAAAAATATATAAAAAAGACTCAGTTTAAGCCGCTATGTATTCTTCGACATATTTTTGGTAAAAAAAAAAAAAAAAGCAATAATTATTGATTAGTTTGCGCAAAAGTTATAGCGTCTACAAAATAGGGGATTGTTTTATGGTATTTATATTAATAATTTTCTTTTTACTAGTAATGGTGGCGATTAGCGATTTTTATCGTGACTGTGACATTATGGTGGAAACATCAGACACTTTTGGCGCTATTTTGGAACCATTCACACTTATACAGCGATCAGTGTTATAAAAATGCACCGATTACTGTGTAAATGTGACTGGCAGTGAAGGGGTTAACCACTAATGTGTCATAGGGAGTGATTCTAACTGTTAAGAAGCGTGGCTTACTGCGACATGACACTAATCGCTGTTTCCGATGAGAGGGAGCAGACGATCAGTGTCCTGTCACTAGGCAGAACGAGGAGATGCCTTGTTTACACAGATATCCCCCGTTCGGCAGCTCTGTGACACATGATCGCGGGCACGATGACGGAGCTCGTGGCACACAACGGCAAATTTAAAGTGACGTATATTTAAATGGATTTGCCTGTCCTTGCTATTCTGCCAACGTAAAAATGCGTGACCCTGTCCTTAAGTGGTTAAATAACAAACATGTTATACTTACCTCCACTGTGCAGGTCGCTTTGCACAGAGTGGCCCCGAACATCCTCTTCTGGGTTCCATCGGCGGCTCTCGCGGCTCGTCCCCGCAATAGCTAACCCCCTCTGGGATGCTCTCTCCCAAGGGGGTTACCTTGTGGGCGCGCTGCCGTGTGATACACTCAGCATACAAAGCCGCTGAGTGTATGGCTTGGTCCCGCCCCCTGGCGCCCGCGTCATTGGATTTGATCGACAGCAGTGTGAGCCAATGGCTGCGCTAATCTCAATCTATCCATTGATAAGATCGAACGCTTTGGCGCCGCAGGACTTTCCAGGGCTCAGGTGAGTAAAACAGGGGGGCTGGGGGGCCAGCAATCATCAGATATTTTTTCACCTTAATGCATAGGATGCATTAAAGTGGATGTAAAGCCATTCTCATGCTGATTCCTTTCTAATCTCCTTCCATAGTGCTGATCTATAAGGATATAGATGCCTCCTGCATGTATCCTCACCTGTCACATGTCTCCCCTCTGTCTGTTATAAGAACAGAAAAAAATGCAGATTCTGTGGGTGGGTCTGTTGTCTGGAGCTCGGTGGGTGGAGTCGTGATGTCAGTAGACTCCCTGCCCACCTTTACACTCCCCTTGTCAACATGCATTTTTTCCTGTGTATTCCTTACACTAAATTCTGCTATGATCACTAACATCCAGTCAAAATCCAGAAAAGTAACCACATGTCTTCAGAAAAGGAGTGGGGGTGGGAATTAAAAAATAATGCTCATCTCAGGCTAGTGCATGAGATAAATGTAAATAACCTGTCACTCACAGCAAGGGGGCCGAACGGACTAAGGATTTTCTCTGGAAGTCGGTTTTATTTCACCGAACAATAAAAGAGAATTGCTCAGATCTGGATTAACTGTTTGTGGCAAGACTGGGCACAGATGTTAGGAAATCAAAGGCCCCTTTCACATTGAGGAGTTTTTCAGGCGGTACAGCGCTAAAAATAGCGCTGCTATACCGCCTGAAAAACTCCTGACAAGCAACCTCAATGTGAAAGCCCGAGGGCTTTTACACTGAGGCGATGCGGCGATGCTCTGAGGCGATGCGCTGGCAGGAGAGAAAAAATCTCCTGTCAGCAGCATCTTTGGAGCGGTGAGAGGAGCAGCGTTTATACCGCACCTTCTCTACAGAGCCGCATTGCGGGCGGTATTAACCCTTTCATGGCCGCTAGCGGGGGTTAATACCGCAACGCTAGCGGCCGCATTTTGCGGCAAATCCGACGGTATAGCGCCGCTGTTTTTAGCGGCTCCCGCCCCAATGTGAAAGGGGCCTTAGGCCACGTACACACGATCAGACCGGTCCGATAAAACTTGTCCGACGGACCGTTTTCATCGGACCACGCTGAAGTAGTCTGATGTGCGTACACACCATCGGACCAAAAATCCGATCAGACCAGAACCCGGTGACGTAGAACACAACGACGTGATGAAAAAACGAAGTTCAATGCTTCCAAGCATGCGTCGACTTGATTCTGAGCATGCACGGGTTTTTGGTCCGATGCTTTTGCGTACTAACTATCGAGGTTTTAAAAACTTTGGTCCGACGGACAACGGTCCGATGGGCCGTACACACCATCGAATTTGTCCGATGAAACTGGTCTTCAGCTAAGTTTCATCGGACCGGTCTGATCGTGTGTGCGCGGCCTTATACTCTACATTGTGACAGCAAAAAAAATAAAAAAATTGGGTTTACATCCACTTTAAGGTGAAAAAACACGAACCTTTACACCCCTTTAACGATAAAAGACGTGACAACGTTTTTGGAGAAAAATGGCCATCGCAGCCTTTTATTTAACAAAATACATATGGAATGGATTCATC
Source organism: Rana kukunoris (assembly GCA_029574335.1). Taxonomy (NCBI): domain Eukaryota; kingdom Metazoa; phylum Chordata; class Amphibia; order Anura; family Ranidae; genus Rana; species Rana kukunoris. The sequence continues at coordinate 9,582,105 of CM056055.1, read as the reverse complement.
CGGACTTGTAAATTTTACTTTAGGTTTATGCCCAGCTTTACACACCGCAGGCCGTATTTTAGCAATATTTCCAATTTCCACTTATAATGTTCCAACGGCACGGCCACAAATCTTTCTATAACATAATTGTCATATCCGCATGTTATAAAAGATGAATTCCTTGTTAGATTCTCTAGACGGATCAGGATTTCTGCACACATAGGACTGTGCTCAGCAGACCTGTGAACGAGCTCATGAAAAAAATTCCATGAGGAATAATGACTTTTCTGTGCTAAAAGAAATGTATAAAGCCCAAATCCGGGAATTTAAAACATGCATCTGAATCGCTACTCCCGTCGGAGCCACGGGATTGCTGTCCAGGTCTTCTCACAGGCTTTAGATAAAGCCCTATGCCAAGAGAAGACAGGTAGAGAAAAGTGCCTGCATGTAGAGCCTCTGAGGCCGTGTACACACGACCGAGGTTCTCGCTGGAAACCAGCGAGAACCTCGCTGGAAGCTGCATTCCAGCGAGGACCTCGGCCGTGTGTACGCTCTCTATTTGCTCGACGGCCCGCCTGGAAGAATGGCTGGTTGCCATTCCCGACGGGCGGGTCGCCGATTTCGACGGCCGGCAGGGAACCTCGACGGGCGGAACGATGTGTTCTGCCCGTCGAGGTTCTCTGCCGTGTGTACACGGCCTGAGATATAAGGAGGTTATATACGAAAGGCAAATCCACTTGGAAATCTGAGAGGAAGATCTGAAATGTGGGGAAGCTCTGCTGATTTTATCATCCGATCATGTGCAAGCTAAAATGCTGTTTTTTATTTTCCTTGCATGTCCCCCCTCGGATCTACAGCGACTGCACTTCCAAGTGCACTAGTAGTGCAAAGTGGATTTGCCTTTCGTAAATATCCCCCATAGTGTCCGAAAAAAATATTTTAACCACTTCAGCTCCAGAAGATTTAGCTGCTCAATGACCGGGCCACTTTTTGCGATTCGGCACTGCGTCGCTTTAACTGACAATTGCGCGGTCGTGCGACGCTACACCCAAACAAAATTGACGTCCTTTTTTTCCAACAAATGGAGCTTTCTTTTGGTGGTATTTGATCATCTCTTTGATTTAGATTTTTTGCGCTATAAACAAAAAAATTGCAAAAATGAATAAAAAAAAAACAATATTTTGTACTTTTTTTTTTTTTAAAGCTATTTTTTTCTCAGTTTAGGCCGATGCACATAGCTCCCAACTGTCCCTGACATAGGCGTGTGCAGCCTATTGCATTAGGGTGTGCACCCCAAGGCTCAAACACACATGCGTGTGCGTGTGTATGTGTACACATACTTTGATGTGATGCATACTAGCACATTATGCAATTGCCTTACAGGGGAACGTTTTTTTTCTTTCACTGCTGCGGTGCACAACCACTTTAAGTTGGTACATGTAATGGTCAGGGGTTAACGCCATTACGATATTCCATTCCACCAACCCACGACAGCTTATCGACACTCCACAATCCAGCAGACAGGACCCATTGGATTTCCCCCAGAAAAACGAGACACGGCTCTGTTCTCTGGTTCCAAATGAATACAAACTTTAATGGTAAACTCAGGCTTTTGTACAGTAGAAAGCATGCTGCAGTAATCAAAGGGACAATGACACACTCCACCCACAACATCATACAATGGGTGCTAACGAGCCTCCAATACACATTTCTTGGGTAGACTTTCTGGTGCCGATGTGAGCTAATTACTAACCATTAACCCAGACGAGGTGACTCTGAGATAAGCTCTTTTTACCTCAATACAATACAGAGGAAAAGTCTCTGCCACAGACCCTCCTGCAATGAACTGGAACCTTTAAAGGAAAAGTCTCTGTCACAGACACTTCTGCAATGAACTCAGGAAAAGACCTCTGCCACAGGCCTTCATGATTGTGATTGCGGAGATGACCCTCCTTGATAGAATTACGCCTGGATCTCCTTCAAGTTGCTTTCAGGTACCGACTGACAGGTGACCAGCCTCTCAGTGTCCAGATACCTTGAACCCCGGTGGTTTGTCGAGACCCTATTGGATCGCTAGCCTCTCATTGGCTGTCTTCAGATGGACTTCCCACCGAATAGCTATCTCCCTTGGGATCTTCAAGTTTGGGAACCCAGTTGACCACTGGGCTCCCTGCCACAGCTTAAATGTTCCAGACCAACATGGTCCCGGGAACCAGGAACACCGTGTGGCGCGCGCGCCCCGGCCCAGTAGGCCATAACGCCGGGGTCGCCGTGGTGCAGTAACCCTAAAGGTGGGTGCCACACACTCGAAGAAGACCCAGACCAAATGGCGTCTGCCCCATAAATACCCTCCCCCAGCATGCACAGCGAGGCCCAGTCCGCCTGATTGGCTGCGCTGGAAAGTCCCCAAATCTTGACTCCACTGCTGCCACCTACTGCCCTGGGGTGGGAAGAACACCCCAGGAACAACAGAATGAGCCCACAGGACAGCCAAGCTGTAACAGAGACCTAAGTTTGAACAGGATCAAAGTTCAATTAACACTCTAAACCCCCTCTAAATTTAGATAGCACCGGTAGTATTAAGTAACCAGGTGCTCCATAAGGTACTGGCAGTGGTCACACTCCAGCCTCCCCATCATACCATACAGGGTTAAAGCGGAGCTCCACCCAGGAAAACAACATTTTGCCATGTTGTTTAAAAAAAAAAAAAAAAACTAAAAAAAAAAAATTCTCACCCGAAATAGCTGTTGCTATGCGGAAGTCCGTAATCTGCCTCACCTGCACCGCGGTTTGATTTTTTCTTGTCCTTCTCCTTGTGAATGGGGCGCGCTGCTTTCTGGGAACTGTGTGTGTTCTCAGAGAGCAGCGCGCCCATTCACAAGCCAGCGTGAGACTCGCGCAGGCACAGTAGGAAACGGGCAGTGAAGCCGTACGGCTTCACTGCCTGTTTCCCATAGTGTGAATGGCGGCGCGGGACTCGGAGCGATCGTGGGACCGGCAACGGGGGGGGCCATCAGCGCGGGCGCCTAGGACAGGTAAGTGTCCTTATTTAAAGTCAGCAGCTACACTGTTAGTAGCTGCTGACTTTAAAAAAAAAAATTTGCGGCTGGAGCTCCGCTTTAATGTCTCTGTTTGGTATATGATGATGTCACGGCTTTGGATGAAGAAACAGAGCTTGGAATCAGGTAAGTGAAAGAGGATATCCCCCCTCCCCAACATTTTATTAATGAGCTAAGTATATACAGAATCCATTCGTAAAACAGTGAGGTGTGCGATTCATCAAACCAGCAGGTATACAGACAGTCCTGTGCACATAGCTGGTCAAAACAAAAAGAAACATGACATAGCATAGGAGGAAAATGTCAAAGTACACCACGTTATTGTCTATAGGGTATTAAGCGAAGGGTTACAGGGGTTGTAAAGGTAAAAAAAAAAAAACCTAAATAGCTTAATTTACCTTAGTGCAGTCCTCCTTCACTTACCTCATCCATCCGTTTTGCTTTTAAATGTCCTTATTTCTTCTGAGAAATCCTCACTTCCTGTTCTTCTGTCTGTAACTCCACACAGTAATGCAAGGCTTTGTTCCTGGTGTGGGGAAAGCCTCTTGAGGGGGCGAGCAGGAGGGTCAGGACGCTCTCTACTTTGCAGATAGAGAAAAGAGCTGTGTGTTAGTGGACGTCCTGACACTCCTGCTCGGCCCCCCTTCCCACCTCAAGAGGCTTTCTCCACACCAGGGAGAAAGCCTTGCATTACTGTGTGGAGTTACAGACAGAAGAACAGGAAGTGAGGATTTCTCAGAAGAAATAAGGACATTTAAAAGCAAAATGGAAGGATGAGGTAAGTGAAGGAGGACTGCACTAAGGTAAATGAAGCTATTTAGGAGGAAAAAAAATACCTTTACAACCCCTTTTTTAATATAATCTGTAAACAAATATAAAGGATGGAATTGTTTTACTTTCCTGAAGTTGGGATGTATTATACCATTCCTTGAGGTTAATGGTCACATTATTTGCTAGGTTGAGAATTACTGGGACTTCTGAGGTACCACATAGATGTATTTACCATACACATTATATCCTATTAAAAAAAGAATGATTTTAATAAGATATATTGTGTATGTTGAATACATTTATGTAGAAGTCCCAGTGATTCCTAACCTGTTCCGTATAGTGTAAAAGGCAGAGAAGGTCGGAAGGAACTCACATGTGGAGAAGACTCAGCCCACCATCATTCCTCTCAGACCTTCAGTTGGCCCCCGGGAGGGAGATCTGTGTACAGGGCAGGAAGCTGTGCTCCATCCAGGGTTCACCGTGATGATCTCTTCCTGCTCCGCCCACCTGTACTGGGAGCTGTGAAAGCCCCGACTTTGTCTCTCTCCTCAGTACTCGTTTTTCTGGCTGTTTTGCCGTTGTAAGCTATTTTTGTGGCAGCACAAGGTATCGGAACTGGCAGCAGTTTACTGGGCACAGTGGCGACAATTGCGGGGCACAGTGGCGACAATTGCGGGGCACAGTGGCGACAATTGCGGGGCACAGTGGCGACAATTGCGGGGCACAGTGGCAACAATTGCAGGGCACAGTGGCGACAATTGATAGCACATACAGGTCACAGTGGCAGCATTTTACTGGGCACAGTGGCATCAATTGCGGGGCACAGTGGCAACAATTGATGGGCACAGTAGTAACAATTGATGGCACAGTGGTAACAATTGATAGCACATACAGGTCACAGTGGCAGCATTTTACTGGGCACAGTGGCGTCAATTGCGGGGCACAGTGGCAACAATTGATGGGCACAGTAGTAACAATTGATGGCACAGTAGTAACAATTGATGGCACAGTGGTAACAATTGATGGCACAGTGGTAACAACTGATGGGCACAGTGGTAACAATTGATAGCACATACAGGTCACAGTGCCAGCATTTTACTGGGCACAGTGGCGTCAATTGCGGGGCACAGTGGCGACAATTGCGGGGCACAGTGGCTACAATTGATGGGCACAGTAGTAACAATTGATGGCACAGTGGTAACAATTGATGGGCACAGTGGTAACAATTGATGACACAGTGAGGCTGCAATTGTTTTTGGCACAGTGACTGCATTTGATGGCATGGCACAGTGGCTGTGTTTGATGGCATGGCACAGTGGTGACAATTGATGGCACAGTGGCTGCATTTGATGGGCACAGTGAGGCTGCAATTGTTTTTTTATTTTTTTCGTTTGCACCCCCCCCCCCCCCAAAATTTTTTTTAGCACTAGCCATACCTCCCTGGCAGTATGATTATGTCTAGAATTTTGTACCAAAAGCGGTACAATTTTTTGCATGGAAATTTGGCGTTTTATATTGTAGGCCTGCAATTCTAATGCCCCGTACACATGATCGTTTTTCGGCATGAAAAAAAACTACATTTTAAAAACGTCATTTAAAATCTTCTGAAAAACGACAAAAAAATAAAATTTGAGCATGCTGCATTTTTTAACGTTTTTAAAAATGTAGTTTTTCGGGTTGTAAAAAATGATCGTGTGTGGGCTAAAACGACGTTTCAAACCCGCGCATGCTCAGAAGCAAGTTATGAGACGGAGCTTGAATGGAACTTCCCCTTTAAGCCGCGTACACACGATCAAATTTATCTGCTGAAACTGGTCTGACGGACCGTTTCAGCAGACATCTCCGATCGTGTGTACGGGCTAGCGGACATGTTTTCCCAGCGGACAAATTTCAAAGCATGCTTTGAAATTTGTCCGCCGGAGACATGTCTGTCAGATATGTCCGCTGGTTAGTGCACTAACCAGCGGACAGAAATCTCCGCGCATGCGTCGAATGGATTTGACGCATTTGTGGAAGTATTTTACTTCCTGGAGTGGTGACGTGGCGGCGTCAACGTCACCGCCACGTCACCGCGTCCTCAGCCCGAGGGGATTTTCATCCGATGGTGTGTACACGCCATCGGACCAAAATCCGATGAGACATGTCCGCTGCAAACGGTCCGTCGGACATGTTTGAGCGGACATGTCTCATCGTGTGTACGCCGCCTCAGAGTGCCGTCGTACGTGTTGTACGTCACCGTGCTTTGCTCATCATTTTTTTTAAAACAATGGTGTGTGGGCAACGTCGTTTTTAATGATGAAGTTAGAAATACGTCGGGTTTTTTTCATGCCGAAAAACGATCGTGTGTACGCAGCATTAGGAATAACTCACTTAAATCTGTCCAAACAAGAGTCTAGTAGACCTCCCGGGTATGATAAAGTTTGAAACACAAAATCATAAATTATAATATAATAAATAATTATAACAAATAATAATGTACTTATAATAAAAATGATTCAATAATGTAATCAAATCAAAAACACTGAAATTTGCTCAGTTGCAGAATTGTCGCTGTCATTATTTTGTCTGCAAGTGATTCTAATTTATTATCGCTGTTTTCTAGCTGGTCTAAAAGTACCTTTGCTGTAAAGGGACACTTTTTGGTTGCTATGGACAATCTCCAATTTTTCAGGCAGAAAGAACAGTTTTTATTATATAAAAGTGCATGCAGAACACAGGACAGACCACTAGGGACAAAGGGAGTGTGTAATTATTTATACAGTACTGTAATCTGTAAGATTACAGTAAACTGTATGTGTATTGTGTTTTTCACTTTTTGAATTTGATGCTGAACTCCGTCCCCGTGCGTCGTAACGTCGCAGGGAACTGAACTCGGCGGCACTGTGAATCGAGCGAGGAGACACAGTGGAGGAGCCCGCACACACAGCGGGACACATGGCAGGATCCAGGGACAAGGTAAGTAACTTCCCCCCGTATCCTGCAATGCAATCCCGAGTCTGGCTTGGGGAAACCGCTTTTGTTATAAAAAATTCACCCTGAGCTTGACTCGGGATTACCGCTAAGGAGGTTAAAAGCAGTTTATTTTCTGCTGGAAATCAAGACTCCAGGCACAGCGATCAGCTGCATTTGTACAGTGCGATTAGCTGAGGTTGCGTTTAGCCGTGGCACGATATTGAACGGGGATCCGACTTGGATCCCTGGCAATACCAAGCACTGTGTATGGTATGAATCTTGAGGGGGAACTCCATGGCAAATTTCAAATAAAAAAAAAGCATGGGTTCTCCTCCAAGAGCATACCAGGCCCTTGGGTCTGCTATGGATCTTAAGGGGAACCCCCTGTACGCCAAAAAAAACGGTGTGGTGTTTCCCCCCCGAAATCCATACCAGACACCTATCTGAGCACGCAGCCAGGCCGGTCAGAAAAGGGGGTGGGGAGGAGCAAGCACCCCCCCTCCTTAACCGTACCAGGCCGCATGCCCTCAACATGGGGGGTAGGTGCTTTGGGGCAGGGGCACCCTGCAGCCCCCCCACCCAAAAGCACCCTGTCCCCATGTTGATGAGGACAGGGCCTCTTCCCAACAACCCTGGCCGTTGGTTGTCGGGGAGCTTATCGGAATCCAGGAGCCCCCATTAATAAGAAGGCCCCCAGATCCCGGCCCCCCCACCCTAGGTGAATGAGTATGGGGTACATCGTACCCCTACCCATTCACCTGGAGGAAAAAACAAAACAAAAAAACACACTACACAGATTTCTAAAGTAATTTATTAGTCAGCTCAGGGGGTTTTCTTCCAACTTCTCCGCTCTTTCAGGGGGTGTTCTGCCGGTGCCCCCGCTTTCTTCTTTAAGCTCTTTCACAAGCGGGGGCCCCAGACTTCTTCGCCGTCTTCTCTGTTCTCTTCTACCAGGGGGGGCCCGGTCTTCACCGCCATCTTGTTCTGTTCTGCCGGGGCCCTCGCTTTCTTCTTTTAAGCTCTTTTACAAGCGGGGGCCCCCAGACTTCTTCGCCGTCTTCATGTCCTCTTCTGCCGGGGGGGGGGGGGGGGGCGGTCTTCACCGCCGTCTTGTTCTGTTCTCCCGGGCCCCCGCTGTCTTCTTGCAGCTCTTTTACCAGCGGGGGCCCGGTCTTCTGCATCGTCTTCTTCCCACTTCTCTTCTTCGATTTTGACACGTCGCTTCCTCCCGCTGTAATGCCTGGTGCACGGCTCGCACCGATCTATATAGGCCTCTTATGACGTCACAGTCCCATCATGCTCTGGGTGGTGACGACATAAGGGGGCGGATATCACCCGGGACAGTTGGGAGCTATAATAATGAGAAAAAGATGGGGGCTGCCATTCCTGTCTTCATACTGAAAATACTGGTTGCTATGCTGATCCTCTGGATTTAATACATTTAATCACTATTCTAGAACAGGTAGATAGATAGTATTCTCTTTAAGTCGCTAAGTCAAACCTGGAGCTCCCCAATCATCAGGAAGCAAGAGCTTTGATGATTGGAGAGCTTAGCAAGTGTCATGTCAGACCTCTGTAGAGAGACCACTGCTTCCACACAGAAAGCAAGGTTTCTTCTCTGCAGCATGCTGGCAAGGTGCAGACTTTTCTACTCAAGCTGTGGCTGCTTTTACGGAAAACAAGCTACAACACCCTTTACTTTTGGTGCACCTGGAATGTATTGAGAGGACTTAAAGAAAAAGTTATTTTCATGAATGTCTTTCGCAACTTTTCTTGCGACTCCAGATACGTGCGCTCCCGCATGCGCTCAGTCACTGTCAATCATGTTTCTGAATCACAGAACCGAGCCTATCTCCTCAGCACCGTGCTCCTGTAAACAGGAAACGCTGAACCGTTTAATAGGATATAGATTTTCCTGATCAAAACAAACACATCGCTTACACTTCAGTTCATCGCTCTCTCTCGCTCTCACACACGCGCAAACGCCTCATTTAACACGAAACGTACATATAGTATTCTAATGGTGGAGCATATGACTCTGGGAATAGCTAGTCTTTACCTTTTATCCCATAGAACATCGCCGCCGTGTCATTACAGCTTCAGATGATGATTTGTCTAAATAAACGCACACCAGGCTAAACAATAATACATTCTGTATATGGCTAAACAATAACACATCTATTACTGATGCCGTAGTAAATACTGGCATTAGCCGATGGATTTTCTGCTCCGGTACTCAGCAAGCAGTCATAGAAGTAGCAATTGTTCTGTGTGATGGGGGCTCCACAGCAGTGGCGTAGCGTGGGTTATCAGCGCCTGCTGCGCCCCCCTGACCCATGGACTTACCTATTTTCAGCTAGCTCCAGTCTGGTCACATGATCCACTGTGTAAGAGAGCGGTGGCTGTAGGGAAGAGGAGAGCGTGCTTGATAATGACTGGTAAAACCTGAAGTGGTGACATCATGCATATGTCGTTGGCGCTCCCTCCTCTCCACACTCGTGACAGCGCCCCTCTAAAAAAAAATCCCGGGGCGGTAGCCCCCCTCGCACCCCCACGCTATGCCACTGCTCCACAGTAGAATCATTACAGTGACCTCCAAGTTTAAACCTCAGAGGCTCCTGGCCCCTCCTTCCTGTCAAGTGCCCCCACAGCAAGCTGCTTGCTATGGGGGCACCCGAGCCGAGCCACTGCTTTGTCTGTCCTGCACTCCTGGAAATTGCTGGATCGAGATGGGGCTTAAAACCACTTTAAGTGCCATTCAAATGAATGGCATCTGAAATGTGCGTTCTGCGATTTGTCATTCACACCTCGCCGTTTTGAAATTGTGGGCAGAATGGTGGCAAATCTGCCCACGATTTAAAACGCTGAGGTCTGAATACAGTCTTATGCCCTGTACACACGAGCGGAAGTTCCACCAGCAAAAATCTGATGTGAGCTTTTCATCGAAAATTCCAACCGTGTGTAGGCTCCATCACACTTTTGATGGGACGGGTGGCTGGATAGGTGGATGCAGGTGGGTTTAGGACAACATGATAACCAACATAATCGAAACAATGATGTGAATGAAGATACACATAAGGGTGATAACCAATAAATACAAAAATTATTATTACAATAAGGAAAAACCCAACACACTAGCCAGTGTAATGTGAAACCAGTGAAAAACAATCCTAAATCCAAACTATAAGACCAGAGAAAATTCCATGAGGAAATGCCTCTGGATGGAAAAAATGTGAAATAAATAAAGTCTCTAGTGAAAAAACCCAAGAGTCCAGATAAGTCCAAATTGAAATGGTGGTGCCAGGAAAGGGTGACAGCAGAAAGCACCTCAGGTGGTCCCCAGCTCCTCACCTCAAGGCTATAGCTCGGATAGCCTGCAACAGCACCTCCCGGTGGAGGACAGTGATCCCTCGGCAGGGCAAGCAGCAGAGGCACTCCTCAGCGGTAAAGGTAAAGCAAAAAAGAAGAAAGCAAGTGAGTGACAATAAAAGACGTCTAGTAGGCAACTAGTGTCCCCTAAGGAAGTCACGAGGTGTGACGAGACGCGTAGGGATCCTAGGAGCCACAGAGTCCACACGCCTGACGCAGTGTGTTCCTGACGTCTGTTTGTTTTGTGCCTTTTGGATCGTTTTAAATGTGAGTTTTAATTTTTTTATTAAATGTGTTTTTTACCTTGCGGGATTGCGCTATGGTCTGTTTCTTTTATCATGTATGCCATCTGAGAGATCCCTTGTCGTGAGTGACCATCTGGCCAGCTTAGAAGAGGATATCTGCCATTAGAAGTACGAACTCGCTGTTCGTGGGAGATAGGCCCATCATCCATCACCCCGTGGTGAGTGGATGTACGAGTGACACTAGTTGCCTACTAGACGTCTTTTATTGTCACTCACTTGCTTTCTTCTTTTTTGCTTTACCTTTACCGCTGAGGAGTGCCTCTGCTGCTTGCCCTGCCGAGGGATCACTGTCCTCCACCGGGAGGTGCTGTTGCAGGCTATCCGAGCTATAGCCTTGAGGTGAGGAGCTGGGGACCACCTGAGGTGCTTTCTGCTGTCACCCTTTCCTGGCACCACCATTTCAATTTGGACTTATCTGGACTCTTGGGTTTTTTCACTAGAGACTTTATTTATTTCACATTTTTTCCATCCAGAGGCATTTCCTCATGGAATTTTCTCTGGTCTTATAGTTTGGATTTAGGATTGTTTTTCACTGGTTTCACATTACACTGGCTAGTGTGTTGGGTTTTTCCTTATTGTAATAATAATTTTTGTATTTATTGGTTATCACCCTTATGTGTATATTCATTCACATCATTGTTTCGATTATGTTGGTTATCATGTTGTCCTAAACCCACCTGCATCCACCCATCCAGCCACCCGTCCCATCCATTCACCCCCCCTATCACCCACACCCCCCCCCTCCTCCCCCCCTGTTCACTTTCAGCGCAGACAACACCCCCTTCTTTTACATATACATTTTTCTCTCTGCCCAGGACAGAGTGTCAGGAGTCTGCTGCAGAATCCCCAGTCCACCTTCCAGCCCAATTCCACTCCCACCCATCCCCCTTGGTAGCGCAGGAGTCTTTCCATATATCCATCACACTTTTGCTGTCGGAATTTTCGTCACCAAATTTTCAGAGCAGGTTCTCAATTTTTCCGACTGAAAAAACTCCTATTGAAAAATATTGTCTGTATGGAATTCCGACGGGAAGAAAACAATGCATGCTCGGAAACAATTCGACGCATGCTCGGGACATTTTTACATTTTTAGAATCCTATACTAGTAATAACCAACATTTGGATTGGAAAAAAAATGTTACTCGCCAAAAATGCCCTGTTGCTATGTGGTGGCACCTAATCTGCCACTTCCAGGTCCGCGGCGCTCGGCATCACTTCCTCCCTCGTGCTCCTGGGAAATGTGAGTCATCATTTCCCAGGAGTTAGTGGGCAGGAGTGTGTCAAAAAAATCGCGTAATTTCCTATCGCTGGATCTGGATCTATCTAGGTTGCCGGGACGGGACATTCTCCGTTGCCACCCGTTGGAATGGCAACTTGTTAACAATCTGCGCTACGGCCACCGGCGCATCACGCATTCGCATTTTCGAGATGAGCGTGCTGGTTACCCAGCATGCACCTCTCCATGGCTAATCCAGGAAGAGGATACGATTGGGTTTCACATGCCCACAATCATCATGGCGACGGCCAGAAGAGGATTTTATATATCGTAAGTAGAAAAAAAGGATAGAAGTCTAAACTACTAGCAAAAAATATACCGTATATACCCAAGCATAATCCAACCCAAATATAAGCCGAGGCACCTAATTTTACCACAAAAAAAATTGAAAACGTATTGTCTCGAGTATAAGCCTAGGGTGGGAAATACAGCAGCTACTGTAAGTGGAAAAGAGGGTCTGCAGCCTCACTGTGCCCATTTTTAGCCTCACTGTGCCCATCTGCAGCCTCACTGTGCCCAAATGTCTCATCAGTGCCCATCTGCAGCCTCACTGTGCCCATCTGCAGCCTCGTGTACCTTTGATCTCCCGCCACTGTAGTCGGCGGTGTTCTGTCAAAAGTTCCAACTTATCAAATTCTCCAACCGGGTGTACTGCGCATGCTCGAGCGCGTCCACGAGAATGTCATTCTGCTGCACGTCGTCAACCCATCAAACACACCGACTCCACTAGCCACCGCTCCTGCGCGGCCTTCATTTAAAGCACGATAATCCCCTATCACCCACCAAGAAAGACGTTCTTGTGGACGCGCTGGCGCATGCTCGGTACACCCAGTTGGACTACAGTTAAGACAGCATGACACAGCAGGAGACTTGAGTATAAGCCGAGGGGGGCTTTTTCAGCATAGAAAATGTGCTGAAAAAGTCAACTTATACTCGAGTATATATGGTATATACTTTATTTTTGTTATTAATGTATTATGATGGAATGCCTGTTAACCACTTAAGACCCAAACCATTATGCAGGTTAAGGACCTTACCCCTTTTTGTGATTCGGCACTGCGTCGCTTTAACTAGCGTTTACAAAATAGGGGATAGTTAGGCGATTTTTTTTGTGACTGCGACATTATGGCGGACACATCAGACAATTTTGACACATTTTTGGGACCATTTGCATTTTCACAGCAAAAAGTGCTATAAAAATGCATTGTTTACTGTAAAAATGACAATTGCAGTTTAGGAGTTAACCACTAGGAGGCACTGTAGTGGAGAAGTGTGACCTCATATGTGTTTCTAACTGTAGGGGGGCGGGCTGGACGTGTGACGTCACTGATCGTCTTTCCCTTTATCAGGGAACAGACGATCACTGACATTGCCACAATGAAGAACGGGGAAGGTGTGTTTACACACAGCTCTCCCCATTCTTCAGCTCCGAGGACCGATCGCGGGACACCGGTGGCGATCAGGTCCCGCAGGTGCGGTCACGGAGCTTAGGACCGGGTCTCGAGCGCGTTTGCAACCCCACAGCCGGGCTTAAAGTGACACGTACAGGTACGTGATTGTGCCCAGCCGCGCCATTCTGCCAACGTATATCGGCGTGAAGGGGTCCTTAAGTGGTTAAAAACCAGTGTCCGGAACTCCGCTTTTGTGCTGCAAAATCCCTCTGCCCCCCCTTATACTTACCTGAGCCCGATCTGATCCAGCGATGTGCACTCTCCCTGATCCCTGGGCAGATTTGGAGGAAGTTTTGGCTGGACTATGATTGTCGCGCTGTTACCGTCCTGCTGATGGCCTCTCTGCCGCAGTGGCAGATGGGATCTGTATTGAGCAGTCGCAGTGATCAGTGGCGGAGCCATTCAGAACTGCTCTAAGCTATAAAAAATAAGGAAAGGAAAAAATAACTATACCCAGGACCAAGTATTTTATATCCCACTGATATTCCTATTTACTTTCAGCTGATCATATTCCGTTGATATATTCAGCAAGCAGCTTATTTGAATGTAGTGTCCAGGGGCTGCTTTCACAGGAAATATGAAATTATTCCTTGTGAAACAGACGTGTAATATGTTATTCTGATCACAATACATATCCGGAGTTTTGCTATGGTAACCTGACTGCAGCGGTGCGTGTCGCTCAGGGGGGGGGGGGGGGCTAGTGTTCACACCTGATAAAACAGGTGATGTGATCATAAACAATAGTTAATTAGCACTTCTTCCAAAGCTCGCCTGAGAGATCTTAACCAGAAAAGCGTCTTACTTATGCACAAAGGGTGTCGTGGAAATCAAGCGTGAAGTGAGCGTTGTGTGCACATTGGCCCGACGGCTCAAGACAAGTCAGTTAACCCATTTTTCCTTGTTTTGATGCTCTCTTGTCTAAACTGTGAGGCAGAGATGTACGGTGGAGACAGTTTTTGGCTGTGTTTTACAAATGTCTGACACAGATCAGCCCCAGCTACAAAGGAACAATGTTGCAATCTGATCAGTGGTGGAGAGGAGACTGAGGAAATACACCCTCCTACCTGCAGTAGACTGAGGACATCATCTTTGCCTAGGCAAAGCTACAACCTAATTTTGAGGGTACTTCCATTCACATACAGTATACAGAAAAAAAATCATTAAAGTAAACCTTTCAGTAACTTTACAAAGCTGCATGAATTTTTTTCTGACAATATAATTGTTCAGAGCAACTGTTTTCCTATTAAAAAGCCATCGTTGAGATCAGTCTGCTGCAGGAGGAAGCATTTATTTTGTCTCCTGATCCTCATTTTTTTTTCACAAGAAAAACATGACATAGGCTCATTTGAAGCACACAATCTAAGTAGCAGCTGGTCTTCTCCAGAGCTTCTGAGGTTAGAGATAGGATGGAAGCCCTAGTGCAGTGGTCATCAACCCTGTCCTCAGGGCCCACCAACAGGCCAGGTTTTATGTATTCCCTTGGGGGAGATGCAGACTAGAATACTGCAATCACTGAGCAGCAAATGACATCACCTGTGATGCATTTCAGTTATCTTGCAAACCTGGCCTGTTAGTGGGCCCTGCAGGACAGGGTCGATGACCACTGCCCTAGTGGTCCATGTTTTCTTCTCTGCAAGCTCTCAGCAGGTCATGGCCTTCAGGATTGTCCCATCAGCTGGAACAGAACAGCTTTAGCCTGGAGACAGTACATGAAGCGCTAGGCAGAAGAGTAGTCAGGTCCTATCAGAGGTCAGGGCAGGCAAGAGAGTAGTTAGGTCCAGACAAAGGGTATCAGCACCTGGCAGGTAAGAGAGTAGACTGGTCCAAGCAGAGGTTGTGCACAGGTCCACCTGGCAGGCAAGAGAATAGTCAGGTCAAGGCATAGGCTGTGGGCTGGTGGCAGGTGAAAGAGTAGTCAGGTCTAGGCAGAGATCGTGGACAGGCATTAGGCAAGAGAACAGTCGGGTCCAGGAAGTGGTCATGGACTGGTGGAAGGGGAGAGAATAATACAGTACAGGCAGAGGTTGGTGATCATGGACATGCAAAAGGCAAGAGAACCATCAGGTCCAGGCAGTGGTCATGGACTGGTGGAATGGGAGAGAATAATCATGTTTCGGCAGAAGTTGGGGGCAGGCAGCAGGTAAGAGAGTAGTCAGATCCAAGCAGAGGTCGTGGGCAGGTTACAGGTAAGGGAATAATACGGTACAAGCAGAGGTTGGTGATCATGGACATGCAAAAGGCAAGAGAACAGTCAGATCTAGGCAGAGATAATGGGTAGGTGGAAGGGGAGAGAATAATTAGGTTTAGGCAGAGGTCTTGGGCAGGCAGCAGACAAAGGAGTAGTCAGGTCCAGGTAGAGGTCGTGGGCAGGCAGCAAATGAGAGAGTTGTCTGGGCAGAGGTCATGGGCAGGAAGAAGGTGAGAGAATAGTCAGGTCCAGGGGGCCCATGCCCGAAGCTGTGTAAGGGGCCCCGTAATTCCTGATGATGGCGGCCCTGACCATGATTGCATCATTCCTCTCAGCCCGTGAAGTAAATGCTGACCTAGGATGATTCCTGGACATAAATGACTTGGTCCTTCTGGAGAGAAAAGCAGAGGAAGCCACTGTCAGGGGGAATACTGTAATCCCTGTGAGTAAGTAATAAATACCTGGAAGTGTTCCACTGACACATTATTTAGCACATGTGCGCTTAAATACCTGATGACAGGTCCACTTTAATAAAAAAAGACTTAAGTTTCCTCTAATCAGCCTTTTTTATTTTTTTTCGCTGTCAAATAAAGCTCAGGATCCAGCAGCTCCATCCTAATTTATGAAACCCGTTTAAAGGGCTTTTTCTTAAATGAGCTGCTGCTTCTACTTCGCCGAAATAAGATAATGACGGCACTTGGCACCAACAGAGAACATATGCTAAGTACATTACTCTGTCCCATTAGCGACAAAACTTCTAGAATGTCAGAAGTTTTGCTGGCAAGGAGAATCAGCGATTCCGCGTGGTTTCCTCCAGCAGGGGAGAGGTTAAGGGTGACGCTGACAAGCTCTCCGCGTTCCGATAGCGCTGTGCCGATCCAGATGAGAACTGTTCCAGGCAATTAGTGTAACAAGGAAAAGTTTGGCAGTCTTCCTCCGACGGCGACAGCGAAAGGGGGCTTATTTGTAACAGGTTGTCGTCGCTGGAGCCTCACACGGGTCCCCTCCTCTGGGGAGCCCCCCAGATAATGCCCGTGGCCAGAAGAGAGAGATTTCAGCTGGTTAAGTGGATCCCCAGAGAGCCGTTTTCGGAATGTCACATCACCTCGCCACCGCTCAAACGTCTTACAGGAAATGTATTCGCGGCTTCTGCCAGCGCGCCGGGATAATGGGGCTCCCAGGGTGAATATATTTATAAAATGTATTTTAGATTATAAAAATTTAGATTGTTAAATGCATATAAGCTTAGGTAATAAGGACCAATGGGCCCCGCAGTTACCTCACCAAGCTCAAAGCACCCATTTAGGGACGGAATCGTAAAGGATGTGTGTTTTTTTGTTTAAAGTTGAAACTCTAGCCGCTAAATAGTCCACTGAAATGTATATCTGTGCATTGTATTACCTGTCAAAGGATTTGGGATTCTGTTCAGCTGGTCGTCGTTATCTCCCCTGCTACCTGTCCACTTCGAGCTCAGCAAATCTTCTCTAAGGGCCCTTTCACACGGGCGGACGAACGGTCCGCTTTTCTTAAGTCTGTTTACGGACTCACAATGCTTCCCTATGGGATCGCGGACGTTAGCGGATGAGCATCCGCTAACGTCTGTAAACATCCGCCTCTGTCAAGATCCGGTTTTTCGGATGGAAGAAAAGCCTATTTTTCTTCCGTCTGGTGGATCGGATTGGATGAATACGGACACGCGGTCCGTATTCATCCGATTCCCCATAGGAGAGAGCGGAGGAAAGACAGGGCGGTACCTGCACAGTGTGCGGGGACCGCCCTGTCAGCCAACAGCTCAGCGGGGATTTTATGGAGGAATCCCCGCTGAGCAAACGGGCTAACGGAACAGATCAATACGGATCCACTCCGCGTGAAAGAGCCCTTAATACATTCTTTTTTTTTTTTAAAGTGTTTTTTTGTGCGTGTACTCGAGAGAGAGGAGCCGGACTGCAGGAGTTGGGAGTAGGCAGACCTCCCCCAGAGGCAATCTGCCATCTTTCTCCATGCCCCGGGTGGCAATGGCGGGTGTGAGGGGGTTCTCCCACACAGCCCGCCCTACCTGCTCTGCTTTAAAGCCCAACGGGACTCCCCTATGAGGGAGTGAGAGGATCTAGCCCGCTCAGCCAGCCCCGTTAGTCCTTCGCCTCTCTTTTTTAGTGACCGCATGGCCAAAGTGCGTGCATGTTAACCCAATTTCGAGTGCGTGTAAGTGTGGTGGTTTTTGTGGGAGGGGGGTGGGCGTACTAAGCGCAGGCTTACCTCGCATAGCACACCCACCAGGGGCCGGGCTGAGACCACCAAACTCAATTCACATGCAGCCAGGACCTGGATCCGAACCCTTAGCTGCAGAGGTGAACGGCTTGTCAGCGCAGTGCCAATCACGTTGAGCTACCGCAGCTCCCTGCCTTAATACATTCTTATGTGTATTCTTCCTTGAATCTTGGGTGTGCTTTGTGTATTTCTTCCAGATCTGTGCAGTAATTCCGTATAAAAGGTTTCCTATGTGGAGGAGCTTCCTGCTGCTCTCCCTCCTTGTGCAGGGTGACTGGTCTTGTCTCGGCCCCCTCCTGTAGTTTTCTGCAGACGGCCTGTAGTGGGTGGAGTCTGCTGGGCCCCTCCCACAGGTCTGCTCTCCCTCCTTGTGCAGGGTGACTTGTCTTGTCTCCGCCCCCTCCTGTAGTTTTCTGCAGGCAGCCTGTAGTGCAGTGGTTCTCAACCTGGGGGTCGGGACCCCCTCGGGGGTCGAATGATGATTTGCCAGGGGTCACCGAATCCTGGTCTGTTCCTGGACCCCGCATCACTCTCCCAGCCTTTTTTGCGGCCGCCCAACTGGGCTGTACCTGGAGCCTGCGGTCGTTCACTCAGCATTTTTGCATCTGCCCATTCAGTTCATGGCATGACTAGAGGTCAGCTGACTCATGAGGCATGTGAAGTGGGAGGGGCTGGAGGAGACCCTATCTCTTGATTTCGGCATAGGTGTCACTGCTAAAAGACACCACAAAGCCGGAGACACAGCAAGTAACACTACCTGTGATTAGAGTTGCCATTAAAAGTCCCCACTACAGTTCTCAGATCAGCTGGTCAGCTTGATCAAGAGCATCCAAGTTGGTTAATCAGAACTCCTCACCAGCACTTCCACTCATCCCATTCCCAACCCCCCACCAAGGGGTAAGAGAAGGAATAAAAATAGAGAACTAATTGAAGGGAGAGAAAAAGAGGGGGAGGAACAAAGAAAAGGGGAGCGAAAGAATAAGAGAAAGAACAAGTAAGGCGGCTAGAGAGGGATGGAGAAAAAACAAGAAATTAGGATGGAAAGAGATGAAAAGGAAAAAAAGGCGAAGAAAGAGAAAGAGTGGTACATCCTAAAGTGTACCATAAGGGGATTTTAATGCTGCACGTGTGGAAGGGATTCAGGGAGAGCTAAATGTCCGTGGGTTAGGGGTGTAAATTACTTGCCTTGCCTTGGGTGCTGACAACCCACACTATGAAAATGATTTTTATGGTTAGGGGTCCCCACAACTTGGGAAATGTTATCAAGGGGTCACAGCACTAGGAGGGTTGAGAACCACTGCTGTAGTGGGTGAAGTCTGCTGGGCCCCTCCCACAGCTATGCTCTCCTTCCTTGTGCAGGGTGACTGTTTTTTCTCCGCCCCCTCCAGTAGTTTTCTGCAGGCAGCCTGTAGTGGGTGGAGTCATCTGGGCCCCTCCCACAGATCTGCTCTCCCTCCTTGTGCAGGGTGACTGGTTTTGATTCCGCCCCCTCCAGTAGTTTTCTGCAGGCAGCCTGTAGTGGGTTGAGCCTGCTGGGTCCCTCTCATAGCTCTTCTATATCTCTCCTTCATCCTGCAGTAGGTGTGTCCTGTGATATCTCTCCTGCATGCTCAAGTCAATAGATGTGTCTGCGGATATCTGTCATGTATCCAGCAGTAGGTGTTTCCTAGGATACTTCTGCATTCTGCTTTGAGTGTGTCTGGGGATTTTTCTCCTGCATTGTGCAGTGGTTCTGTCCAGAACACCTCTCCTGTATCATGTAGTGGGTGTGTCTGGGGATAATTCACCTGCATTCTGCAGTGGGTGTGTCCTAGAGATCTCTTATGTATCCTCCAGTGGGTGTGGCTTGGATACCGCTCCTGTATCCTGCAGTGGGTGTGTCCGGAATACCTCTCCTGCATCCTGCAGCAGGTTTGTTCGGGGATACTTCTCCTGCAGTAGGTGTTTCCTAGGATACTTCTCCTGCATTCTGCAGTGGGTGTGTCTGTAGATATCTCTCATGTATCCTCCAGTGGGTGTGCCTGGGATACCGCTCCTGTATCCTCCAGTGGGTGTGCCTGGAATACCTCCCCTGCATCCTCTAGTGGGTGTGTCTTGAATACCTCTCCTGTTTCTTGCAGTGGGTATGTGGGGGGGGGGGATTTATCCTGCGGTGGGTGTGTCTGGGGATATCTCTCCTGCATCCTACAGTATGTTTGTCTGGGGATATCATTCCTGCATCCTACAGTATGTGTGTCTGTGAATATCTCTCCTGCATCCTGCAGTGGGTGTGTCTTGGGATATCTCTCCTGCATCCTGCAGTGGGTGTGTCCAGGATACTTCTCCTGCATCCTGCAGTGGTTGTGTCTTGGGATATCTCTCCTGCATCCTACAGTGGGTGTGTCTGGGGATATCTATTCCGTAACCTGTAGTGGATGTGTCTAGAATACCTATCCTGCAGTGAATGTCTGGAGCTGTCTTTCTTGCATCCTGCAGTGGGTGTGTCCAGAATACCTCTCCTGCATCCTGCAGTGGGTGTGTTCAGGATACATCTCCTGCATCCTGCAGTGGGTGTGTCCAGGATACCTCTCCTGCATCCTGAAGTGGGTGTGTCCGGTAGACATCCCCTGTATCCTGCAGTAGGTTTGTCAAGGAATATCTCTCCTGCATCCTGCAGTGAGTGTCTGGGGATACCTCTCCTGTATCCTGCAGTGAGTGTGTCTGGGGATACCTCTCCTCCCAGATTACCAACAAATGGAAGTGGGATGCTTAGGTTACTAAGGTTACTTAGGATGCTTAGGTTACTATATCAATGTCTGGATTTAAAAATACATTCTTGAGCAGGTGGGCCCTCTCCCCCTCTATGGATTTTTCATTTTGACTGCATTCGGCATCCTAGAAAAAGTATATGGCTTTAAAAAGGAGAAAAGAGGAAAAAAGAAGAATCACCATCCTGTCTGCATTCTGAACATGACCTTAGACTGTCACATTGCTTTCTCTGAAATAAGCGCTCTTCCTGTGCTTTCTTAAATCCCTTGACATATTTTAAAATGGTAAAATGTCTTAGAATTGGACTTTCTTTGACAGCTCTGAATTTGTACTTTGATGAATCGTGAAGGATTTTTGAGTCTGGCTTGACAGTGAAGGTTAATAGAGAGGTCCGCTGCTCGTCTGCGCAATAAACCACACTGACACTCGGCCGTCGCCGTGATCAGACAGCTTCAATCACTATGATGCACGACGCTTTGTATAAAGATAGTGCGGGTGGTTTTGCATCCCCCTAATGCTATAATCCATGAGGAAGCATACAAGAGTCTAGGGGTACGTTGGACTCCATGGGCCAGATTCAGAAAGGACTTACGACGGCGTATCTCCAGATGCGCCGTCGTAAGTCCGAATAAGTGCTGTCGTATCTCGGCGCCTGATTCAAAGAATCAAATACGGCGGAATTTAGGCAAGATCCGACCGACGTAAGTCTCTTACGCCGTCGGATCTTAACTGCATATTTACGCTGGCCGCTAGGTGGTGCTTCCGTCCATTTACGTGTCGAATATGGTAATGAGCTAGATACGCAGATTCAGAAACGTATGTGCGCCTGGCGCATTTTTTTACATCGTTTGCGTTAGGCTTTTTCTGGCGTAAAGTTACCCCTGCTATATGAGGCATACGCAATGTTAAGTATGGACGTCGGGACAGCGTAGAATTTTTTTGTTGTTTACATCGTTTGCGTAAAGCATTCGCGAATGGGGCTTTGCGTAAATTACATTCACGCCGAAACCAATGAGTATTTGCGGAGTAATTTTGAGCATTCGCACAGTGATACGTCCACGGACGGCGCATGCGCCGTTCGTTAGAAACATCATTTACGTGGGGTCATGATTGATTACCATACAACACGCCCACTCCAAGCCTACTTTGAATTACCCGGGCTTACGCCGGCCCATTTACGTTACGCCGTTGTAACTTTGGGCGCAAGTTCTTTGTGGAATATGGCACTCAAAGTTACGGCGGCGTAGTGTTAATGAGATACACTACGCCGCCAGAATGATACGCAAATGTATCTGAATCTGGCCCCATGTTTTTTTTTTTCTGTAGTAAGAGTTGACAGTCTGGGCCTGACCAAATTTACGCCAAGAGTATGAATTTCCTCGCTTAAACTGCATTCGTGTAGCAATCAGTGTTGCCAACCTACCAGATTGAAATTTACTGACACAATACCCAAAATTTACTGGCACAGACAAGTTTTTACTGGCATTTCCAAAAGTATCAAAATTACAGTTTTAAGTGCAAATTATGCCCCGTACACATGAGCGGTTTTCCCATCGAAAAAAACGATGGTTTTCCCGACAGAATTCCTCTCAAGCCAGCAGTTTTCCTGTGGGAAAAAGTCTGATGGAGCATACATACATGGTCAGGATTCCCGACGAAAAGCTCTCATCGCAATGTGTATGGGGCATAAGAGTATTTTAGGCTACAAACAAATGCAATATGCAATTAGCAATATGATTTAAGGTAGATAATAAGGCAAAAAACATATTTCATATTTTATTTTCGATATAGAAAGTAAGTAGCTCAGGGACAGGCTCCTATACCGCAGACCCACACACGAGGCTCTGGCTGCTCTGCTTGGCTCCATTGCACCATGACATCACACGACATGCTCAGGCACCGCCTCCACCACCAAAGCCACCCGATCACACTGTAGTAGGCACTTAGATGATTCATGGACATGCAATAATGTCTGGCAGCTTACCTTCTCGTCCATGTGTCCATTAGAGGCCTGACTCCCTTCTGGCTGCCTTTTTATCATCTCTTCTCCCTGTATGGCCCCACCCCAGGCCATCCCATTAAGTCAATATTAACTGTTGCACTGCAGGTCTGCTTTGCTGTTCAACTTAGTTTGTTAGCTTGTGTTCCTGTTTGCCATGTGCTACGTTAACCTTTCTGTGTACCGATTTTGGCTCGTCTCTGACTACTCCTGTTTGCCTGTGACCCTGACCTTTGGCCTGTCCCTTGGTTACCCTCTTCTGCCTGTTGCCCCGACCTCAGCTTACCCATCACTATCCCTTGTGTTCTGAGTGGCTGCTTCCCCTCTCTCCCCACGAAGCGTGACCTGGGGGACCCCAGGGGCTGCGACCTGGGTTCAGTTGCAGCGAAGGCCATCCTCACCACTAGAGGCTCCGGTGAACACCTGCTGGACCTTAGACTCCGCGCCCTGGGGAATCTTGAGCTCACATTTCCTCTCTGTCCGCAGCAGTCTGCTATTGGGTTCACTACCTTGCGGTACATCCCTGTCTCCAATGGGGTGCATTTGTCACCTGGCCACAGGTGATCTGACAATATGGTCTTAGCTCCGGACCCAGCCACGCGTCACAGCTATATTTTTTACTGGCTCCCTTTTACTTTTACTGGCATTTAATGGCAAGAGAAAATTGCTTGTTTTTTACTAACCGGTTGGCAACACTGGTAGCAATATTTAGATAGGATTTATAATTTGATGTATAATGAAAGCCCAGTACTCAACACTCTTACACTACATCATGATGACAAATCAGCTTACATAGAACAAAGCGTTTTTTTTTTTTATTTAGTTTTGGATAGAGTGGAAGCGTTACAATTTCTGTGCAGTCTCACAGGTTCAAGCTCAAATCTCTGCTGCAGAGAAAGCTGCTGGGACAGAACAAGCCGGTCCAGGAAGGGCAGGGAGGACCTCATGGTGCTGTTGCAGAATGCTGGCTTGAGAGGGTCCCAGGTATGGTGTTGGAACTGTTCGATTGGCCTACGGGGGGCTGAACAGAACTGACTTTTTTGATGAGCGGCCCCATGCCCGTTCGAGTTTTAACATTTCATTAAATTGTGAGCTTCACTGAAAGGGCCCAACGCTGGCAGGACTGCATTACCACTACTTAGTGCTGCCATAGTATTGGTAGTTCCCCTGGATTAGAAGGGACTGAGCAGAACAGAGTTTTTTAATGAGAGACCTCTTGACCGTTCCAATTTAAATTTATTGAGAGCTTCACTGAAAGGCCCTAATGCCGGCAAGACTGCATTATCACTACCTAGTCCTACTGTAGTAATGGTTGTTAGGGCCTTTGCATTTGAAGTAGACCTCACAGATGCTTTTAGTGTCTGTTATCAGCTGGTACATAGCATCACAGATGCTTTTAGTGTCTGTCTATAGCTGGTACATATTGAAATTTTTATTTCTGTATTTTGTATTTTTTCTCTGCCTTACCAATTTCCTTTTTCAGGGATTTTGCTGTTAATAAATCTAAACAGCTTTGAGGTGTGTCAGTGTCACTCAGGCCCAGGTAGGGTCATTCCTGAAGCAGGGAAAGAGGACCCAAACGATCTAGCAGGGCTTCCGGGGTAGCGCTTTAGCTGTTTCTTGGGAAGAGAAGAGCTTTGAGCTACAGTGAATGAATGAATGAATGAATAACTTGTACAAGCGCAAACTAAATTGCCTCAAGGCGCTCTTGCAGCCAGTGTCCGCCTGTGTCTTCAGAAGAGGTGGGTCTTAACCACTTCCCGCCCGGTCAATGTACAATTGACGTCCGGGAAGTGGTTCTGAAATCCTGACTGGACGTCCTTAGGATTTCATGCAGGTGGGCGCGTCCATGGTGGCGCGCAGCGCGGCGATCGGGATGCGAGGTGTCAGTCTGACACCCTGCATCTCTGATACCGGTGACGAGCCTCTGGCGGAGGCTCGTTACCACGGCTGATCACGATGTAAACAGGAAGAGCCGTTGACCGGCTCTTCCTCACTCTGATCTGTGGCTCTCCTGACAGGGGGAGTTCGCGCTGATTGTTTATCAGCGCAGCCCCCCCTTGGATCCCCACACTGGACCACCAGGGAATGCCCAACAAATAATTTCCTTTTTCAGGGATTTTGCTGTTAATAAATCTAAACAGCTTTGAGGTGTGTCAGTGTCACTCAGGCCCAGGTAGAGTCATTCCTGAAGCAGGGCAAGAGGACCCAAACGATCTAGCAGGGCTTCCGGGGTAGCGCTTTAGCTGTTTCTTGGGAAGAGAAGAGCTTTGAGCTACAGTGAATGAATGAATGAATGAATAACTTGTACAAGCGCGAACTAAATCGCCTCAAGGCGCTCTTGCAGCCAGTGTCCGCCTGTGTCTTCAGAAGAGGTGGGTCTTAACCACTTCCCGCCCGGTCAATGTACAATTGACGTCCGGGAAGTGGTTCTGAAATCCTGACTGGACGTCCTTAGGATTTCATGCCGGTGGGCGCGTCCATGGTGGCGCGCAGCGCGGCGATCGGTGATGCGAGGTGTCACTCTGACACCCTGCATCTCTGATACCGGTAACGAGCCTCTGGCGGAGGCTCGTTACCACGGCTGATCACGATGTAAACAGGAAGAGCCGTTGATCGGCTCTTCCTCACTCTGATCTGTGGCTCTCCTGACAGGGGGAGTTTGCGCTGATTGTTTATCAGCACAGCCCCCCCTTGGATCCCCACACTGGACCACCAGGGAATGCCCAACAAATAGCAAAAATAGATAAAAAAAATAAAAAATGTAATACAATCGATGCCAATCAGTGCCCACAAATGGGCACTGACTGGCAACATGGGCACTGACTTAATGATGCCCAGCAATACCATCAGTGCCCCCCCTCAGTGTCACCCAGTGTCCATCAGTGCCACCCAGTGTCTATCAGTGCCACCTCTTAGTGCCCATCTATGCCCAGTGCCCACCTATCAGTGCCCATCTGTGCCACCCATAAGTGCCCATCAGTGCCACCCATACGTGCCCATCAGTGCCGCCTATGTGTGCCCAGTGCGCCTATGAGTGCCCATCAGTGCTGCCTATGAGTGCCTATCAGTGCCGCCTCTGAGTGTCTATCAGTGCCGCCTATGAGTACGCATCAGTGCAGCATACCAGCGCTGCCTATCAGTGCCGCCTATCGGTGCCCATCAGTGCCACCTTATCGGTGCCCATCAGTGCCACCTCATCGGTGCCCATAAATGAAGAAGAAAACGTACTTTTTTCCAAAAAAAATTAACAGAAAAAAATAAAAACGTAATTTTTTTCAAAAAATTCTGTCTTTTTTTAGTTGTTGCACGAAAAAAAAATCGCAGAGGTGATCAAATACCACCAAAAGTAAGCTCTATTTGTGGGAACAAAATGATAAAAATTTAATTTGGGTACAGTGTAGCATGACCGCGCAATTGTCATTCAAATTGCGACAGTGCTGAAAGCTGAAAATTGGCTTGGGTGGGAAGGTGTATAAGTGCCCGGTATGGAAGTGGTTAAGCTCCTTTCTTAGGGCCAGATGGTTTTCTTCCAAGCGGATGTCCACGTGTAGAGCGTGCCATAGCCGGGGTCCTTGGACTGCAAATCTTTGTTCGCCTTTTGATTTGTAGCGAGTCTTGGGAATGTGGAGGAGGTTATGGTTAGTTGACCGGAGGGGGCGACTTGGGGTGTAGTGCTTTATTTTTTTCACAGATGTATTGCAAGGCTTTTCCTTGTGTACATTTGTGAATTGTGAGTGGGACAAAGGGTCTTAAATGTAACCCGATCCTTCACGGCTAGCCAATGGAGGGTCCTCAGGGATGGGGTGATTGATTTCCAGGGTTTCTTTTCCAGTTACCAGTCTGGCTGCTGTGTTCTGGACAACTTGTAGACGTGAACTTTGGCATTTGGGAAGTCCTAGGTAGACGGAGTTTGCGTAGTCGAGTCGTGAATTGATGATTGTTCCAACTACTGCTACCGTGTCTCCTTCCGGGATGAAGGGGGTGAGTCTATGCAACAGGCGAAGAAGGTGCTGAGATCCGCTGACTACTGATCCTATTTGTGCATTCAGTCAGCTCTCATAACAAATTCTTTGCACACCTGGTCAATCAGTTGGCGCTGGTTACCACCAAAATGTGGACCTAAGGGTGGAGGCTTCTTCCAACTCAAAACTCTACAAAGCCTCCAGGCTCCAGAACCCAGACAAGGACTTGCCAAGGCCCCAGACAAGGACTTGCCAAGGCCCCAGACAAGGACTTGCCAAGGCCCCAAACAAGGATTTGCCAAGGCCCCAGACAAGGACTTGCCAAGGCCCCAGACAAGGACTTGCCAAGGCCCCAGACAAGGACTTGCCAAGGCCCCAGACAAGGACTTGCCAAGGCCCCAGACAAGGACTTGCCAAGGCCCCAGACAAGGACTTGCCAAGGCCCCAGACATGGACTTGCCAAGGCAACAGACATGGACTTGCCAAGGCCCCAGACATGGACTTGCCAAGGCCCCAGACATGGACTTGCCAAGGCCATGAGAAGACCACCAATTCAGTTTTCTCCCTACCAGACATATATCCCAGAGCCTGTATGTGCATGACACCCATACCATTGCTAAATCTACAGTTCCTCACCTGCAATGTCATGACATGCCTCTGGCCTCTCACTATATTACTGGTCTGCCTGGTAAAGAAATAGGACTTCTTGCCAGAGTTATTGATAATAAATGGATTATAAACCTGGTATTTTTCCACCAAAAAGGTAGCAATCTTCAATAGGCCTGTAGTGCAAGTGCCCACCATTGCAGTATTACCTATTTTAGTAGGCCGTAGTTCCTCCATTTTGTTGACCTCTGAAAGTCTACCTCTTTCTTTCATAACCTCTGTCATTTTTTTACCTTGTAAATTCTCACGGGCCTCAATCTTATTTAACTCATATTAGTTGTTTCTCATTTTTTTTTTTCACCTCACAAAACTCTCCTAGGCCTCAATGATATCTGAGTGAAATTACTCTGTCACCTGTCTCATTTTGAGCTTGCAAAGCTCTTGCAGGCCTCAATCATGTCTTGCTCCAGTGAACCAATGCTTTTCCATTAACATATAATTTCTTTTTTAGCTTCACAACCCTACTATCTGACTTAATTGTGTCCCCTTCTCAGCCGGCTATGAATAAAGAACGCGCTTCGGGACCAGTTTAAGAAAGACAGAGGTGGCCTCGCGGTCTATCGCTGTACATTTTTTTTGTGTTCCTACGAGCCAGCCTTGCAGATGGAAGTGGAGGATTTGAGTGCAGACTTAGCCTCTTGCTCATGGAGATCTATACATAGATCTCCAATGCACGCTGTGCTGCAAGAACGTTATCTGAATAGCGCTCTGCTGTGGTGTCAAGGCTAATCCTACCTCTCCCGCTCGGAGAGGATTGAAGTAAGGGACACGGTGGCTTATTCGAATGGTAATATCTTCTATTGATCTTGCCATATGACATGAAGAAAAGAAAAAAAAAGCCATAGTTCTGTCACCGGGGGATAACAGATTTGCATCTGAAAACGCAGGAGTTTTGGTTTGCTTTGCACACGGTGGGAAAAAAAATTGGACATGTATTTTAATAAAAGGAAAAAGAAGATGAAAAGCTGAACTAGATTTTGGCTTTCATATAAATATGACTTGTTTATCCCCTGCTAGGCCTCAGACCTGTACAGCGGTCATATATCATGAAGCCAATCTTAGCCTCTTAAACTTCAAGAGCATAAATTATGCTCAGGTTGCATAAAACATGGGGAATTAGGTAAATCAAAAACTTTGCTAATAGCCTGACAATATAGTAAAGATACATTTAAAGATACATTTAAAGAAATGCTATATACTGTATATATTAGGGCTGTTACTGTTCAAAATTTTTGTGTTCGATTAATTGTTTTTTTTTTTTATCGATTAATCGACTAATTTCGATTAATTATAACGCACATACAGATCCAACTACTTTTAGCTGATCTCCTTGCAGGCTGATTCCCAGTGCAGCTACCAACCAATAAAAAAATGGATAGCAGGATACAAAAAACACACAAAGGCAGCGCTAGATGGGAATTTTATAGTCTTCAAGTAGGTAACCAAATAAATATTGCACTGGAGATAAAATCGATGTAGCTGCATAAACTGTAAAAATGGTGCGAGTAATACCAAACGGTACCAAAAGCAGTCATAAAAATATGTAGCCAAGTATGATACTGGTATAAAAATGTGTACAACGATACCACTGCTTAATCCCGATAAGGAGGTGTTAACATCAGTCCGTCGGCATGTAGAAGTCCCATGAAGGGAACTATCACAACTCCCAGTGGGTGGTTGTAGAATCCCAGGTTGATAGAGGGAAGAGTAACAGCCCTTGTGTGTGGCAGATAGTAAGGTCCCTCCGGCATGCAAAAATGAAGGCACAGCAAAGAAGCCCTTCAGATGGGCAAGCCCCGCCGGTGTCCATGATGTTACCGATCTCCGACAGAAACTCCCTGAAGGCCCAGAAGCCGGCGGAGAGGTAAGTACCAATCAAAAGAATTTTAATCGATCAAAAAAAATTAAAGATTAATCGATTAATTAAAAGTCAATTTGCACAGCCCTAGTATATATATATATATATAGCAAGGTCTTCGGCCTCCTTCAGTCTAATGAGAACCTCCAGGGCCAGGGATAGCTGACATCCTTCTGTATATGGTGGGTTGTGATGCATAGTGGGCAAGTTATTGGGCGCTAGACACTTCTTGAATGCAAAAGAGATGTTTATTTCTCTTACAAACTTTTTTGGAAGGAAATAGGGTTGGGGCCAGGACACCCTTAAGTAGTTGCAAGTTCAATTATCAGACTTTCGAGACTTCAATAGAAAGACAGCCATGCAGGGAAAGGCCTCCAGCAAGACGAACACATCTGCACGTGCAGGGATGCTGTCTCCTATGGCAACAATCTTTAAGGCCGCGTACACACGAGGAGACATGTCCGATGAGCCAGGTCCGACGGACCGTTTTCATCGGACATGTCTCCTGGCATGTTTTGGTCTGATGTGTGTACACACCATCAGACCAAAATCCCCGCAGACAGAGAACGCAGTGACGTACAAGTCTTAGCATGCTTAGAAACTTTTGGCCGCTGGAAACCTGTCCGCTAGGCCGTACACACGATCGGACATGTCTGCGGAAACTGGGCTGCGGACCAGTTTCAGCAGACATGTCTCCTCGTGTGTACGCGGCCTAACAGTTCTTTCACCTTCTCTACAACTTCTCCTTGTAGTTCTTCAGCCCACATAGCTCCCGGTCTCTCACTATACCCTCTGATTCACTGCCACTGAATCCTCTGAGCTCCCGATACGTCTCAAGATTCACCCCACTGGCCTGCTCGGTCCCTGGCTTGGCACGCAAGGCTGCTCTGCAAGCGTCACCTCCACTGTCTGGGTCCCTGACTTGATAACCACCTGAAGTTTCCTGATTCTCCACTGTGCCCGTTTGGTGAGAATGCTGTTCTGGTACTTTCTCCAGTTTCTCACGGTGGTCCCTGGTAAAAAGGTGGCTGGTCCCTTAGTGGTGACAGCTTCCCCATCTACCTTCGACCACTGACAGGTTCTCTGGCCGGCAGAACCATCACTTCTGATTGGACTGCAAGCCACAATCCCAACCCTGCACTGCTCTCCTGCTTCTGGATAGGCCCATAGACAGCCTAGCAGCCAGATGCCCCCTGGATAGGCCCAATATCGGGCCTAGCAGCCTGAGGAAATATGATACAAGTCTACCCAGACAGCTGTCCAGGTGGCACAGAACTCTAGATCACCTGACACTACCCCAATATATAGGCTCGCCCAGCAGGCCATGGGATTTCAATGAAACCCTTGCCCACTGGCTGAGATACCCACATACCCATAACTTGACCTTGCATTGCCCTTCTCACATCTAGCACTACCGGGTACCCAACCACCTAGTGGCAGTAGAGACAAGTGCAACCAAGCCAAACTTATGGAGGAATCAATAGATCTCTAATGCCATGTATACACGACCGTTTTT
The DNA here is from genome assembly GCA_029574335.1 of Rana kukunoris. Lineage (NCBI taxonomy): Eukaryota > Metazoa > Chordata > Amphibia > Anura > Ranidae > Rana > Rana kukunoris. The sequence goes on along the minus strand of CM056055.1, from coordinate 9,551,735 downwards.
CGGGTTGTAAAAAAATACGTTTTTAATGGTCTAGAAAAAACAACCCGATCATTAAAACGGCCTTGCCTACACACGATTGTGAAAAAAAATGCTCTAGAAAAGTGCGGTGACGTACAACATGTACAACAGCACTATAAAGGGGAAGTTCCATGCGAATGGCGCCACCCTTGGGGCTGCTTTTGCTGATTTTGTGTTAGTAAAAGTTTGGTGAGAGACGATTCGCGCTTTTCAGTCTGTTACAGCGTGACGAATGTGCTATCTCCATAAGAATGCTAGTTTTACCAGAACGAGCACTCCCGTCTCATAACTGGCTTCTATGCATGCATGGTTTTTTTCATGTTGTTAAAACCCACACACGACCATGTTAAAAACGACGTTAAAAACGTTGTGAAAAATAAGAGCATGTTCGAAATTTTTAATGCCCATTTTTTACATCGTGAAAAATGCTCTGGAGCCCACACACAATCGTTTTTAATGACATTACATTTTTTTACATTTTCTACAACCAGAAAACCGGTCGTGTGTACGCAGCATGACAATCAACCAGGATAACTACTCCTGGCAAGTAAATTTGTGAGGAGCATTCCTGCCTAAACTCCAGGGTGCTACATCTATTTATGTGTGTATATATATATATATATATATATATATATATATATATATCAAATAATGGGATGAGTTACCTCTTATGTCTGTGTTTCCCTGGAGCAGTGTCACGGTGGGCTCCCAATGGGCTTCAATAGAAAAAGACAATGGGACACAACCTCCAATGCAAAAGTTTTGGATACACCTTGTGGTGTTGGTATGTAGGTACGACGTTTTTAAGTTTGTTGCACACAGCCTGGTGAAGAACATGTCACATTGTATATGTCTTGAAGATTTTTCAGTAAAACTTTTGCAATGGAGATGTTTTCTATATATATATACACACACACACACACACACACGAGGGGCATCCCAAAAGTTCACGGCCCAACATGGACGGAGTGACCACACAGACATAAAACTTTATCACCATGCCAAGCCACTCTTCCAGATGTTCGCTGTAGAAAATTTTGCATGTGCACAATACGATTTTAATGCTCTCTTTACAAACAATATGCACCCCTGTAGTCAAGTTGAAAAAGAAGGCTCGGAGTGTTCCATCAGCGGGCAAAGTGATGGCTATTGTTTTCTGGGATTCGGAGGGTGGGACACATCGCAATACCAGAAGACTGCTGCCATCACTTTGCCTGCTGATGGAACACTTTGAACCTTCTTTTCCTGATGACATGAATGTGGCTTTCCTGATAGGCCAAGGGGGTATGACAATATAATTGGAACCTTTCAGATTAAGTCCTGTTGGTGACCCCATAGAGTCGATGACCACTGCTAGCAGGGGCGGACTGACAACTCATGGGGCCCCTAGGCAATAGAAGATTATGGGGCCCCCGGGCTTACAGATGGCCACCACGCCAGGAGGCAGTGCAAAGGTGGGGCAGCTAAAATCTCTGGATTTTCACATCAAAAGCATGAAGGTTTCGGACATATCAGGGACAGATGTAAAAAACACACAGATTTTTACATACTGTCCCTGGTTTTACTGAGCCTGACAACCCTGATGGGGCCCCCTAGTGGCATGGGGCCCTCGGGCAGTGCCCGAGTGACTCAATGGTCAGTCCGCCCCTGACTGCTAGTTAATATATGTCAATAAGAGAACATTCATGTTTATATCAAAAACGGCCAGAGCCGGAGGGTCAGACTTTGCATATATGTCCTCACTTTATTGAGTAATATATTGTTGGCATATTGCTTAGTATGTAACCAACAGTCGCCTTCCACCCCATGCTTTGCTTTATTCGTTTTTAAACTTGGTCACTGTGTGTCCTCTATGACCACGCAGGCAGGGCTGGCCTCAAGAATTATGGGGCCCCTTACACAGCAAAAAAAAAAGGGGGCGTTGCCATCTGGGGACCTCCGGGCTCCGTGGGACCTCTGGGCCCCCTTTTAAAAAAAGGGGGGTTGCCATCCATGCCCCTGGGGACCTCCGGGCCCCTTACAGGTGTACTGCCTGTACCCCCCTGATGGCGGCCCTGCACGCAGGACCCCCTTTTGGACTTATGTTAGTTCCGTATGATGGCAGCGGTTGGTATTGGTGGACCCTAGTGCGGGTTTTTGAATTGTCCATTTAATTCACATATCCCTGAAGAAGCAACCCAGCGAAACGTGTCGGGAAAGTGTGCGAATTCCAATTTTCAATATATACCTGCTTGTTATGACCACCTTTTTAGTGAACCGCTGTTTATTCTTGGACAACACTGCCTATGTTTTTTAACCTTATACTTATTAAAAAAAATCTTTTTACTCAGGATACAATTTTTCCTCATCATAATCTGTATAACGGCACCATTAAAATCCCTCTTTTCTTCCCATTCATGTATATGTATGTAACTATGTATATATATATATATATATATATATATATAAATATTTATGATGTTCTGAGAAGTGAGATCTACAATTGGTGCTTGAAGAATGTAACATTTAAGATATAGAATACAGTAGTGTATTTAGGTTTTGTGCTGCCCTAGGCCTGACTAAACTCGAACACCCCCTAATTTAAATATGACACACCCCTTCAGGACAAGGCCACGCCCTCTATTTCTATTTAAGACCCGCCCTGGATTCCCTTAATTTGTATACATTTCCTCTTACTTCCTGTTTGGCTATGGGGTAGGAAGTGAAGGGAAATCTCTGCAATGGGACAGGAATGGTAAAAAAATAAACTGACAGGGGCTATAACCCCCCCCTTACTCTATCCAAAATGAAAAATAAAGTTAAGTGCCTATAGTTCTACTTTAAGCACACATTTCTGATAATTTTATGCAGAAGATTTAACCATGCCAATGGTGCAGCAGAACCCCCTAAGTTGCAGAATGCCGGCCGCCTGCATACCAGAAGCTGTGCGGCCGCTTTATGGGGGCGCTAGACTAATTTGCCTCTCAGCCCAGCCTGCCCCATAAGACTGCACAAGCCGGTGGGGACTCTTTTTGTGCTGCCCCCATGCAAAGTTCTGCCCTAGGCCTGGGCCTTGTTGGCCTAGGCCAGGATACAGCGCTGATAGAATCTTTGAAATCTTTGTGAAACACTTTGACCCTGCAATACTGCAAGACAAACTGTATACACAAATGTATTGCTTTTCTACTTTACTGCTTTTATCTTTATGAAATGAACATTGATTTATTTTTATTTTTAATGATTTCTTGGTGGCACACACAAAGTCCTATCCATGGTCTCCCTACCTCGGAAATTGGTGGCAACCAACCAGACACTACTTGTCACTTTTCTAACGCATGCTAAAAAAAAAGGCATCTTATTGGCTGCCTATAGGCAGTGCAGGCTCTTGTACCTCTTCCTTTTTCATAGAATAAATCTAAAAGCCTCATGTTAACTAGCAGACTGGGGCATTAAGAAATGCTTGAATTATATAGCAAATGCTCATTTGCAAAAGTCATTATCTAAACCTATGCATTCAAGAAGTAATGAGATTTCTCTTCCTTGATTATTCTTGTGAAGTCTGCGCCATAATTATGCAAGGAAGATCTTCATCGCTTTTATTTTTTTCCTCAAGGAGGCTAATGGTATAGTAAGCAGAAATGTTGCATTAAAGGGAACGTATGCTTTGAGAGATGCCAAGGCTGTTGTTGCCGATTTCCTTCCAGAAATCTCAGCTGTTCGGCCATCTTTGGCTTTGGTACGTTATGAAGAACTGATCTGGAAGCAAGTACACGGCTGGGGAGGTCTGACCTTACTTACTACATGCTTGGTCTGAGTCTCACAGTACTGAAGGCATAGGATAGCCATGACAGCCAAGCAACTAGTGTATTACAGAAGAAGTTCAGCAATGGCAGCCAAGAGCTGATCTGTTGATATATGCATATCCTTGGCAGCTAATGCAATCCATTACACTTCACTTAAAATGAAACTCCGTTTTTGGCAGAGTAAAAGCAGAACTCCAGCCAAATGTAGCAATATAAAAATGAATAGCTCATTAAAGGATAAAAAAAACAGCTTTTGCTGCAATATTCACCTTCAATCCAAAGATTTCGCCTGCAGCACTTTTTTTTCTGGAACTAGCTCCTTACTCTGGTGACCAGCACCATTTAATGTACTTTCTCTGACCCAGGTTGTCTTGGACCAACCCCCAGCCTGTGACTGTATAGTCAAAGTGGAAGAAGCGTAATGTAGGGTGACCAGACATCCCCAGTTTCAGGGGACAGTCCCCTGATTGAGGACACTGTCCCCGGACCAAGTCTGTCCCTGGTTTTGTCCCCAGATTGGAGTTGATAGGGGGCAGGGGCAATTTCAAAGACAGTCAGTGCAGAATTAAAATAAAAAAAATAGAATTACACCCCCCTCTCCGCCGTGCCTACTAGCATAGGGGGGTTGTATTTTTCCCATTATCTGTGCCCCTTTCTGATGATCATGTGCTGGTCGGAGCGGAGGGAATATTTCTTCAGTTTCGGGCACATGCCCATTTAGCTTCGCTCCCATGTTCTTCTGCCTTGGCACAAATCTTGGCCAGCCACCTGCCTATCTCCTTGCCTTCCCTGGGGGAGTGATCTTCCTCCGCTCCCCACCCAGTAGTAGCCGGGGCACGAAGAGTAAGACTTGAGAGGCTGTGAGGCGGGCAGAGAGTCGCTGATTGCCGCCATTACTAGTAAACAAAAAATATGTCCCCGGATTTCATTTTAAAAATCTGGTCACCTTAGCGTAATGATAAGCTCATCACTATGCTGTTTCCTCTTTCACTGTCCAGTCACAGTAACTGGATTCACTGGGCATCTGGAGTCACTAGTTAACACACAGCAGGGACTACACTGAGGCCTCGTACACCCGATTGTTTTCCTCTGCAAAATTCATCAAGAAAAATGCTGACAGAGCATTGTTGCCGAAAAAAACGGTCATGTGTATGTTTTTCGTCAAGAAAACTGTCGTGGATCTTGACGAGAAAAAAAGAAAACAAGTTCTCTTTTTTCTCGTCGGGAGTCTCAATTTCCTCGTCGTGTTCCTCGTCGTGCTGGTTTACGACAAGAAACACGTTCGTGTGTATGCTTAGAAACCCGCGCATGCTCAGAATAAAGTATGAGATGGGAGCGCACCTTCGGTTAAAGTAGCGTTCGTAATGGAGATAGCACATTCGTCACGCTGTAACAGACTGAAAAGCGCGAATCGTCTCTCACCAAATTGTACGTCACCGCGTTTGAGAACGACAAGATTTTATCTTGACAGTGTGTACGCAAAGAAAGCTTGACAAGATTCTCGACAAGCCTGACAAGAAACTCGTCGAGGAAAACAACGTTTCTTTTACGACGAGATTCTCGGTCGTGTGTACGAGGCCTTAGAATCATTGGTTGCGCTGAAGTCCATAGATGACATGTGAACTTGAAGTGCACTTAGAGTAACTGGGTGCACTGAGTGAACAGTAGCCACTAGATGACATGTGGCCTGGGAACGCACTTGGAGACAATGGTAGCACTGGAGTCATTAGATGACAGGTGGACTGAGAGCACGCTTGGAGTTACTAGGTGCATTGAAGTCACTAGATAAACCATGGACTGGGAGCACTGGGTGCACTAGAGTCACTAGATGGCACAAGAACTGGGAGCTTATATGGAGCCACTGAGTGCATTGAAATCATTAGATGACATGTGGACTGGGAGTACACTTGGAGTCACTGGGTGTACTGGAGTCACTAGATGGCATGTGGACTAGCGTACCTGGAATCATTGGGCATACTTAGTGCACTGGAGTTACTAGATGATAAGTGGAATGGGAGCACACTTGGAGTCACTGTGCAAACTGGATTTGCCTTTCGTAAATAACCCCCTATGTGTGGCCGAAAACTAACACTGCGAATTGAGAAGCGGGGGGGGGGGGGCCATTTACAAAAAGAAGAAATAAAGAAAAATATATATAAAAAGGGGGGTAGCCATCCGGGGCCCTGGGGACCTCTGTGCCCTTTAATAAAAAGAAAAAAAGAGAGAGAAAAAAAAAAATATATATATATATATTTTTTTTTTAAAAAGGGTGGTTGCCAACTGGGGCCCTGGGGACCTCATTTTTTTTTTTTATAAAAGGAAATTACAAAAAAAGGGGGCTTTCCATTCGGGACCTCTGGGCCCTTTAAAAAAAAAAAAAGAAATAAAAAAATATATATATAAAAAAGAAATAAACATTTATATAAAAAAAAAAACAAGGGGGTTGCCTTCCAGGGCCCTGGGGACCTCTGGGCCCTTTAATAAAAAAAAAATATATAAAAAAAAATATATAAACAAAAATAAAAAATACAAATATAAAAAAAGGGGGTTTGACACATGGGGCCCTGGGGACCTCTGAGCCCTTTAATAAAAATACATCTATATATTAAAAAAAAGAAATGAAATAATATAAAAAAAGTAAAAAAAAAATTATAAAAAAGGAGGATTGTCATCCGGGGGCCCTGGGGACCTCTGGGCCATTTAATAATAATAATAATAATTATATATATATATTATATAAAAAATATATATTTTTTTATAAAAAAAAAGGGGGGTTGTCATCTGGGGCCCTGGGGATCTCCAGGTCCCTGTGGACCTCTAAAAAAAAATTGGCCCTTTAATAAAAAATAAAAGAAAAATATATTAAAAAAATAATATTTTTTATAAAAAAATAAATAAAAAAGAGGGGGTTGCCATCTGGGGCCCTGGTGGCATACGGGCCCCTAGACCCCTAAAAAATGGCCCTTTAATAAAAAAATTAAATAAAAATATATTAAAATATATATATATATATTTTTTTATAGAAAATAAATTAAAAAAAGGGGGGTTGCCATCCAGTGCCCTGGGGGCCTTCGGGCCCCTGTGGACCTCCGGACCTCTAAAAAAAGAAAAGAAAAAAATTGGCCCTTTAATAAAAAATAAAAGAAAAATATATTAAAAAAATATATTTTTTTATAAAAAAATATATTTTTTTATAAAAAAAAAGAAAAAAAAGGGGTTGCCATCTGGGGCCCTGGTGGCCTCCGGACCCCTGGGGACCTCCGGACCTCTAAAGAAAATAAAAGAAAACAAATTGGCCCTTTAATAAAAAATAAAAGAAAAATATATTAAAAAATATTTTTTATAAAAAAAAATATATATTTTTTTTATAAAAAATATATTTTTTTTTATAAAAAAAAAGGCTTGCCATCTGGGGCCCTTGGTGGCATCCGGGCCCCTGGGGACCTTTTTTTTTTTACACACATAGCTCCCGATCCTCGCTCTGTACCAAGCGATCGCGTCAGCAGGGGGAAACGCTGTCAGCGGGGGAAACGCTGATCTCCTGTTCATACAATGTATAAACAGAAGATCAGTGATTTACCCTAGTGAGGCCACCCCCCCCATACAGTTAGAACACACCCAGGAACACACTTAACTCCTTCCCCGCCCCCTACTGTTAACCCCTTCACTGCCAGTGGCATTTTTATAGTAATCCAATGCATTTTTATAGCACTGATCGCTATAAAAATGCCAATGGTCCCAAAAATGTGTCAAAAGTGTCCGAAGTGTCCGCCATAATGTCGCAGTACTGAATAAAACGCTAATCGCCGCCATTACTAGTAAAAAAATAAATAATAAAAATGCCATAAAACTACCGCCTATTTTGTAAACGCTATAACTTTTGCACAAACCAATCAATAAACGCTAATTGCGATTTTTTTTTTTTTTTATGAAAAATATGTAGAAGAATACGTATCGGCCTAAACTTAGGAAAAAAAATGTTTTTTTATATATTTTTTGGGGATATTTTATTATAGCAAAATGTAAAAAATATTGTTTTTTTTTCAAAATTGTCGCTCTATTTTTGTTTATAGCGCCAAAAAATAAAAACCGCAGAGGTGATCAAATACCACCAAAAGAAAGCTCTATTTGTGGGAAAAAAAGGACACCAATTTTGTTTGGGAGCCACGTCGCACGACTGCGCAATTGTCAGTTAAAGTGACGCAGTGCCGAATCACAAAAAGTGCTCTGGTCATTGGGCAGCAATATGGTCTGGGGGTTAAGTGGTTAATGACCATTTTTTACATCGTGAAAAATGCTCTGGAGCCCACACACGATTGTTTTTAATGACATAAAAAAAAAACGTAATTTTTTACAACCCGAAAAACGGTCGTGTGTACAGGGCCGGCCTTAGGTGTTCTGGTGCGCGAGCTAATCCTGTGGCACCCCCCCATCTTCACCCCTCGTCCCCTTGGTCACCTAAACATACACAAAGAGGAAAAAAATAGTTGTAACAAATAATAATTGTATTTTACTTCTTTTTTTTTTTCTTATGTTAAGTCCCTTTTATCCTCCTCCCCTTTTGTGTGTAGGCTGGCTATAAAAAGCAGAGCTTTTTTTCTCAGAAAATAGGTGCAGGAACTCAACAACGACTCTTTCAGATTTCTCAAACAGTAGAAGGGTCTTAAAGGGGCATTAAATACCAGAATTGCATTACATACAGAGTGCAGAGTTCAGGGGGTTACAAAACTCTCACTTGTAAACACATAAACCAGACTTCTGTGTTTACAAGTGATTGTGGTGAGCAGGGTCTGAGCCAGAGGTGGTGGAACTGAGTTCCCCCAAGTTCCCCCTGAAAAAAAGCCCTGATAAAAAGTAAATACTTTTTTCTTTTCTTTTTTTTTTTGAAAAAGTAGATGCATGCAGGGCCAGGGGCTGAGTGTGACTTACCTTTCGGTGGACGTTGCGGCTTTGCACTTAAAAATGGCACCGCCCGGCGCTTAGACGCCACTGCGCATGCACCGTCTGCCCGAGAATAGCCGAGAGTTTTCAGGCTTTCCCGAGCAGTGGCTTTCCAGAGCCATTTTTTTCAGGTGCCGCAGCCGATGCATGGCTCTTCACCCAGTCCCAGGGCAGGGGGACCTGGCAGCGCCTGCTGCGACTTGTAGGAGTCGGACTCCTGTGATGATCATGTGAGTAACTGACTGCGACTCACATTCTGCGAGCTGTGATGGCTGCACGGCGCCCCTGTTGCCCATGGCGCCCTGTGCAACCGCACAGCTCGCACACCCCAAAGGCCGGCCCTGCGTGTGTACGCGGCATCAGGCTTCGACAATACAACTTGGAAGCCGATTGGCTATCATGCAGACCTGCACCAGATTTTGCACGCTTCACCTTTAGTAAATCAACCCCATTGCTTGAATGCCAAGTCATCTGTTGCTTTAAAATTTTAGGTGGTGCCAATCAAGAGCGTTCTCCTAACTAGTCCTGTTCCCTGGAGAGAAGTCCCAGCGCTGAATCCCAGGAGAAGAAACTTACAATCAATCCACTTCACTGCATTTAGGGAACAATAAAACAAATGCATTATGTGTGTTTTCATACATATGACTGTATTATAATAAAACATCATTTTTGATTACATTTTTTTCATGTGCAGTTATACACAGGAATTTCGGTTCATTTTGATGTTGGATGTGTCCGACCCTTTTCTGTGTGCTCAGCATATATGTCTGCATTTAATACAATTCAGTGGAAACATGCATTTTAAACACAAGCAAGACACGTCAGTGTGATTGTGATGCGTTTGACATCTGCATTAGCGTCAATTCAGAAGGCCACATGAGTCATTTTACATGCGTTTGTTATTTTATCTTTTATCAACCCATACACAAAAATAAATATCAGCCTGGTGAGAAATCGTTCTTTTTTCTGCATGAGATCAGATACTGAACACTTCCATTACTCCAGTATTTTAGCTCACAAGTCAGTATTTTATCTCCACCTGGATGGGAACAGCTCATTTTTCTGCTCTCTTCAATACTTAACCTCATAGAAGGTGATTCATTGTTAACACTAGACAAAAAGACAACAATGTGAAATAAAATACAAAAAAAACAATATCATATGAGTGCGCGAAATTCAGTAGATCTGTGGCGTTAAAGTGGTTGTAAACCTTTACAAAGGACTTCTCTTATGCCCTGTACACACAATCGGAATTTTCGATGGGATAAATTCCGATGGATTTTTTAGTCGGAATTCCATTCAAGCATACACACTCAGACCAAATTCCGACCGTCCCAAACACAGTGACGTAAAACACTACAACGAGCCGAGAAAAAAGAAGTTCAATGCTTCTGAGCATGCGTCGACTTGATTCTGAGCATGCATGTTTTTTTTCTCCAACGGAGTTCCACACAGACGATCGGAATTTCCGATATGAGTTTTTTCCATCGTAAAAAAAAAAGAAAACATGTTCTATTTCTAAACTCTGACGGAAAAAAAGTCCGATGGGGCCCACACACGGTCGGAATTTCCAATGAAAAAATTCCGTCTTGACTTTTTTCATCGCAAATAGCGAGCGTGTGTACGAGGCATAAGTTGATTTACTTTTGGTCTGTTAAATATATCATTGAAAGCATTTTGTTATATATAAGTAGGGTTGTCCCGATACTGATATCACTATCGGTATCGGCACCGATACTGAGCATTTGCGGAAGTACTTGTACTCCCGCAAATGCCCCCGATGCCAGATCCAATACTCATGGCTGCATCTATTGAGGGACATGGCTGCATCCAAGGGGGGACATGACTGCATCTATGGGGGGACATGGCTGCATATGTAAGGGGACATGGCTGCATATGTGGGGGGACATGGCTGCATATATGGGGACATGGCTGCAAACGTGGGGGACATGACTGCATCTATGGGGGGACATGGCTGCATATGTAAGGGAACATGGCTGCATATGTGGGGGGACATGGCTGCATATATGGGGACAAGGCTGCATATGTGGGGGACATGGCTGCATATGTGGGGGGACAAGGCTGCATATGTGGGGGGACAAGGCTGCATATGTGGGGGGACATGGCTGCATATGTGGGGGGACATGGCTGCATATATGGGGACATGTCTGCATATGTGGGGGACATGGCTGCATATGTGGGGGACATGGCTGCAATATGTGGGGGACATGGCTGCATATATGGGGGACATGGCTGCATCTGTGGGGGGACAAGGCTGCATTTGGGGACACATTTATAAAAAAGTATCGGTATTCGGTATCGGCGAGTATTTGAAAAACAGTATCGGTACTTGTACTCGGTCCTAAAAAAGTGGTATCGGGACAACCCTATATATAAGTCATTGGTAAGTGCCTGTTGATCCTGACAGAAATCTTGTGAGCTGATACAGTGGAACCTTGGATTACGAGCATAATCCGTTCCAGGAGAATGCTTGAAAGTACTCGCATATCAAAGCGAGTTTTCCCATAGACGTCAATGGAAACAAGGATAATTTGTTCTGCATTGACTTCTATGGCATGCAATACCGCATGTGGCCAGAGGTGGGGGGGGCTTGGAAATACTCGGGGACAGCTTGGCTGATCTCAGAAAGACTTGGAAACACCCGGGAACGGAGTATTTCTGAGCGTTTACGAGTATTTGGGCTCAGAACCATTCCAAGTGTCACCGGCGCCCCCGCACCTCTGGGAAAATGCGGTATTGAACACCCCATTAGCTTGAATTCTGCTCGTTTTGCGAGACAACACTTGCAAACCCGAGTCAGATTTTTTTTTTAAAGTTGCTCGTCTTTCAAAACGCTCACAGTACAGTGAGTGTTGTCACCTTAGGACAGGAAGTTTGTTACAGGTGAAAATATAGGAAAATAACCTAACAAAATAAAATGCAGCTACGGCTTTTAAAGCGGAGCTCCACCCAAAAGGGGAAGCTCTGCTTGTCTGCCTCCTCCCCTCCACTGCCATCCACTGCCCCAGTTGGGCTCCCAAGTGGAGCAGGTAGGGCGGGGTGAGTGGGAGGCCCCCCCTACACCCGCCATTGCCACCAGGGGCATGGAGAAGGATGGCGATTGCCTCCGGGGGGAGGGTCTGCCTACTCCCAACTCCTGCAGTCCGGCTCCTCTCTCTCGAGTTCACGCACAAAATACACTTTAAAAAAAAAAAAGAAATGACTTTGACGCATGCGTGGTAGCTTCCACGGCATAGGTAGGGTGAAGCGAGATGGTGACGACGGCAATGACGTCACTGCGTTCTTTCCATTCAAGAGAACCGTGGTTCTTTTGAAATAAAAGTCAGTACACTCCGGCGGCAAGAGTTTCTTGCCAAGAATCTCGTCAGGGAAAACGACAGATTTTTCCTGACGAGATTCTCGGTCGTGTGTATGAGGCCTATCACCTTAACCTCTTGTTGTCTCACTTTCTACCCGGTCATGCCCGGCCCTCCACTAGTTGTTACTTTGTTCTTCTCCGATCTGGGCCTCACTGTATGGAGCGGGCTGTACAGCCCGGTCTCCTGCATGTCTTTGGGCCAGGAATCTAGCTGCATGTGACGGCCACGTCTACATGTGGGTAGTGATGTCATAATCTCCACAATTAAAGAACACCTTGCATTCATTGAGAACAATGTGAATGGTGCCTGTGCCAAACAGGCAACGTCCTGTACTAGCTATGCAGACAGGCATGGGACCTGGAAGCTAGCGGTAATCATTGAATTATAACGACAAATTATTATCATGGTGACCCCAATCTGTTAAGAGACAATGGAGTATGCCTGGAAATACAACATTTGGCGCCATATGTCTGGAATAACAGAACACAGTTTGGCATTTAGCATGCAATTTAATTTCTCATAATGCTTTTGTCAAATGCATCCCATTAACATGCATTTGTCGTGTGTTTCCATAGAGCTCAATTACACTTAGACAGGGTCTAGAATAGTGTGAATGGGACCCTAAGGCCAATGGGCCCCAGCTGAAGGCCTGATGTAGAAGACAGAGCTCACTCTGCAACAGGTAGCCTCTCCCATGTCAGAAGCATATGGCAGCCACACTGCCTCTGTCTATGTTTGTATAGCAAACAAGTATGATTTACTGCATGTGTGTCACAGCATCTGCGACGGGATGAGGGGGGGGGGGGGGCGCCATTGCCGTAATGGCAGAATAATGATCTGCTAATGAAGTTCTTATCGAATTCAAATGTCCCATCCTTATGAAAACCAAACAAATTCATCGTGATTAATACTGCTGGTCCTGGCACTGCCTAATTAATTGATAATGAGGACGTAGTTATTTATAGGTGGGAACAAGTCCTTATAGGGATTAACCCTCTCCATACTGCCAGCTGGGAATGTGCCAATATGTTACTGGGATGACACTCTAGTAATGTGCATTTGTGAGTGATCATTTCTGAAGGTTAGATAAAAAGAGAAGATGTCACAGTGTGGTGACGGCCTAATGAAACGCGCAGCCGACTTCAATTGCAATCCTCAGAAAAAAAAAATGTTGCTTTGATCTTCTTGATTTGACCCCTTTCACATTGGGGCACTTTGCAGGCGCTTAAACGTTAAACAGAGCGCCTGCAAAGCGCCCTGAAACAGCCGCTGCTGTCTCTCCAGTGTGAAACCCCCAAGGACTTTCACACTGGAGCGCTGCGCTAGCAGGACGGTAAAAAAAAGTCCTGCTAGCAGCATCTTTGGAGCGGTGAAGGAGCGGTGTGTATACCGCTTCTCCACCGCTCTTGCCCATTGAAATCAATGGGCACCATGGCTATACCGCCGCACCCACCGCCCCAGTGTAAAAGGGGTCTTAAGCCAGAGACACTTTTGTGTTTTTTGTACACGTTAAGAAAAAATACATTTTTAGGCTTTAAAATTACTTAAAACCCCCGAACAAACCCCCATTTTACTTCCCTTTACCATGTGATCTGTGATGTCGCTTGCAAGACCAAGTAATTTCATCTACTGCACCAGCAGTTTCTTGATATAAAAGTATTTTTGTGTGAGTAAACTCCATGACTGGTGTATGCCTAGTGCTTGGGAGTAAACCAAAACCCACCCCTAAAACCTTAAACCCACCCATAGAAATCACGCAACACCTTCTGGATTAAATGGCCACCAAAGGCCCCTTTTATTTAAAATCCAAAAGGTAAAATTAAATAACTTTATAAAAATAACCAACTTTTAAATATAAAACTTCTTTTTAACATTAAATATATATTTTAACCATTACGCAATAAATTAACCTAACAAAAAACAATTAACCCCAAACAGTTGTAGACACGAGGTTCCTGAGAAAGGGAAAGAAAAAGTGCCCGGTAATCGGCTGTACCCCATAGAAAGTCTTCGGACCTCTAGCCGCGCTCCCATCAGCTCACAAGGCCATGACTTCCTCCTTCGTTTGATTCTTCAGCACGATATACCACTATCCACCTAACCAGATAGGGAAGGTGCCCATCCCATGACGGGCCCCAACTCCTACCAACAACTAAGGTACACCCATCTAATATGTATGTACCAAACCCCACCCAATTCTCAGGAACCCTGAACAAACGCCAACGTCCACCTGAAAAAACAAAGAGCGTTACAAAACAGACACCCATACCAGACACTTCCCCAGGGAGGGAGGGAGGGAAAAACTGCCTGTGTGATGCCTCACTGTAGATGGCACCCGAATGGATGGCTCCGCCCCCCAGACCTTTTAAGGGAGCTTGCCTCGAGGCATAAGCCCCGCCCCCTGTGCAGCCGCGATTTGCGGCCCCTTCCTTATCCTGTCCCCCTGCTCAGGGTCCCCCCAGTCATGCGCACCTGCGCTAAGGTTCCACCTGCTGCGGAGCTTCCTTTGGTTGACACTTACCTATAGGTAAGCCTATAATTAGGCCTACAGTAAGTAAGCCTATAAAAAGACTTACTTCTAGGTACTTATAGGTACAGTAAACATCTCTCAAATACACGCCGGGAGATATTTACTTGTGAATGGACCAGTGATGTCACCCGGGCATGCGCTCTAAAAGAACGGATTTAGAAAACATTGCTCTAAAAGAATGGCCACCCGCTGTAAATGGGCCCCAAGAGTGACATTATCGTGGTGCGGCCAATCAGACGGCCGGAGGACACGAACCCAGAAGGAAGACCGGATGAAGATGAAAGCCCTGTTAGCGGAGGACTTTGTTTAAGGGTAAGTTTCACTTAATGTGCTAGTTTGCGATGCATACTAGCACATTATAACTTTACCTTGCAAGTTTTCTTAAAAGAGGCATGGCGATTTACAAATTATTACCTTAATGCAGATTTCCAGTCAATTATTTTTAAAAAGCACACCGTGATTTTTTTTTTGCTACTAAAATCGAAAGTAGATACTGTTTACATTTACAGTGTAATTATTGATATGAACTGATACAAAACCGAGCTGTGCTGCTCCAGGTGGGAACGATTGGTCCCTTCAACCTTGTGGTGCAGGTCTAGTCCCCAGCCTGAATAAGAGCCAATGGTTCAAGAAAGGTTGACCGAACTCCCAGGTATGAAGCAATGATGATTACTTTATTGAAGATAAAAAGCCTTCAAGATACATCATAAGACATCATGAGACCTCTATACAAGCATGCCAAGATTAACACGTTTCACGAATCAAGATTAAGATTATGACTTAGCGAACCTTGATTTGTGAAATGCGTTAATCTTGGCATGCTTGTATAGAGGTCTCATGATGTCTTATGATGTATCTTGATGGATTTTTATCTTCAATAAAGTAATCATCATTGCTTCATACCTGGGAGTGCGGTCAACCTTTCTTGAACCATTTAATCATTGATGTGGCTTATAAATTTTCATTTACCCACAGCGTCCCTGGTATACAGACAACGGCCATTCTTACTGAGGGCATCTGAAGCCCGCTCGTTCTTGCTTCGGGGATTTGGTGCAGCTGGCTACCCAGCATGCACCTCCCGATCTCACGCTGAACAGTCCAGACACAGAACCGCGCAATGTGTTGATTGCAAGTTGCCATAGTAATTGCGTGTCAGTGGAAGTTGTTTCCCCGTTGTTTAATAGAAACCTGTCAAAATACAACCTGGAATGAAGGCAAGTGCGGTTAGTGAAGGCAGTAAGCCCCGCACCAATTAAAAAACAAAAAAATACTAATCGGGAAATGTTTTGAAGATTTAGGTGGGCAATGTGAAAGATTTACATTTAGATTATTTTTTTTAGGGATACCTTTGCTGCCAGAGTCCACAGTTTAAAAATAGTGCCTAACTCCACCTGGCATTGCATAATTTTTCCGGTTTTGAAATAAGGCGATGCCATGAGTGGAGAATGCCCATTGACTCCTGGCGTGGAAATTACGTGGGCCTGAAGTGGTGGGATTTTTGAACGAAATAGGTTTTTATGCAAAACCACAATATTCACAGTTAAGTGTCTGAAATCTTGAAAACACATAAAAATTTGAACTTAAGTCCATCAAAATGAAACATAAACTCTAAAAAGTGAAAGTAAATAAACGTCCATATAAAAAATAAATTTCCCGGTGACTGAGTGTGCCGAGACGACAAAACATACAGTGGCAAGGTGCTCTCATAAATCCTTTCCCACGATAAATCACGCCTCTTACCAGAGACTGTGGATCTCAAATTATAGAGCTCAAAATCACTTTGTTCTCCACACACTTCTGTGTTATTTAGAGAGAATAGACTGCCATCCCCAGGGAAGGTTCAGCGTTGTTAAGTGAATGTTTTTTCCTTTGGAAATCTCAGCATGTATGGAAAAACGATCCTTAACGATTATCATGTGAAGGAAGAGGTAGACCAGGGGTGTCAAACTAAATTTCATCGTGGGCCGCATCAGCATTATGATTGCCCTCAAAAGGGCCGGTTGTATCTGTAAGATTAGATGTCCAGCGCATCCCCTTCCCTTTACATTAGATGTCAAGAGCAACCCCACCATCAGAAGTTGAGTCCCCCACTCTCCCTTACATCATAGTGCACCCCCCTTTCTTTACATTGCTGCTAGGAAGAAGCTGGGTGCATTGCTTGAAAGCAGGAAGTAGGAGTCTGGAGGAGGACCAGATGAGGGCTGGAGCTCTCCTGCAGCTGCAGGAGAGGCGCAAGGGCCACATAAAATGGCCTGGAGGGCCGGATTCAGCCCGCGGGCCTTGTGTTTGACACTGTGGTGTAGTATATAAAACAATCCCATTTTTTAAAAGATAGGACTTACAATCAGGATGATCAAAGCCAGCGGTTGGTATAACAAACTCGCCTGCCAGCTCGTGTACACAGACGTCTCAGATGTGGCTCCACCCAACACGTTTCCCCACAATAGGCGTCAATGGGGAAAGGAGGCTCCTCTGTGATGTCTCTACCTTTGTCTTTTATTAGACAGGAGCGGCACTGGAGGTCCCTAACAAGCATATATCCTATATTGTGTCACCACTGAGACTATACTCCAAGTGCTTTTTTTTTTAATTAAACATTTCACTCTAGGTAAAGTATATTAGAAAGACTCCTCTTCTTCCTCCAAGATTACTTTTACTGCCTAAAAAGTAATTTTAATTCAGGGTATTTAAAAAATAAAGTAACATTATACAAAAAAAATGGTTTACTTCATATT
Organism: Rana kukunoris; assembly: GCA_029574335.1. Classification (NCBI taxonomy): domain Eukaryota; kingdom Metazoa; phylum Chordata; class Amphibia; order Anura; family Ranidae; genus Rana; species Rana kukunoris. The sequence continues at coordinate 9,534,349 of CM056055.1, read as the reverse complement.
CAAACTTTAACCTATAATGGCTGTTTGATTGAAGATATAGGGCCAGATTCAGGAACACTTGCGCTGGAGTATTTCGATATGCGCCGCGTAACTGTGATGATGCGCCGTCGTTTCTATGTGCCCGTACCCACCAAACTAGATGCGCCCAATAACGGGTCATTTGCGACCGGCGGAACGTTCCGACGCCAGAGTATCGTCAGCGCTTAATTTCGCTGGGCGCATCAGTCGCGCCTATTGATTTCCCCTGCAAATATGCAAATGAGGGATTTTTCCCAATTCACGAACGGATTAGCACCATACGCTGGCTACATGCGCCGCGCGTATCTCGTCCGTCCGGCGCAAAGTTATTTCTACAAAAGGCTGCTTTATCTTTACTCCAGACGGTCACAGGTCAGCAGGAGAGCAGCTACAGCAGCGTTACCGACGATAAGAGCTAGCTGAGCACCCCCACTTGCAGGACAACACCTCTGTCCATGCTTGTCTGTCAACTTTTCCAGCCATGGAGGAAGACATCATAGGTCTCCATAGCCGAGATGACGGCTGACAGCTCCTGGCCATTAAAGTTCAGCTTTCTCCTGTGTGTTTGCGGGGAACGGGAGCAGCCATCTCAGAACAAAAGTAACATCACTGCGGGGAGGGGGAGCAGGATATACTTTAGTGCCGGAATGGCGCTTCTACGGGCGCATTTAAACGCCCAACGGAAGGCATTGCGCTGACGTTTCCCGTGAAGTGGTGCCAACGGAAGTTGTGAGCATGCGCACAAAGGGGGCGAGTGGAGCCTCACTCACTGCGCATGCTCCGTGGTTGATGCGCTGAACGTAAGCCTCTGCACTGGGCTCTGCCCATCATTTACATATGATCACACCCACTTCCCCTTGCGTCGGGTTACGCCAGCGCATTATCGTTACTCTGGCGCAAGTTTACGCGCAACTGCTATGTGAATAACAGTACTTGCGCCGAAAGGGTCTTAAATGAGAAGCGTTACTCCAGAGGAAAGATACTCTCATCTACCTGAATCTGGCCCATAGTAGATTTGTTAAATTCTCAGCTATATGACCGCACTGAAACTTCCGTGCCAACATAAATTATAAACCCCAAGTTTATCATAAAGGTCTTCATATACATAATTAGCATTTAGGCAAAAAAATTACATGTAAAAAACTAAAATACATCAAAATACAAATACAGGTACTAATACATTCTGGGTGTCCCTATAGTCTGCCTCATCCCTGCTTACTTACTTACTAGCCTCTAAAGTGGTCCAGACCTCTACCTGGTTTCTATTTTTGTATCTACAAATCAATTAAATGATTAATCCACTATTTTCAATAGATTATGGGCAACTGAGTAGAAAAATCCCAGCTGGAATGCAGTGGAAAATCTGATGTCTGTCAGATTACTTGATGGGTTTCTTTTTTGAATGATTTATTTTTGATTGCAAATCTTTTCCCAATATGATAAATTCCTTTTAAAAAAAATATAATCAATCATATTTGTGAATAGCTGGGTGCCTTTGTTCTATCAAGAACATATGAACATAATACTGATAATAGGATGGTGGAAAATTCATAATGATGGCAAGATAGCACTCCTTCTGTCAACAAAGTGCTTCCATTGAGAATATAGCAGTCTCTCCAATGTCTGTTCTTTGATAACTTAGTCTCTTAATGCCTGTCCTTTTTTTGATAACATAGCAGTCTCTCCAAAGTCTGTTCTTTGATAACATAGCAGTCTCTCCAAAGTCTGTTCTTTGATAACATAGCAGTCTCTCCAAAGTCTGTTCTTTGATAACATAGCAGTCTCTCCAAAGTCTGTTCTTTGATAACATGGTAGTCTCTCCAATGTCTAATCCATTCTTCTTTTGATAACTTGGCAGTCTCTCCAATGCCTGTCCTTTCTTTGATAACATAGCAGCCTTTCCATTGTTCAGCCAACCATCCTTTCTTTGATCATATAATCTCTCCAATATCAGCCTTTCCTTTTTAATTTTTTTATCCATCCTTTCTGTTATAACATGGCAGTTTTTTTATTGTCTACCCTTCCATTCTTTCATAACATAGCAGTCTCTCCAATGTCCATCCTTTCTTTGATAACATAGCAGTTTCTCCGTCATTGATTAATTCTTTCTTTGATAATATGGCAGTTTCTCCATTGTCTATCCTTTCTTTATTAAAAACAATCTCTATAATATCCGTCTGTCCTTTCTTTGATAAAAATTGCAATCTCTCCAATATCTATTCTTACTTTCTTTGATAACATAACAGTCTCTCCAATGTCCGTCCATTATTATTTTGATAACATAGCAGTCTCTCTAATATCCGTCTGTCCTTTCTTTGATAAAAATTGCAGTCTCTCCAATACCTATCCTTACTTTCTTTGATAACATAGCAGTCTCTCTAATGTTCGTCCATTATTATTTTGATAACAAAGCAGTCTCTCCAATATTCATCTTTCCTTTCTTTGAAAACACAGCAGTCTCTCCAATGTCCATATTTCTTTTCTTTGATATCATAGTAGTCAATTCAATGTCCACCTATCCTTTCTTTGATCACATACCAGTCTTTCTAATGTCTATCTGTTTAGCTGTCTGTCCGTCCATCCATAAGTCCATCCATCGTGTCTCAGTTCTGGAACACTAAACAATATGTATTCTGTACATGTGAAAGCAGTTAGCCTTTTGTCCTCCCTATGTCTCCCATTCCCGCCTTTATTTTCTGATTCTAATTTTGTAAAATAAAATTATTGAAACCAAAAAAAAAGCATTTCAGCTGACAAGTGCAGAAATTTCCTGAAATAGCCTGCAGAAATTCCCCTCTCCTGACTGCAATAAATATAAATGTAATAGTTTCTTTTTTTGTGCGCCTGTTGCAAGTGCTGTTCTGCTGCGCTCTGGCGAATGGTACAAACACATAATATTTTACTGGCCTCAGATTAGACGAAAATGTGGCAACATATGGGCACGCTAATTCTAAAGAATCAAAAACCTTTTTAACAGCTTCAGCTGGGAGGAAAGTAATAGGAAATCTATGTAGCAAAGGCTGGAAAATACAGCAGAGGAACACAGGAATTGATCTCGCTCTTTCCACGTGAAATCTTTAGTTTTGCGAAACGCTACTTCAGCGACTCGAACAGAATGAGGACAAGACTGACACAATGCATGGCGTCTCAGGAAAGGAACCAGCTCAATACACTTTGAAAAGAAGGAATGTTTTTTTTTTTTTTCTTCATTTTCCGTTCTCGTTGTTTTCTTTTGTCTGCTGTCTCTTTTCTCTTTCTTTAACAGCTCTGATTCAGCCTCAGAATGCCCGGTAGAGCAAAGTTGATACCTTTTGGTTTGAAATTGGTGTAGTTTATGGTGCAGGAGTTTTTAACCACTTAAGGACCGAGCCTGTTAAAAACATTTTTTTTTGCTAGAAAATTACTTAGAACCCCCAAACATTATACATTTTTGTCTAACACCCTAGAGATTGCGACCATTGCAATACTTTTGCAGTTCTTTTTGTCACACCGTATTTGTGCAGCGCTCTTACAAGCGCACTTTTTTGGATTTTTTTTTATTTTTTTAAATAAAAAATAAGACAACAGTAAAGTTAGCCCGATTTTTTTTATATAGACCTATATATATAGTCTATCGGACCCCCGACCCGCAACAAGGCAGGGACGTACATGTACGCCCATCTGCCTGTATGTGCCATTCTGTGGACGTACATAGTCGTGCAGCAGTCGTTAAGTGGTTAAACTGCGTAGAGGGTTCTTTACTGTCAGAGTGGTATCAGCAGGGGGCATTGAAAGTTTAAAAAAGCTATTAGATGGGCACCTCAACGACCACAACATACATGGGGTATACAATGTACTATTGACCTAAACACATATACACACACACAGGTTGAACTGCACCAGATTTTGCACTGTCAAGTTTTAGTAAATCCAACCACTATGTATAGTCTCCAGTGTTAATTTTGTCAGCAAATTTCGATTTAGTTTTAGTCTTAGGACTAAAATGGCACTTTAGTTTTAGTAACATTTTAGTCTTTTACAATTGTTTTAGTTTTAGTTGTATTTAGTCAACTAAATCACTAGGAAATTTTAGTCGACCAAAATCTCCAGTACTTTTTATTTTAGTCATCTAAAATCGAATAAGTGTAGTGTACGTAAATTGTAACGTGTTATTTAAAGCGGAGGTTCTCATGGAAAAGTTTTGTTTTTTTAACACTAATCTGCTGCTGTTCACATACACATTGCTTTACTTACTCTTGCCGTTCTTGCAGCCTCCACGATCTTGGTTTGCCAGCAAAGAATATTTTATATAATTCTGTGATGGACATTGCCATCTTCATTGTGGGCACTCTGAAGCCCTCCTGTTCCCTCTTCCGGGATGCGGCGAATGCTGATGTCCCAGCATTCACCGCGTAATCCCACGCATGCGCAGTGTTGACGGCGAGCCGCGCCGTCAACACTGCACAGTTACCATCACAACGGCCGGTGGCGTCCTGAAAAGGACACACCCCGCTGTGATGTTACACCAGTCTAGTGTTTACAATGGCGAATATGTATCCACCCTCATCACATGACGCGCTTTGCGCGTCATGTGACCCGCTTTCCACGTCATGTGACAGCCCAGCTAGCGCGAGACTACACTCGCAGCTAGTTCTGTTGCTTTGATTGGCCCGCACGTCACTGCATGAAGAGCAAGAAATCAGCGCCCACAATGCACAGCGCTATCAGGGAAAATCGAGCCACTCCCCGCAGGGATGCAAACCCGGAAGCACAGCAGATTACAGGTAAGGGATCATTGAAAAAAAAATTTCAACGCTATAATGCTTAGATGAGCTGTAGGTTAAAGATGCTGGAAACTTGATTTTGAGGGTGAACCTCCGCTTTAAGCGTTTTCAAACTCATTATATACTGCTGGAGTGAAAAATCTAATATGTTATTATTTATGTTATTGAGGTATGAACATGCACCCATGCATGTGAAATTTCAATTTAGTTTTTAAAAACGTCATTTAAATTATCGTGTGTGGCTTCAAAAAAATTCAAGCGTGCTACATTTAACGTCGTTTTAAAAAAATGTTGTTTTTTGGGTTGTAAAAAATGATCATGTGTCGGCTAAAATGACGTTAAAAACAACGTTTTAAACCCGCGCATGCTCAGAAGCAAGTTATGGGACGGGGGCTTGAATGGAACTTCCCCTTTATAGTGCCGTCATACGTGTTGTACATCACCGCGCTTTGTTCATAATTTTTTTTAAACTATGGTGTGTGGGCAACATTGTTTTTAATGATGAAGTTGGAAAAACTTTGTTTTTTCTACAATGCCAAAAAATGATCGTGTGTACGCGGCGTTAGTCTTTTGTATTTAGTATTATATTTAGTATTTTAGTGATCTCAATTGTTTTAGTTTTAGTCATATTTTAGTCTACTAAAATTGTATTAAGTTAGTCAACTAAAATGTTTTAGTAGACTAAATTAACACTGATAGTCTCAAGTCACACTATTGAATTTGTATTTGCATTGTTGAATGTCTCTGTCTCCTTCTGCACAATTGTGGTTCCATCCGTTGGCCCCTTTGCCATACTTTGTTCTGCAGTAATTTGGAATGGCACAGATATCAGTACACAGATTATAAAAATCATACAAATTTGATTATATTTAACCAATCTCAATAAAATCACATAGAAATAAGAGAACGTGCATATTATTGATCATGATGCAATTTGAGTACAAGTTTCTCATGTTCCAACGCATTTCTGAGAAAAATACATGCAAACCAAGTATATCAGATATTATGTAACTGTTGCAGAGACATCACATTGGGGAAATGCACCTACATCGCCACACAATAGGACAGATCCATCTCAACCTGACAGAATCCGTGAACGCACATCCTAAAGGAGCCAGATCTATGAATGTGCTTAATCTGGGGGATGATTGTCTGCTCATTCATACATCTGGCTGCATGGTCCTGCCTCATCTGCTAACCTGTTTCCCTGGGAGCTTGTAATTGGCTGTCAATTAATTTTTTTGGGACAACGCAAGATTGTGTTGCAGTCTGAACATATCCCTCTTGGGAGTCTGTGACATTCCCCTTTTTGGAGTAAAATTGGGCCCTACATTATTGTTTAAGGACACGATGTCTCCTTCCCTTTGAAAATACTCCTTTAACCACTTCAGCCCCGGAGGATTTGGCTGCACAATAACAGGGCTATTTTTTGTGATTCGGCACTGCGAGTCGCTTTAACTAACAATTGCGCGGTTGTGCGACCTTGCACCCAAACAAAATTGACGTCCTTTTTCCCCCACAAATAGAGCTTTCTTTTGGTGGTATTTGATCACCTCTACAGTGAAGGGGTTAACCAGTAGGGGAGAGGAAGGGGTTAAGTGTGTCCTAGGGAGTGATTACAACTGTGAGGGGACTGGGCTACCTGTGACATGATAGTGATCACTGTTCCCGATTACAGGGAGCAGTAGATCAGTGTCCTGTCACTAGGCAGAACAGGGAAATGCCTTGTTTACAAAGGCATCCCTGTTCTGCCTCTCTGTGACACGATCGAGGGACACCGGCGGACATAGAGTTCGCGGGTCCTGCGGGCATGGTCGCGTAGCTCACAGCGGGCAGGCACGTGCCGGCTAGGCGGCAGATTCAAAGCAACGTACCTGTACATTGCTTTGCCTGCCCGTGCCATTCAGCCAACGTATATGGGCGTTAGGCAGTCGGCAAGCGGTTAAAAAGTGCATTTGCGGATTCTGTCAGGTTGAGATAGATCTGCCATATTGTGCTCATAAGTTTACATACCCTGGCAGAATTTATGATTTCTTGGCCATTTTTCAGAGAATATGAATGATAATACAAAAACTTTTCTTTTCTTTTCTTTCACTCATGGTTAGTGGTTGGATAAAGCCATTAGTTATCAATCAACTGTTTACTCTTTTTAAATCACAATGACAACAGAAACGACCCAAATGACCCCGATCAAAGGTTTACATACCCCAGTTCTTAAAACCATGTATTGCCCCCTTTAGCATCAATGACGGCTTGAAGTCTTTTGTAGTATTTGTGGATGAGGCTCTTTATCTTCTCAGATGGTAAAGCTGCCAATTCCTCTTGGCAAAAAGACTCCAGTCCCTGTAAATTCTTGAGCTGTCTTCCATGAACGGCATGTTTGAGATCTCCCCAGAGTGGATCAATGATATTGAGGCCAGGAGACTGAAATGGCCACTCCAGAACCTTCACTTTATTGCTGTAGCCATTGACAGGTCTACTTGACCTTGTGTTTTGGATCATTGTCATGTTGGAACGTCAGCTTCCTGGCTGATGAATGCAAATGTTCCTCCAGTATATTTTGATAACACACTACATTCATCTTGCCAAATTTCCTGTGTCTTTGTATCTCACACATCCCCAAAACAACAGCGATCATCCTCTATCCTCTGTGTTTCACAGTAGGAATGGTGTACCTTTTATCATAGGCCTTGCTGACTCCTCTCCATATGTAGAGTTTATGGTTGTAGCCAAAAAGCTAAATTTTGGTCACATTACTCCGAAAGACTTTGTGACAGAAGGTTTGAGGCTTGTCTCTGTGCTGTTTGGTGTATTGTAAGCGGGATACTTTGTGGCATTTGCGTAGTAATGGCTTTCTTCTGGTGACTCAATCATGCAGCCCATCTTTCTTCAAGTGCGTCATTCTGGTGCATCTTGAAACAGCCACACCACATTTTTTCAGAGAGTCCTGTATTTCACCTGAAGTTATTTGTGGGTTTTTCTTTGCAGCCTGAACAATTTTCCTGGCAGTTGTGGCTGAAATTTTAGTTGGTCTACCCGACCGTAGTTTGGTTTCAACAGAACCCCTCATTTTCCACTTCTTGATTAGAGTTTGAACACTGCTGATTGGCATTCTCAATTCCATGGATATCTTTTTTATCCCTTTCCTGTTTTTTATACAGTTCAACTACCTTTTCCCGTAGATCCTTAGACAATTCTTTTGCTTTTGCCCTGACTCAGAATCCAGAAATGTCAGTGCAGCACTGGATGAAAGATGCAAGGGTCTGTCAGGAGACCAGAAACTCATTGACCTTTTATACACACACACTAATTACAAGCAAACAGATCACAGGTGAGGATGGTTAACATGTGTGCATGTTATCAGTCCAAAATCACCACCAACTTTTGATCAGAGTCATTTGGGTAGTTTCTGTTGCCATTATGATTTAAAACGAGTAAACACAGTTGATTGATAATAAATGGCTTCAGCCAAACATTAACCATGAGTGAAAGATTGCCAAGAAATCATAAATTCTGCCAGGGTATGAAACCTTATGAGCACAACTGTACCGCAAAACCCATTGGAACATGGGAAACTTGCACCCAAACTTCATCATGATCACTATTATAACTGTACTCTTGATTTATATGTGATTTTAACCACTAGCCGACCACCGCACACACATATACGTCAGCAGATAGGCACAGACAGGCAAATGGGCATACAGGTACATTCCTTTGAATTTGCCGTCTTGTGGGCTTGCGCCACAGGGACGTGCCCACAGGGCCCCCAAACCATGAACGTGAGGCCAGAGAGGCAGAGCGGGGAGATGTCTACATAAACAAGGCATTTCCCTGTTCTGCCTAGTGACATGGCAGGGATCTACTCCTCCCTGTCATCTGGAGCAGTCATGTCAGTGGTAGCCCACCCCCCCACAGTTAGTATCACTCCCTAGGACACACTTAACCCCTTGAACGCCCCCCTAACTCCTTCCTTGCCGGTGTCATTAACACAGTAATCAATGTATTTTTATAGCACTGATCGCTGTATAAATGATAATGGTCCCAAAATTGGCAAAAAGTGTCCCATGTGCCCGTCGTAATGTCGCAGTCATGAGAAAAATCGCAGATCATCGCCATTACTAATAAAAAATTTCATAAATCTATCCCCTATCTTGTAGACGTTCTAACCTTTGCGCAAACCAAACAAAATATGCCTATTACGATTTTTTTTTACCAAAAATATGTAGAAGAATACATATCGGCCTAAACTGAGAAAGACATTTGTTTTTTTATATATATTGTTGGGGGATAATTATTATAGTAAAAAGTAAGAAATATTCATTTTTTTTCAAAATTGTCGCTCTTTTTTTTGTTTACAGCGGAAAAAAAAACAAAAAACGCAGAGGTGATCAAATACCACCAAAAGAAAGCTCTATTTGTGGGGAAAAAAGGACGTCAATTTTGTTTGGGTGCATCATCGAACGACCGCCCAATTGTCAGTCAAACAGACGCAGTGCCGAATCGCAAAAAGTGCTCTGGTCAGGAAGGGAGTAAATTCTTCCGGGGCTGAAGTGGTTAATGAAGTTTGTTGAATAAAATGTGTATGATTTTTATAATCTGGGTCCTGGTATCTGTCTCACTCTAAATCAGTTTAGTTAAATGCTTCCGATTGGGGACATGACGTGGATTTCCTTGGGGTTCAAAATACTCAATGCTATTGTATTTTGTTCTGTAGTGACGCATGGAATCAAAGGCATCCAACGCTCCTGGAATTGTGTTTAATGTGAATATTTTACTGGCGGCAGCTTTGCTATGAGGAAAGGTGGTGGGTCCGAATTTTGCAGGGATAATATTTTTTATTTTTCAAACCAGATTTATTTTCACGCAGATTAATGACACATTAAGTAATACTACAGAGGCAATTCCACAGCACCCACTCATGTGCACCTCAGCCATTTAAATGTAGGGCCCGGGCCAAGTCTACATTTCCGTTGGCACAGAAAGATTTAGCAATCCACGTACCTAGTGTTTTGTTTCGTCAATCCCTTCCTTGGCAGAACGGTTTTGCGGGGTGATAACAGCACAATAGAAGCACAGGGAAGAGAGGGCAAGGGGAAAGCTTCATTTACTTGTTCTTTTGTCTGACGCTCGTTACAATGCCGTGTTTTTGTTTTCTGCCATACAAGTGCGAGTCGGATAAAGAGCAGAATTATAGCGGATTAAACCTGCCTATTATTTTTCTCTACACCGCTCGGGAAAATCTTGTTTAGGTTTCTTAAGGTTTGTTAGCTATTGTGGCGTTAACCCTCCCAAAACCACAGGTTGGAAAAGATAAAGGCACGGTAAAAAAATAAAAGAAAAGAAATTGCACATTTGATGGAGAACTTTTGGGGGGAAAAACACCAAGGATGTGGAACTCCCCTCCACAATCGGTGGTGTCAGCAGAAAGTGTCAATAATTTAAAAAAAACTCTTATGCTGCGTACACACGACTGTTATTAATTTTATGGAAAAAAAACGACGTTTTTCTCGACGTGATTCCTCTCAAGCCTGCCTTGCATACACACGATCGTGAAAAAAAATGCCAGAGCAAAGCGCCGTGACGTACAAAGACACTATAAAGGGGAAGTTCCAATCAAATGGCGCCACCCTTTGGGCTGCTTTTGCTGATTTTGTGTTACCGGGTGTTAGTAAAAGTTTGGTGAGAGACTATATGCGCTTTTCAGTCTTCGTGCTTTCCAGCCTGTTACAGCGTAAAGAAAGTACTATCTCCATTACGAAAGCTTGTTTTACCAGAACGAGCGCTCCCATCTTATAACTTTCTTCTGAGCATGCGTGTTTTTTACCCCACGTTAAAGGATTCACACGATCGTTTTTCATGACGTTAAATAGAACGACCTGAAAAACAATGAGAAAAAATAGAACAGGTTCTACATTTTTAATGCCCATTTTTCTCGTTGAGAAAAATTCCCTGGAGCATACACATGACTGTTTTTCACGACCAATTAAAAAAAATTTTTTTCTCGTCATGAAAAACAGTTGTGTGTACATGGCATAAGATGGGCATCTTAACAAACGCAATACACAGGGATATGGGAAATGGTTTTGACATAAACACACCCATACTGGTTGAAGTGGTGTCTTTAATCAACCTTACCAAATATGCAACTAAGTAATGAGTAAAGAAGCAGCAAATTGGGACTTTAAATCAGAGGTTCCGCCCAATTTTTTTTCTAAGAAGCTACAAATACTTTTAAAATATGGACACTTACCTGTTCACCACGCCCGCGATGTCGGCAGCCGAGGACGAGCAATCACTCATCCCTTGGCTGCACCCATCCCCGGTGAGGGAATCGGGAAGTGAATCGTTCTCTGCCCAGTTCCCTACTGTGCATGCGCGAGTAGCGCGGCACGCCGTCACTGGTCGCCACTCTCTCCTGGGAACAGTGTGTTTCCCAGAATACAGCGGGGGGCTATGGGTAGGGGGGTTGCTGCCGCAGTACTGTATTCCCGGAAGTGGGTGCAAATACCTGTCTTAGACAGGAGATCCTCTCCTGATAGACAGAAAATAACCCTACAGTGAAGAATATAAGGAAGCTGTGTCCGTCCATGGACAGAATAGAAAAGGATTTTACGGTGAGTACAAAAATCCTATTTTTTCATTTCTTCAGTCCCTTCCTGTTTTCTAGGCCTAGGCACATAATGTCATACATCCCAGTAATCTTTAGAAGGGAAGGAGAGCTTTTCACAGCTAAACACATCCTCCTGCCTGTATGCCAGAGCTAAGGGCAGATGGATTCCAGGAAGTAAATGCTACATGAATAATCTGCCCTTACTCAAGGTGGCGACGGTCAGAAATTCTAGAGCAGTGGTTCTTAACCTTGTTGGAGGTACTGAACCCCACCAGTTTCATATGCGCATTCACCGAACCCTTCTCAATTGATCAAATAAAATATGATTTTTTTCAAATTCAAAACATAGGTATATATTTAGGTATATATTTATACATAGGTGCACAAAATGAACAAAACCATTAAGAACAAAGAACAAAACCATGATTAAAACATGATTTTCAGACAAAAACAAAAACATAATAATGAATATTTACTGCAAATCAGTGTGACTTCTGCTGTTGTCTTTCAGAGACCAGTTCAGAAATGCGTGGCTTTACCTTTTCCTTTAAAACTCTTTCTAGATTTCTAGGTTTGGTATATAAGTTATATATCTATATTAAAGTTATATATCATTTACTTACTTAATAAGCCACTACTGTTCAGAATCAGCCAGAATGTTTATCCGTCTCCAGTCCACATGCCCTACTAGTTGTCCTGGACCTCCGGCGCTCAGGCCGCTCTCCCCCAGTCCTAGACACAGTGACAGTGGCCGGGCAAGCAACATGACTCGTCTGAGTCTCTCAGTCTCACCTGCTCTTCTGAATCCTGTCTGTCCACGATATGCGCCGCGGCGCCACCGCTGCCTGAAGTGCCACTGCCACGGTCGGTGAAGTGATTCGGACCGGAGGAGATGACGGCGAGGCAGAGGCGGGAGACTCCAAGCTCGTGATCACAGACAGGCCAGCTCAGGCCAGGCCACATGACGCCGGCTCGCCATTGTCGAGACTGAACATGGCGGCCTGTCCGGTGCACAGACACAGTGATACAGTGAATACAAATTAATAGACACGCTACTCCAGTGTGTATAGGTGTGTGTGTCTTGACCTCCGCCGAACCCGCTAGACCAGTGGTTCTCAACCTTTCTAGTGCTGTGACCCCTTAATAAAATTTCCCAAGCTGTTGGGACTCCTAATGGTAGAATTTTCATAGTGTAGGTTGTCAGCACCCAAGGCAAGACAAGTAATTTGCGCCACTAACCCACCGACATTTAGGGCTCCCTGAGTCCCTTCCACTCGCACCATATTAAAACCCTGTCTGGTAAGTTTTAGGATGTACCATTCTCTTTATGTTCTCCATTCTTTCCCTTTGATCTCTCTATCTTAATGTCTTTTTTCTATGTTTCCCCCATACCCTCTCTCTAGCTGTCTTTCCTGTTCTTTCTCTTATTTTTGTTCTCCCTCTCCCTTCCATGTATTCACTATTTTTATGCCTTCTCTCACTCCTTGGGGGAAGTTGGGATGAGTGGCAGTGCTGGCAGGGAGTTCTGATCAACCAACTTGGGTGCTCTTGATCAAGATCACCTACTGACCTGAGAACTGTAGTGGGGACTTTAAATGGTAACACTACCTGTGATTAGAGTTGCCCACTGTGTCTCCAGCTCTGTAGTGTCTCGCAACAGTTACCTGCTGAAATAAGAATATAGGGTCTCCTCCAGCCCCTCATACTTCAAATTTCTCGCCAGTCAGCTGACCTCTAGTCTCTGCTTGCCCCACAGCCATGTCGCGAACTGAATGGGCAGCCACAGGCTCCAGGAACTGCTGGGCATCTAAAGGCTGTGAGTGCTGCGGGCTTCAGGAACAGACCAGGATTCGGTGACCCCTGGAAAATTGTCATTTGACCCCCAAGGGGGTCCCGACCCCCAGGTTGAGAACCACTGCGCTAGACTGACTCACCGAACCCCTGGGGTTCGATCGAACCCAGGTTAAGAACCACTAGAGAGTGTTTTTCAAAGTAATTTCTCAGCAAAACAAATCATGGAGACATGAATGGATGGAGGAGTTTGCTTTAAATATATAAAAAAAAATGAATCAAATAGCATTTTTGGTTTGTGGTGCTCAGATACAGTGTAGTTCCACTTTAAACGGTTCTTTTCCTGTACAGTTATAATAAAATATATATAAAAGACTTTAGGGATTTGTTCAGTAACATACATCCAGTCGGTAGAACTTGTCTCAAAATGTAATTGTTCATAACGATGCACTAAATACCGACATTTAATGAGCCATTTATCCTGAAACTTGAGCTGAGCACTTTCTTATGCTATACATTTTTCAAGTTATACTCCATATCTTCTGTAGGTATTTATGAAACCCTTGAGAACTAAAAAAGCAAAAACCAGAGGGAATGAAGGAAATTAACTTATAAATTAGAAAATCGGTAAAGAGGAAGAAGACAAAAGTGTAAAGAGATACAGAGAGAATCAAGGAATATATGTCCCGACATGTCTACTCTCTCTAGGCATGATATGATAATCATTCCAAGGCCCACGGATTTCTTCACATGTATCAAGACAGTTCTTGGTGTCAGTAATGATGTGATCTATATGGCAAAACCTGTGATCCCCTTCTCCAAATGATTGAGTTCAAGTGTTTCCAGTGAACATTTTTTAGACCAGCCTTTCTCAAACCGGATTCCATGGAGCCCTAGGGGTTCCTCCTAGGGTTTTCTTTGAGTCTTTGTCTCTCGGGTAAGTTCCCACTGGCACCAATGAACATTTTAGGTATCTGTAAGATTTGAATTTAGTGGAGGAACTGCCAGAGTCCCAAAGGTACACATTTGTGACCAGGCCCTGGTGTTCCGCCACCACGGGGGCCCTAAAATGGCAGGAACAGATGTAGATGGAGAACATGGCCACGAGGTGAAGCGGTAGTGGGAAATACTACTTGAAGCAGACACTGTTTGCTACACTGAGTGGGTCCCTGTATAGCAGGGGTGTCAAACTCAGTTTCATCATGGGCCGCATCAGCATTATGATTGCCCTCAAAAGGGCTTACAGGGGTGTCAAACTCAACTTGTATCTGTAAGATTAGATGTTCAGCGCATCCCCTCCCCTTACATTAGATGTCATGAGCCACTCCACCATCAGAAGTTGAGTTCCCCACTCTCCCTTACATCACAGTGTACCCCCCTTTCCTTATGCTGCTGCTGTGAAGAAGCTGGATGCATTGCTTGAAAGCAGAAAGTAAGGGTCTGGAGGAGGACCAGAGGAGGGCTGCAGCTGCAGGAGAGGTGCAAGGGCCACATGAAATGGCTTAAAGGGCCGGATTCGGTCTTGTGTTTGACACCTGTGCTGTATAGCAAGCATCAGGATCACCAGTTGCTTCTGCTTCATACAGCCCTGCCTCCCTGTGTGCACATCTCGGTCTCTTCCCTTCATGCTGATATAGACTTGCGTAAATCTGAGTTTACCAATGAATATTATTCCTTTTTTTTTTCACAAGAAAAAAATACTATTCCTTTTAAATTCGTTTTTAATGGGATTCTGCTCTCTTTTTTGTTTTCTTATAAAGGGCCTCGCAGCGGGAGGGGCCCTGGGATCAGTGAGAAGGGTCCCGGACCCGATAGAAAGAGGTTGGGGGGGGGGGGGGTTGAGGGGACCCTTCATGGCTTCTTGCACTGGTTCCCTAGTTAAGAATCTGGGGGGATTCTTCCAAAACATACCTCAAAACTCAAATGTAAGGAACATTCTAACCATTGACCATTCCACTAATTTACAGTGAGCTGTAGGTAGACAGGGGGCTCCCTGAGACTGGAAAGCTATTTCAAGGGTTCCTCTGTATCTAAAGGTTGAGAAAGACTGTTTAAACAATTGTAATCCTCCAACCTTGTGGAAACAGATTCGTTAAGACCCTTTTCTGTTCCAGAGTGACTGTTTGCCCAGCCATCACATGGTTTGACTAGCTTGGTGTAGAGGAACCTAAGTGGCCTGCGCAGGGCCCTGACGTCAACTCTACTGAATACATTTGAGATCAATTGGAATGACAATTGAAAGCCAGGTCTTCTCATTCAACATCAGTACTTTACATTACAAATACTTTTTTTGGCTCAAAGAGCATACAATCTCATAGACACCCCACCCTGCAAAATATATAGATGTGATAGTCGGATGGTCAAATAGGGGTTAATTTGCTAAACTAAACTGGACACTGCAAAATCTGGTGCTAGTGATGTATTCTATTAATGAATACAAAGCCTGCTGGGATTGGCAGAGGCTGTAACACCATTACAAGAGGTGGTGGGGGTAGTGGCGCTGTCACTAATATGTTGTTTATTAAGCCGGTAAAATAATGGGCTTTAGTGGGACAACATACCCCTGAGGAAATATAAGAATATAAAAAATAAGAGGAGACACAAATGATAATATAAATGAATGTGTAAGATCACTAGTAGTGATACCTCAAACAGCCACCGGAGATGTGATTACATAAGTAAAAAATATAAAATATAAAAATGTAGATAAATAAATTAGGTCTTCCTGGTCATATAAGATATGCACTAAGAACACAGTCAGTGGCCCAGTGTATAGTATAAGTGGCCCAGTATGTGATATGTGGCATAGATACAAGTGTGCATAATATGAAATAGAAGTCCAAAAAACATAAAAGTTAGATGACAATGTCCATAGATATATATAGCAGGTGAAGTAAGGTGGTCAAGGTGCACCTAATGGGATAGGTGGTAAGCAAAATCACAAGTGACTTTCGCAGTGGGTCCGGTGTTCCCCCTTATGGGTCCCCACTCACCAAAGGCAATCACCCCTGCAGGGGTAGAAAGCATGTAGATCGTAGTCCTGCTCCAAGTTGCCGTGGCTCCCTTCCTTAGTTTGCACCGATTTCCTTTGGATCACCTGGGCTCCTGCGATGTATCCTTAGTATGTATTGTTGTTGTAATGAATTTCAGTTGGTATTATAATTTCTTGACAGGAGCAGCATCACAGCTTGCAAACCCAGCAAAGAATGCTCATTAACATAACATAACACCATTAGCCCACGCCTCTCTAACCCTCAACGCCAATCCGAGCAGGCTACTGTATTCATCTGAATACATCGCTCAACGGGATTGGCTGTGTGGTATATACTGTATGTAGCCGAAGCTACATACAGTATTACCGCACATCCAGCAGTCATCTGAGCAGCTGAACCGGTGTATAAGACGACCCCTGCTTTCTGGCCAGTTTTTTTAAGTGTAAAAGGTAGTCTTATACACCAGCAAATACAGTAGTTGTTGCCCAGAAGTGAAGCACAGTGATATAGTGAACTCGTGGAAACATCGAGTTGTTGTATCTTCAATCATAATAATGGGGTATGTATTCTTACCAGAGATGGTGGACCCGAATGTCGATGACAACGAGTCAATTTAAATAGAGAGAGCCAAGAAGGGCAGTCTTCCACAACGATCATGGGAACCCAGGTGTTTCCAGGAGCGTTTCCAGGAGCAGCTTGCAAGGGTCTTGTAGGTGACCGTAAGGTTGAGAAACCAGGTTGAAACAGCCGGATGGAAGGGTCAAAAAAACTCTCATCGAGGAAGATGTAAAGGGAAAAAAAAGGGCTCCAAATGGTATAGATCAAAAACGTTAGGTTTTATTGAATAAAAACCAATTGGCATCCGTAGTAATAAAAATGTGTGATCACAAAAGTCAAAAGGAGCAAAATTGGAGAGCAAATAGCCAAGCCAAATGTTTTTCTTCTAAGTTGACTTCAAGAGGGGCGTATTTGCCATTCGAGTCCACCATCTCTGGTAAGAGTACATACCCCATTATTTTGATTGAAGATACAACAACTCGATGTAGTTAGTTCATTAATTTGGACATTTCCCATAGTCTTCCATATACGAGTTATATTTATATATGTTATGTTTTCACTCGTTGTGACCTACCTTCATGTGTATAGCAACATTTCATTATTTGAACATTGCTTACTCAACTTTTTGGCACTACATTTTCCATTTAAATTGTACAGCTACGACGGTTTGCCCAGGGGAGCCAATCTGCCGCAGTATAACTGTGACGGCTGGTCGGGAAGGGGTTAAAGTCCATAATGTGTACTTCATAATGTCTGAGACAATTTGGACCAGCACTGCATAAAAAAGTAATATTTTAGGGAGCTGTGGTGGCTCAACGTGATTGGCACTGCGCTGACAAGCCATTCACCTCTGCAGCCAAGGGTTCGGATCCCGGTCTCGGCTACATGTGAATTGAGTTTGGTGGTCTCAGCCCGGCTCCCGGTGGGTGTGCTATGCAAGGTACGCCTGTGCTTAGTACGCCCACCCCCCCCCCCCCCCCCCCCCCCACAAAAAAAAAAAAAAAAAACCCACCACACTTGCACGCACACGAAATTGGTTTAAAACTCATGCACTTTGGCCATGCGGTCTCCTAAAATAAAGAGAGGCGAAGGACCTACGGGGCTGGCTGGGTGGGCTAGGCCCCCTCACTCCCCCATAGGGGGAGTCCCTCTGCCCCATTGGGGTCCCGTTGGGCCCCAGTTGGGCTCCCAAGAGGAGCAGGTAGGGTGGGGTGAGTGGGAGGCCCCCCTTCACACCTGCCATTGCCACCAGGGGCATGGAGAAGGATGGCGATTGCCTCCGGGGGGAGGGTCTGCCTACTCCCAACTCCTGCAGTCCGGCTCCTCTCTCTCGAGTTCACGCACACAAAAAAAATACACTTTAAAAAAAAAAAAAAAGTAATATTTTCCCTTGAATTTTGTTTTAATGCATTTTAACCACTTAAGGACCGCCTCCTGCACATATACTTTGGCAGAATGGCACGGCTGGGCTCTTAAAGGCGACGTACCTGTAAGAGCCCAGCCGTGGGTCACGCGTGCACACAACCTGGTCCAAGCTCCAAGACCACGGCCGCAGACCTGATCGCCGCCGGTGTCCCGCGATCGGTCACAGGAGCTGAAGAACGGAGAGAGGTGTGTGTAAACACACCTTCCCCGTTCTTAACAGTGGCAGTGTCATTGATCGTCTGTTTCCTGATATAGGGAAAGACGATCAATCATGTCACACATCCAGCCCGGCCCCCTACAGTTAGAAACATGAGGTCACACTTAACCCCTACAGCGCCTCCTAGTGGTTAACACCTAAACTGCAATTGTCATTTTCACAGTAATCAATGCAATTTTATAGCACTTTTTGCTGTGAAAATTACAATGGTCCCAAAAATTTGTCAAAACTGTCCAATGTGTCCGCTATAATGTCACAGTCACGGAAAAAAATCGCTGATCGCCGCCATTAGTAGTAAAAAAAAAAAAATGCCATAAAACTATCCCCTATTTTGTAAGCACTATACATTTAGCACAAATCAAGCAATTTTTTTTACCAAAAATAGGTAGAAGAATACATATCGGCCTAAACTGAGGAAAAAAATGTTTTTGTTTTTTTTTATATATTTTTTGGGGATATTTATTACAGCAAAAAGTAAAAAATATAGATTTTTTTTCAAAATTGTCGCTCTATTTTTGTTTATAGAGCAAAAAAATAAAAACTGCAGAGGGTATCAAATACCACCAAAAGAAATCTCTATTTGTGGGAAAAAAAGGATGCCAATTTTGTTTGGGAGCCACGTCGCACGACGGCGCAATTGTTAGTTAAAGCGACGCAGTGCCGAATCGCAAAAAGGGGCAAGGTCCTTTACCTGCATATTGGTCCAGGTCTTAAGTGGATAAACCTTGTCTCATCTTTGTCCATCACAGTGGTGTATTTTTTTATAGAAGATAAACACCACTTACACATATTTTCAGAATCAATAAAAGTATTTAAAATGACCGTTCCAACTTGCAAGAAGACTTATTATCTGCTCAGTTCGCCAGTAACCACAATCCAGGTCAGACACCCTTACCATTCGTGAAGCGATTCCACTTTCTTCAAATAATGCCGTTGATATTATGATTCTCAGAATGATTTGTTTGTGCACATTAGCGGCTCCCCCCCCCCCCCCCAAACACTTGCATTATAATAAGATGGCGCGCAGTTTGTGAATGGCATCTAAGAAATTACCCCAACCAGTTCACAAAGAATAAAGAGAAAAAAAAAATGATAAGAAAAAAATAACAATTTCCCTCTCGGGCTTTAATGTGTACTTGACCTCCTCTGCAAAGTGGCGGAATATAGGCATTAGTAATGACGGGATTTCGAATGACCAGCTAATGACTGCTTCGGAATGGTCCTCCCGGCGGCATCGACAGCAAATTCTTGCTCCTCGCTGAATTGTATCTACATGTACTTAATGCTTTGTTCAGCCATTCGCTCTCGATATTTTCACCATTACTATTATTTCGCCCTAATTGACGTGGCGTGGTCTCAGAAATTGAGGATGCAAATTATCTTCTCGAAAATGTGTTTTTAAAAATAATTTTTTTCTTTCCCGGAGTCATTAAGTGAAGTGGATGAGAGGCTTGGTGTGACTGGAGTGTGTCGATTTTTATTTTATTTTTCCTTTTTTTTTTTCTCTCCCCTCTCCTAGATAGTTATCTATGGCTATCCACTTATACATGCTGTGTTGCTGTTATCCTACGGATGCTAATTGTTCAGAGAGTGGGCGTTCGGAATCTAGGAAGGGAAAAAAAAAAATCAGTAAAACAGATAAGACTATTTTGCCGAAGCAAGATGCTTATTTAGGCCAAAGCGTTCTTTTTTTTTTTTTTTTCAGAGGTCAGGCACTTTGCTAAAATAATTTGTCACCTCTCCGACTGTCATTTGCAGCAAGGTTGATTTGCATAAAAACCATGGAAAAAAAATTGCTGTAAATGACTTTGGTTCGCACAAAAGATGTCAGTTCCCCAGTTCCATTCTCCCTGCCCGTGGCCCTTGTGCGACTGTCACTCAACAAAAGAGCAGCTAAAGAGGAGGAGAGCTGGAGTTCAAAAGGGGGCGACAAACTACCCCCAGGGCACTGATTTATTTTGTGTTCACCGCACTATACAACGTCTTGCTCATCACTTATTTGCATGTAACGTCAATGAGGAGACAATGGCCTACCTTGCCTATCTGACAGTCTATGGGGATGGTGACAAGTGTTATGAGACAACGCAATATTTGCCCTCATTGTAAATGTGTCAATTAACATCTTAACATCTCCACTATCAAGACATCTGACTTCTTCTGTGTCAGCAACTCAATTAAAGGGGATATATATAGAATGGATGAATAGCAACTGTGATGTTAACTACTTGCCAACCGCCCGCCATCATTTTACTGCGGGACGGTGGCACTGCTACGCGGGAGCACGTAGCTCTACGTCCTCCCTTTAGCACAGTGTTTCTCAATTCCAGTCCTCACGCCCCCCCAACAGGTCAGGTTTTCAGGATTTCCATTATTTTGCACAGGTGATTTGATCAGTTTCACTGCCTTAGTAATTCCCACAGCCTTTTCATCTGAGGGAAATCCTGAAAACATGACCTGTTGGGGGGGGGGCGTGAGGACTGGAATTGAGAAACACTGCTTTAGCAGCTTGGACGTAGCAGATGGATGTATATTTACGTCCCGGCCTTTGCGCGGGATCGGGACCCCCCCCCTGCTACATGCAGCTTGTAGGGCGGGTACGATCGCCGCCGGCACCCGCGATTGCTCGTTACAGAGCGGGGAACGGGAGGTATGTGTGTAAACACATACCTCTCGTTCCTGTCAGCGGGGGAAATGCTGATCTTCTGTTCATACAATGTATGAACAGAAGATCAGTGATTTCCCCTAGTGAGGCCACCCCCCCCCCCCAGTTAGAACACACCAGGAACACACTTAACCCCTTCCCCTGCCCCCTAGTGTTAACCCCTTCACTGCCAATGGCATTTTTATAGTAATACAATGCATTTTTATAGCATTGATCGCTATAAAAATGCCAATTGTCCCAAAAATGTGTCAAAAGTGTCCGATGTGCCATAATATCGCAGTACCGAAACAAAAACGCTGATCGCCGCCATTACTAGTAAAAAAAAAATAATAATAAAAATGCCATAAAACGACCCCCTTTTTTGTAAACGCTATAAATTTTGCGCAAACCAATTAACAAATGCAATAATTGCGATTTTTTTTAATGAAAAATATGTAGAAGAATACGTATCGGACTAAACTGTGGAAAAAAAATGTTTTTTTATATCTTTTTTGGGGATATTTATTATAGCAAAATGTAAAAAATATTGAATTTTTTTCTAAATTGTCGCTCTATTTTTGTTTATAGCACAAAAAATAAAAACCGCAGAGATCATCAAATACCACCAAAAGAAAGCTCTATTTGTGGGAAAAAAAGGACGCCAATTTTGTTTGGGAGCCACGTCGCACTACCGCGCAATTGTCAGTTAAAGCGACGCAGTGCCGAATCACAAAAAGTGCTCTGGTCTTTGGACAACAATATGGTCCGGGGCTAAAGTGGTTAAATATTGGCAGAATTGGAGGTATTTTTATGGATTTATTCAGTCCATTCAGTCTGTGAGGAAGCAGTGGTCTTTCTGCAGAGGTCCAAATAAGCTCCAAATAAGTTCTCCAGTCCTGAGGAAGCTTGAGATTTAATGATAGCAGAGCTATTGGTCTAAAACCGCAAGGGGTGTATTGGACCACTGCTTTCACAAAGGTCCTACTTCTTGCTGGTAGGGCACAGGCTTTTCTTTTTTTAACAGAAAGGTTTTTATTAACAAATCAGCATTACAAAATATTTCACAATCGACATTCAGGTTCTGTAATTAAAGTGTCAGGCCCCGTACACGCGGCAGAGAACCTCGACGGGCAGAACACATCGTTCCGCCCGTCGAGGTTCTCTGCCGGCCGTCAGAATCTGCGACCCGCCCATCGGGAATGGCAACCAGCCATTCATCCCGACGGGCCGTCGAGCAAATAGAGAACCTGTTCTCTATTTGCTCGACGGGTTTCCCGACGGGCGGGGCGAGCAGAGAGCGTACACATGGCCGAGGTTCTCGCTGGAATGCAGCTCCCAGCGAGGTTCTCGCTGGTTTCTGGCGAGAACCTCGGCCGTGTGTACGGGGCCTAATGCCGCGTACACACGGTCATTTTTTGCGATGAAAAAAAACGTTGTTTTTTAAAACGTCATTTAAATTGATCGTGTGTGGGCAAAACTTAGTTTTTTGTCTTCAAAAAAACGACCAAAAAAAAATTCCAACATGCTTGAACTTTTTGTGTCGTTTTTCAAAATGTCGTTTTTTGTTTCACAAAAAGTCACCGCGTGTAGCAAAAAACGTCGTTTAAAACGACGTTTTTCAACCCGCGCATGCCCAGAAGCTAGTTATGAAGCGAGCTTCAATGGAAAAGAGTGGTGAACGTAACCTCGCTTTTTGTGAAAAAAACGATGGTGTGTATGCAACATCGTCTTTGAAAAGTGATGTTTCAAAAACGTTGTTTTTTTACTTCACAGAAAACTTCGTTTTTTTTCATCACAAAAAATGATCGTGTGTACGCGGCATTAGTCTGAGATATGCATTTCCAGGTTGTAACATTTCACAAACCCATAAAGCCTTCTTCCTAACATTTCTCAGCCAGTACATTTTAAGCATATTCCCGTGTAATGCCCACCCTCAAGTTCGGAAGAATATTCAATTTAGTTGGTCTACCTGATAATGGTTTGGTTTCAACAGAACCCCTCATTTTCCACTTCTTGATTAGAGTTTGAACACAAATGGCATTTTCAATTCCCTGGATATTTTTATTTTTTTTTTATCCCTTTCCTGTTTTATACAGTTCAACTACCCTTTCCCACAGATCCTTTGTCGGTTATTTTGCTTTCCCCATGACTCAGTATCCAGAAACGTCAGTGCAGTGCCGGATGAAGGATGCAAGGGTCTGTCAGATGTCCAGAAACTCATTGACCTTTTATTGTACTGTCCACAGTGCCACTCTGTGGTGACAACACCAACATACTTATATGAGATGTTTACTGGCCAACAATAAAGAACAATTACACAAGGCATTGCTGGCTATTTCTATTGTTCTAAACCAGGGTTCTCCAGTCAGCAGAGCCTGAGTTTTACTGATGGCAGAGCTACAGTATTGGTCGAAAGTCTACATGGGGTGTTTTGGAACACTGCAGATAGGGCTCTTCTTCATGCTGGCAAAAAGTCAATGATGCCTCTTCAAAGATTCACCAGTGCAAGTCCTCCCATGGCCACCACACTTCGTTCTTGCATTCTGGGAAGTTTCTTGACCAACAATGAAGTTGACCGTCTCTGGGGGTTACTTTCCTTGTGCTGTGCTGGGTTCCTAGCAGGGCACATATCTATTACAGTTCTATAAATAATAATTTAAAGAGCAACAAAATGATTTTAGATGATACCAGAAGGTCATCTCCTATTGTGACTGTCCCAGACTGGTACACGAAAATAAAACAAACAGTGAATTTGTCATGGTTGATGAGCGGCCTTCAACGCGGTAATCCTCTGTTTGGAGAGAAGGCCTCGTCTCTCCCTGAGGGGGGCCCAAGTATGTTTATGGTCTGTGTGAGAGTTTTTATGTTTCAGAACAAGATAGGAACAGCAGCCTGACCCCCCCACATACTTCACATGAGCAGAATATTATTATCTGTGTGCTGCGATGAAGCGTCTGTCTGTGGCTTTTCCTGTCTCCCATGGTCCTTAGAAAAATATGACATCTTTGTTTTTTTGTGTTTTTCTTCATGACTGTTTATAATCACTAGTACTTGAGCTGTTACTGCCAGGAAATCAGTCCAGTACTTAGAGTGGAACTGTCAAAATTTGCACGTCATATGAATCAGTAGGGCATGTCAGCCTGACCAAATAACATTAGAAAAAAAAAACACCCTTTCTTGACCTAAATCCTTTGGCAGGATAGATCACATGGTCTCTAACTACTTTGGCTCACGCACATGAGTGCATAATATTCTGCATTCAGACCAGCAATGGGAACTTTTTGATTTACTGATCTGAATATGATATGCTATGGGCCCATACACACAGCCCCTTTATCCAAAGCATTGTTCAGCTTCGTAATAAAAAAAATCTGTGTGCCTGGTCCTGCGTATGGACCATATTTAATGTTGTGCTGGTATAAACGTTTGTGCCACCTGCATCCCAGCAACCTAGGACACTGGGTGGCAGGAGCCACCTGCGTCCTAGCAACCAAGGACGTCCTGTGTCCTATTGAGCTAGGATACTAGGCAGCAGGGGACACCTTCATTTTAGCAGCCTAAGGTTATAGGTGGCAGTAGCCACCTGTGACCTAACAACTAAGAGTGTTAGGTGCCAGGACCTAGGAAACTAGGCAGCAGGAGCCACCTGTGTCCTAGCAACCAAGGACGGTAGGTGGCAGGAGCTGCCTGCATCCTAGTGACCTAGAAACTAGGGGCTAGAGCATAGATTCTCCAATGTGCAGAGTTTAAGAGCCAGCAGGTGTTCACCAGAGCCTCTAGTGGTGAGGATGGACTGTGCTTCAACTGGCTCCAGGTCGTGGCCCCCAGGTCTCCCAGCTTCACGCTCATGGTAGGCTACAGGAGAGAGAGAAAGGAAGCAGCAGCCTGGAAACAACAAGGATAGTCAGGAGAAAGGCAAAAGGTCAGGGCAACAAGCAGAAAGGGATAGTCAAAGAACAAGCCAAAGGACAGGACATGAAGCTAACGAAGACAGTCAAGAACAAGCCAAAGTCGGTAAACAGGATCAGACTAGGGCACAGAGCAATAAGCACACGGAAGCCAAAACAGACAATATTGATCAGCACGGCTGGCTTGCAGTGCACAGGTTAATATAGAGTTCCCTGATAGGGGCTGGGGTGAAGCCATGTTTTGGGGAGACATTATTTACAGCCAGGTGAGAGTGGCTGGCCTCTTAATCTGAACACGCAGAGAGGTAAGTTGACAGACAAACATTACTGCATTTTCATAGACATCTATATATTAAACCAAAAGAGGGACAACTAAGGAAGAAAGAGGGACAGGGAGATTTGGTTGCAGACAGTCCCACCAAATAAAGGACAGTTGGGAACTACTGTATAAGGCTCTTATCCTATATTATTTTTCACAGAATAAACTTGAATGGTCCCTCTATGGAGGCAGACGTGGTTGTCCACCAGGCTGGAGTTCAACAGGTCTTCTATCTCCATTACATGTCAGGTGGGGGATTAGTAGTATACAGAAGGAAGATGTTACAGTACTCCCAGAATGCTTGCCAGGATGTCCAGAACTACACTCAGAATACCTGCCAGGGCTTCAAATAGTACTTGCAGAATCCCTTCCAGTATCAATGGTATGTCCCGAGTTTACAGAAACAACGTTGGGCGTGTCTTCTGACCAGCGCTGGTCTTCGAAGTAGCTGGTGCTGTTTCTTATTGCCATATACCGAAAAGCTTAAAATATACCTGCTTTTTGCCGACCCCAACGGACCTGACTGCTCTCTTGCCTGCTGCTTGTCAAGACATTTGCTTGGACTACGTTCTTGTTTGCTTCCTGCCTTGACCCCTGCATGGATCTGACTACTCTCTCATCTGCAGCCCTGTGAAAAGTACCATAGTTCTATGAATAGCACCATAACCTCTCCTTTCCAGTCATCCCCTTGGTGGGGCTTGGTGTCAGTTTTCAGCAAAGTAAATTGGGACCACTGCGGTCTCCGGGGTCATCTCCCCCATAAAAAGCTGCTTTATTACCCAAAGGGGTAAAAGAATTAAAGTGGCAGTTGAAGAGGTGGAAAGGGTAATAGGTAATAGGTTCAGGTGTATAACTTTGTTCGGAAACACTCCTGCTTCCAGCAATGTAGCGTTTGTCACCACTCTAGCCAAACTCTAAGCAAAACAAACAATTGCTTGGGGACCCTGAGCTAGCCTGGGGCCCCCAACTTCCCCTTCCCAGGCTGTAGTGTGGCCGAGCTCCTCTTCTTTCCTTCTGTCAGTTTGTCCGAGTACCGTGCAGTACAGGAGATTTAGTGTCCTGTTCCCGGCCGGACTGACAGGAAGTGCTCACGATGTTCTACCGATAAGGACGGATAAGGACCCCCCTTGTACTGCGCATGCGCGCCGTCGAGTCTCCGAAAATACGGCAGGACACCTGACTGACAGGAGGAAGAGGAGCTCGGCCACGCTACAGCCTACAGGTAAGAAGGGGAGGTGAAAATCAAAAAAAATATGGGGGGGGGAGTAAAAAGAATGTGAGAATGAACACGGTGATAATGGATCACCAACTCATAATAAATGAATGTGACATATATACAGTATAAGCACAAGTGCATGATGACACAATCGAAAGTGATGCTATATGGTGATAGTAAGAGTCTCTCAGTGACTGTGAATAGAAAGAAGAGAGCTCACTGGCACACTGGCACAGCCGGGTGGATGGAAAGTGATCACAAAATGATAAAATATGAATTAAAGCAATGTGGTAAACATAAAGATGCTGGCATTTTTATGCTTTCCACATTGCTTTTATTCATATTTTACCATTTTGTGATCACTTTTATTGGCTATATTTAACACTGAACACTGATATTAAAAAAACTGATATTTTTATCTCATTGGTTGATCTACACCAGAGGTCTCCCAACATTCCAAACAAAGGGCCGGTTTATTGTCCTTCAGACTCTTGGAGGGCTGGACTTTGGCCAGCAGGGGTGGAAATTTTCCTGGCATCAGTGGGACTAAATATCTGGTATCATAGGGAGGAATAGTTCCCCTATTGTTGGTATCATAGGGAGAAATAATGCCCCATTAGTGATGTCAGTGGAAGAAATGGTGCTCCACTGTTGGTGGTGTCAGATGGCAGAATAGTGTCTTGTATCAGTGGGAGGGATAGTGCCTCAAGGGCCGGATAAAGGCAAGCAAAGGGCCGCATCCGGCCCTTGGGCCACAGTTTGGAGACCACTGATCTACGCCATATGGAGCCCTCTTTTATATTTCATGCTATGCTGGGGCACTAGTGATTCATCTTACCCCACCATCACCCCTTCCATCCATCCGGCTGTTGGTTTTCTGCTTGCTGTGGTTCTGCGCTTTGTGTGCGGGGGGCGCCTCCATGTCCATTTTGCTTGGGGCCCCCTAATTCCTTCAAATGGCCCTGAGAGTGGGTATCGTGTGCCTGGATAGGCCTCTCTCACTAGCCTAGCAGCCTTAAGCAAAGTCTCTGTCACAGACCTTCCCAAAGGTGGAAATGTATTAGATCCAGAATCCTTCTCAACACAGGATTAGCATCAGCACCCAGATCTCTCTTGAATAAACTTGTGAACTCAAAACTAACAGACGACCATCACTCCCAGCCTCTCAGCAATAGTGCGTCCTTCGATGAAGTTCAAGGCCTCTCCTGATATACCAGCCTTGTGCTTGGCGCTCTCCAGAAAGGTTCTTCATCGGGTAGCTTCCTCCCTCAGGACGGACAGCACAGGACCACTCTGCGATTGTAGACCCCGTCTGACTACCAGGCCTACATAGTAGATTACAACCCCCGAACCAACGTCTTCCCGGAGCCAAGAACACTTGAATACTTACCCCCGGCCATAAAGGCCACACAGGGGGGGTGGTGGAACGACAGACCAGCGATCGACGACCCAGAACTAATGACGTCTGTCCCTTAAGTACCCTCCCCCAGCATGCACAGCGAGGCGATCAACCACCACTGCTTGGCTGCCAAGGAAAAGCACCCAACACGCCCTGACTCGACTGCTGCCACCCTCGGCCAGGGGCGGAACCAACACCTCAGATACCAATAGTGGTCACCCACAGCACAGCCATGGCTGGAACAGAAGCCCCAACCTGTTAAAACAACACAGTCAGAGGTAACTAAGTCTCTGATCACCATTTAAAATTAAGGCAGCGACAGCTATGAAAGTAGCAGGCCGCTACATATGTTCTTGGATTTAGATATTCGTTCAGCTTCCTATGAAGGCAAACTGAATAAACTTTTGACTTTAGCCCAGTTGCTCATTTACCAAGACAGCATTAGTAATTCACCAATCGATTTTACTCGCGGCTCTTTAATTTGATGCACAGAACAGTTGTGACCTGATGATAGGTAGACTTTAACATGCACCATAAATATTTTGTGCTTTAATCAAAGATTCAGTAATTAACACCACATTTCTCCCTCCAGATTCACTACGGCAGTATCTCTTTCTTCTACTCCTTGTGCCCGTTCGGTATTCTCTCTAGAAGGATGCGTCCTCCCCATGCGTCTGGGAGGCGAGCACTGAACGATGCTGTCTCTCCGAACATTATATCACCCCGTTACCCTGCTGCGTAGGAAATACTGGAGTTTTTTCTTTAATAATTTTGGGCATTTACAACCCATCATAAGTAATTCAAAGGAAAATTACCTTGTGCAGTAAATGTCAGAATGGCAGCCAAGAGCTGTAAAACTAGTTAAATGCAACGGAAATTGAGATAGGACCGCAGTCTAACAGCCTGGCCTAGACACCGCGCCACAGATACACCGCTATGTCGCAACACATACAGAGGAGTGACCAGAGCTTTTTTTCTCAGAAAATAGGTGCAGGAACTCAACCACGACCCGTTCAGATTTCACAAACAGTAGAAGGGTCTTAAAGGGACATTAAATACCAGAATTGCATTACATACAGTGTGCAGAGTTCAGGGGGTTACAAAACAGTCACTTGTAAACACAGAAACCAGACTTCTGTGTTCACAAGTGATTGTGGTGAGCGGGCACCAAAGGGTCTGAGCCAAAGGTGGTGGAACTGAGTTCCACCAAGTTCCCCCAGAAAAAAAGCCCTGGGAGTGACATCACAGCACACAGAAAAAGTGGTTTGCAAAGCTCCAGTCATCATTTTAAAGTAGACCGGTACTGAAATGTGAACTTAACCACTTAAGACCCGGACCAAAATGCAGGTAAAGAACCAGGCCCCTTTTTGCGATTCGTCACTGCGTCGCTTTAACTGACAATTGCGCGGTCGTGCAACGTGGCTCCCAAACAAAATTGCTGTCTGTAAGGCTGTCCACTATAAAGCTCCGTACACACGATCGGACCTTTGTCCGACCAAAATCACTACGGAATTCCGATGTCTAAACTCCAATGGAATTCATCAGAATTTCCGATGGAATTACTCCGATGGGGCATACACACGGTCGGAATTTCCGATGGAAAAAGTCTGTCTGACTTTTTCCATTGGAAATTCCGATCTCGTGTACGGGGCTTAAGGGTTGAATTCTTCCCACTGACCTCCAAAGTAAGAGGCATTGTTAGCATTGAGCCCAGATGGATTGGTTTTAGTAAAGCTTCTTCGAGATCTGAAATTTTTAGGGGTTTCTCTGGGCTAAAGCCCCATACACACCATCAGATTATCTGCAGATTTTTGTCTTCAGATTTACCAAAACCATGTAGTACAAGGGCCTGCCTGATTGCATACAAATTGAAACTCTTAAGGTTTGACCTCATATTAGATGGTTTTGGTAAATCTGAAGACAGAAATCTGCAGATAATCTGATGGTGTGTATGGGGCTTAAAGGTTGAAAAAGACTGCCTTAGACAGATAGTTGGATAAAGACTGAGGCCTCGTACACACGACCGAGGAACTCGTCGTAAATATAACATCATTTTCCTCAATGTGTTCCTTGTAATGCCGCGTACACACGGTCGTTTTTTGCGATGAAAAAAAAACGACGTTTTTTAAAACGTCATTTAAATTTATCGTGTGTGGGCAAAACGTCGTTTTTTGTCTTAAAAAAAACGACCAAAAAAAAATTCCAACATGCTTGAATTTTTTGTGTCGTTTTTCAAAACGTCGTTTTTTGTTTCACAAAAAGTCACCGTGTGTAGCAAAAACGTCGTTCAAAATGACGTTTTTCAACCCGCGCATGCCCAGAAGCTAGTTATGAAGCGAGCTTCAATGGAAAAGAGTGGTGAACGTAACCTCGCTTTTTGTGAAAAAACGATGGTATGTATGCAAAATTGTCTTTGAAAAGTGACGTTTCAAAAACGTCGTTTTTTACTTCACAGAAAACGTCGTTTTTTTTTTTCCATCGCACAAAACGACCGTGTGTACGCGGCGGCATTAGGCTTGTCGATAAACTTGACAAGCTTTCTTTGCGTACACACAAGAGGCCTCGTACCCAAGACCAAATCTCGTCGTTCTCAAACGCGGTGACGCACAACACATAGGGCCAGATTCAGGTAGATGGGAGCATCTTTACTCTAGAGTAACGTTTCTCATTTACGTTACTCTGGCGAAATTTTAGGAGCAAGTGCTGTTATTCATGAAGCACTTGCTCCTAAAGTTGCGGCAGCGTATCGTAAATGAGCCGGCGGAATTCAAATTGGGCGGGTACGGGGCGTGTATTATTTAAACTAAGCGCGATCCCGCGGCGAACGTACTGCGCATTCGTCGACTGTCAATGCATCCCAGTGCGCATGCTCCAAATTCTGTCAGTGAACGTCAATGACGTCAAATCCCCATTCATGGACGTTTTACGCAAGCGACGCAAATTATTTATTTTTCGACACGATGACGACGGCTATACTTAACATAGGATACTCCACTAGGGGGCTGCTTTATCTTTACGCCGCGTATCGCTTACGGAAACGTCGGAAAGTCACTGCGTCGCGCCCGAATACGATCGTGAATTGCCGATTCCCACTGATTAACATATTTTTTCGGCGTTAATCAGCGGGAACGCCCCCGGCGCCATTTTTAAATTAAAGTTGCGATGCGATGGCGAAATTCAATTACGCCGATCGCATCGGAACTCCAACCCGGCGTTTCTTGTTTTCTGGTTACAGAAAACAGAAACGCCGGCTTAAAGTGACAGTTAGGCTGGAGTATCACTGATACTCCAGCCTAACTCTACCTGAATCTGGCCCATAGACGGCAGGGGAAGTTTGATCCCACTGGCGCCACCCTTGGGGCTACTTTTGCTAATCTCATGTTACTGCGTGTTAAGTAAAAGTTTGGTGAGAGACGATTTGCACTTTTCAGTCTGTTACAGCGTGAAAAATGTGCTATCTCCATTACAAACGCTACTATTACCGAAGGTGCGCTCCCGTCTCATACTTTATTCTGAGCATGTGCGGGTTTCTAAGCATACACACGAACGTGTTTCTCGTTGAAAACCAGCCCGACGAGGAACACGACGAGGAAATTGAGTTCCACGTCAGTTTTCTCGATGAAAAGCATACACACGACCGTTTTCCTCGGCAAAAAAGCTCTCCCACCAAGTTTTTTGATAATTTCTATCGATGAAAATGGTCGTGTGTACGAGGTCTAAGAACTAAGGACTGTGCATTAATAACAGGCACTAATGAACTGTATTATATGAGTGTGTAAGCCACATGGCCATCAGCACAGCAGAGTGCAGAGAGATAATTTAGCAGAATGACGTCACCTTGAATACTACACATATGGCATGGAAAAGGCGACGCGGCCTAGGTGAGGGTCATTGTGTGGGCGATTACAGTATCGTGACTCCAGACTGTGCCGGATAATAGACTTTATTTGGAATTAGTTTGGCTCATCTCTAATTTATCACCAAAGTCACTCCTGTCCAGAGCAGTTAGCGCATCTTTTGCAAAGCCTATTATAGGTTTGATTAAAACCCCTCCTCACCCTTTCAATGCATCATTACGTCTAAACCCGCTCACAGGCGACATTCTTAATGACAGGTGACAGCAAAGGCAGCAGATGAGTCACGCCGCCCTGTTATAGAAGTGTTATATATTAGCGACATCTAATATAGCTTTGCATGGCATCCATATGATGTTGTAATATATATTATGCACATACATAGAAACACGCAGTGGCCAGTTTTTTAGGTACACCTGCTGGTTATGGCATACAGCCAGATGATGAATTGTGATGATGAAGTGCAGTCCATAAAGCACGCAGGCCTATTTTACTACCTATTTTGCTCATTCATCCAAAAGAACATTTCGGGAGTCAGGTACTGACGTTGGATGGGATGGACATTCTAATTCAATCTAAACATGTTCAGTAGGGTTGAGGTTGTTGCTCTATGGAGGACACTCTAGCGCAGTGGTTCTCAACCTTCTAGTGCCGTGATCCCTTGATAAAATATCCCAAGTTGCGGGGACCCCTAACAGTAAAATTATTTTCGTAGCATGGGTTGTCAGCACCCAAGGCAAGACAAGTAATTTGCGCCCCCTAACCCAAAGACATTTAGGGCTACCCGAGTCCTTTTATTGGCAACTATAATCACAGGTAGTGGTACTCACTGTGTTTCCGACTGTGACATCTATGCCAAAATCAGGAGATGCGGTTTCCTCCAGCTTCTCCCACTTCACATTCCTCACCAGTCAGCTGACCTCTAGTCTTTGCCCCCAGCCGTGAAACGAAATGTGCGCCTGCGTAGAGGCTGAGTGGGCGGCTGTGGGCTCCAGGAAGTGCCCAGCTGAGTGGCCACAGGCTCCAGGGATAGCAATGCTGGGTGGCCATAAAAAGGCTGGGAGTGTGGTGCAGGCTTCAGGAACAGCCCAGGATTTAGTGGCCCCTGGCAAATCATCATTCGACCCCCGAGGGCGTCCCGACCCCCAGGTTGAGAACCACTGCTCTAGCGTAACCTGGTCAAACCATACCATTATGGAGCTGGCTTTATGCACCGGGGTACAGCCATCTTCGAACAGAAATGGACCTTCCCCAGTTGTCAGAAGGCTAGAAGGGCAAATTGTCTAAGATGTCTTTGTATTACCCGTAGTGTACCGCCCTCCCCCGAAGGGGGTGCTGTGAGTCGACCCAGGTCTCCCTTTCGAGTACAGAGGCTGCTAGAACCAGACACAGCTCACCGACAAATATAGGCTCAGTCTAGGGGATGTCTTTTTTTTTTATTCAATGCAGGAAACTTAAACAGGAAAGGGGTGCAGGGAGAGGATACTACAAAATGTCAGGAGAAATGTCACTATTATTCCCACTGACAACAATGATGGGGCACTATTCCTCCTACTACCAATGATTGGGGTACTATTAATCCTACTGACACCAACAATAGGGCACTATTTCTCCCACTGGCACCAATGATGGGGCACTATTGTTTCTGACACCCACAATGGGGTGAAGGACAGTTTGTTTATGTAGCGCTACCCCCGATGGAGCTGCTGATTAATTTGGGATCTACTCTCGTTTGGCCTAGCTGACCCCTGTTTAGCTGGCTCGAACCCTCACTTGACACATCAGAAATCTGGGGAGTGAGATATTGTGACCTCTGCTGGGCTGGGGTCACAATAACAGGCACACAACATGCAATGACAATATAACAGTGAATTACCTGGTGTTATGGATGGTCCCTCCAGATGAGAAAATACACTCCACACAGTGAATATATTTAAATATAAGGAGGTAAGTTTACTGTATGGAAACTTAAGGAAAACAGGCATAGTCAGTAACGAGTCAGTCTGATTCGTAAGAGCCCTTGCAAGAATCAGACTTTTAATACAAGTAAAAGAGATTGTAACCCTAAGAATGGTACCATTCACTTAAACTAAACAGGCAGTCTATGCTCGTGAGCACCCTCTAGCGGGCAATTCTGCGGAAACGTAAATGTCCACGATGCGGCCAGTTGGTGCACGTTCGAATTTGTAATCCACAGAGGGCAAATGATCAAAGAAAGTTGATTAAGCGAAGTATCCTAAACAGCACGTTGGTGATTTGATCACTGTCCAGTGTCAATCACTTTGGAGTAAATACTGCAAACACCACAGGTCCCTTAAGTCTGAACTGAGAGCCTAAGGTAGGTAGACGACCTGTGAGGTGATACTGAAGGTCTGTCTTAGGCCTCGTACACACGAGCAAACCAAAATCCCCGCCAGCAGACAGCGCGCTGACGTCACCGCACCAGGAAGTAAAACACTTCCGCACATGTGTCGAAACCATTCGGAGCGTGTGCGAGAAGACATGTCTGCTGGTTAGTGTACTAACCAGCAGACATGTCGGGCGGACGGGATCCCAGCCGACAGATTGGTAAGCATGCTTTCCAATCTGTCGGGTGGCCAAATCCGTCGGCTCGCCCGTACACACGATCGAATCTGTCTGCTGAAACGGTCTAGCAGACCGTTTCCAGCAGACAGATTTGATCGTGTGTACGAGGCCTAAGAGGAGAGTTTAGAAGTTGAGCATGTGCTCCCTCACTCGACAGGCCGATCCGCCTGTATTTCTCACAGGAGGTGCATTGACAAAACACTGCTCCACAGCACAAGGGTCCCAGACGAGGGTGCCCCACTGTTCCAGTTTTTAGCTGGGCTGCCTCTTCAATCTCCGGGTGCAAGGGCTGGATACCGGAGATCTTTCGTTCCTTCAGGTGGCTGGTCTCTCGGTAAATCTAGGCCCCGTCTTCTGGCCTAACCTCACGGCTGTCTCTGTCAGCAGCTCCGCAGAGGAGAAGAGGCTGGACCCGAGAGAGCGAAAAAGCGCCACTCCCTTTCCTTAAGTGACCTCCCCCACAAGTCTGTGCGTAGGCATCACATGTTCCAACAGGGCAAGGCATTGCGGGAAATGTAGTCCCTTTTTCCTAAGAGTCAATGGAGTCCATATCTCCCTCTACTGGTAATCCCGCAATGCATGACTTCACAACAATGTCTAACATATTCACAAATTTTGCATAAAGTTCCAGCGGGATGGCCTGTCACTAGACTCGGACAGGGCGACCCCGCTACATTTAGAAAGTTTGGAGACCCCTGCTTTATAGTATAGAAGTTTTATATTCACAAAGTGTCAGGTTCAGCTAATTCAGACCTGTTCAATATGGAAAGGACGGCATGTTTCTACACAGCATGTACTCGTACATTTTTCTTCATAAAAAATGTAGTACTTTTCCTTTAAATAGCTGCCAGGCAGGCTGCTGGAGATAGTGCATAGTGCAATACACGTCCTCCACACCTCGCCCCCCGCCCGTCCCTGTCCGTATGAATATGCATCATGCAGCAAAAGCATGTCGGTGATTGTTGCTGGGCTGATGTGTGTCACTTCTCCAGCTCTGAAGTACTCAGATCAAGCGACTGACGCTTGTGAATTTCGGCTGTCACCCAGACATCACCAGTGCTGCCGAGTTTTGGGAGAGGACGAGGGTGTCATTTCACATTATTCTTTTTAAGGGATAATTTACTGAACCTAAACTTAGTAGTTACCAAAGTGTTCCTGTTGTCTAGGAGAAGTCTCAGATGTCTGGGAGAAGTCTAGATGATAGACTGAATAATTCCAATCATCTTTAAACCACTTCTGCTCTGGAGGGTTTACCCCCCTTCATCATACCTCCCAACTTTTCAACTTCAAAATGAGGGACAAATGAGCATACTTCCCAACAAAGTTGTTGAGCGGGGGGGTGCCAGGGTGCCACGGATCGGAGTTGTTGAGCGGGGGGGGGCACGGATCTGAGTTGTTGAGGGGGGGTGTTGGCAGATCAAAGTTGTTGAGCGGGTGGGGGGGCACGGATCAGAGTTTTTGAGCGGGGGGGGGGGGCGCAGATCAAAGTTGTTGAGCGGAGCGGGGGGTTTCCACGGCTCGGAGTTGTTGAGCGGGGGGACCGCAGATCTGAGTTGTTGTGAGTGGGGGGGCGCGCAGATCAAAGTTGTTGAGGGGGGGTTCCATGGCTCGGAGTTGTTGAGCAGGGGGGTTTACCGAGAATCGCGGGGGGGGGGGGGCGCGGAATCGCAGGACTTTTGCCGTGGTCGCGGGACCGCAGGATTTACCGCAAATCGTGGGACAATCCCGCGAAATCCGGAACGATTGGGAGGTATGCTTCATGACCAGGCCGTATTTTGCGATACAGCACTGTGTTACTTTAACCGGTTCCCGATCGGCTCCTGTACATATACGTCGGCAGAATGCCATGGCTGGGCAAAGTAACGTATATATTTACATCACTTTGAAATTCCCACCGTATGAGCGCGTGCTCGACGCCGGCGGTGCGTTCACGCCCCTGCCGCAAGCTTCGTGACCACAGGACCCGCGGACTCGATGTCAATCAACCCGCGATCGGGTCACAGAGCTGCA
This sequence comes from Rana kukunoris, assembly GCA_029574335.1. Taxonomy (NCBI): domain Eukaryota; kingdom Metazoa; phylum Chordata; class Amphibia; order Anura; family Ranidae; genus Rana; species Rana kukunoris. The sequence continues at coordinate 9,498,038 of CM056055.1, read as the reverse complement.
AAAGTGTAAACAGGCATCTCCCCGTTCTGCCTCGTGACACTGTCACTGATCGTCTGTTCCCTCTCATCGGGAACAGCGATCAGCGATGTGTCACTTGTAGCCACACCCCCTAACAGTTAGAATCATTCCCTAGGACACATTTAAAGCTGGGGTTCAACTTTCTGCCATTAGATCCAGCATACTGCTGACATCTGCAGTAATGCTGTTTTTTTTTGTACTTATCGTTTTATCAGCCATTGTTATCCGGCTCCGAGCGGGGATTCCTTCCGGGTATAGGCGTTCCTAAGCCAAGCGGAGTTGATTGACGGGCTGCTAAAGTGCGTCACGCCTTCCGAAAATACCCAAAGTGGCACTCGGGTGTTTACGGCACCTGCGCAGTCAGCTCTACACGGCAGGCGCAGGCACCGTGTAGCGCCGTAAACATCCGAGTGTCACTTTTTCGGAAGGCGTGACGCGCTTTAGCAGGCCGTCAATCAACTCCGCTTGGCTTAGGAACGCTTACTCCCCGCAGAAATCCCCGCTCGGAACCGGATAACAACGGCTGATAAAACGATAAGTACAAAAAAAAAAACAGCATACTGCAGATGTCAGCAGTATGCTGGATCTAATGGCAGAAAGTTGATTTTTGGGTGAACCTCCGCTTTAAGCCCTTCCCTGCCCCCTACTGGTTAACGGATGAAGGAAAATCCGCAACTCCATACATGCTCTTAAATAAGTCTGAATTTATTATATCTACATAAAAAATACAACAAAGGTAACCTACTAGTTAACCCCTTCACTGCCTGTCACATTTACACAGTAATCAATGCATTTTTATAGCACTGATCGCTGTATAAGTGTGAATGGTTCCAAAAATGTCTGATGTGTCCGCCATAATGTCGCAGTCACGATAAAAATCGCCATAACATGTAAAAAATAAATAAAAAAATTATAAAAATGCCTTAAAAATATCCCCTATGTTGTAGATGCTATAACTTTTGCACAAACCAATCAATAAACGCTCTCCTATCCTTGACAGGACGTGGATCTCTGTGTTTACACACAGAGATCCACGTCCCTGGCTCTGTGACTGCCGATCGCGGGTACCTGGCGGACATCGCGCCATCGACATCAGCAACCGCGTGACACGGCGGGCACAGCTTTTCCCCGGTGTGCGCCCGCGGTGGCGCGCATCGAGGAAGTAAACAGGGGGACGTCCATGGACGTCCATCCGGCAGGAAGGCGCCGCGCTGTAGACGTCTTTTGTCTATAGTGCGGGCGCCAAGAGGTTAATGATGGGACAACTGTGGATGAAAGTGAGATGGAAGGATTTAGAAGGATTGGGGGGTTCAAAGACGGGAGAGTCAGCTGTAATGGAGCCTTGTATCTTAAAGTCATCGATGACGCTTTGTCAACTGTTTCGTGTTTGCATTGAAAGAGAGGAAGATGCAATACATAATTTCCTTCAAAAAGCCCCATGACAGTCAGACATGTGAGGTATATTTATGCTGGTTTACTGATCACAACAATGTGACGGATGATTTAATAATAATTGAATTATGTTCACTAGACAAGACAATCCACAATGAGGTTCTTTACAGAGAGATCTATGCAGTTAATTGCTTCCAGAGCGAGCTCACACTCTATTTGTTTGTTGCACAAATCCTTGGAGAGAAGAGTTTAGAAGACCTTGCTATCAATGTATGCTTCAGTGCTTTTTTATGTATGAGGCAGTTGTACGGCCTTCACTGCCTCTGTTACACAAACAGGTTCATTCAATATGGGCGACGTTCAAAGGGCATTAGCCCCTGGGAACCAATTGGAAGTCATCTTTCATGGTCTGACTTAAAGGGGTTGTAAAGGATTTTTTTTTCACCTAAATAGCTTTTCTTTACCTTAGTGCAGTCCTCCTTCACTTACCTCATCCTTCCATTTTGCTTTTAAAAGTCTTTATTTCTTCTGAGAAATCCTCACTTCCTGTTCTTCTGTCGGTAACTCCACACAGTAATGCGAGGCTTTCTCCCTGGTGTGGAGAAAGCCTCTTGAGGGGGAGGGGGGAGCAGGCAAGTCAGGACACTCTCTACTTTGCAGATAGAGAAAGGAGCTGTGTGTTAGTTGGCGTCCTGACACCCCTGCTCGCCCCCTCCCCCCTCAAGAGGCTTTCTCCACACCAGGGAAAAAGCCTTGCATTAAGCCCCGTACACACGGCCGAGGTTCTCGCCAAAAACCAGCGAGAACTTCGCTGGGAGCTGCATTCCAGCGAGAACCTCGGCCATGTGTACGCTCTCTGATCGCCCCGCCCGTCGGGAAACCCGTCGAGCAAATAGAGAACAGGTTCTCTATTTGCTCGACAGCCCGTCGGGATGAATGGCTGGTTGCCATTCCCAACGGGCGGGTCGCAGATTCTGACAGCCGGCAGAGAAACTCGACGGGCGGAACGATGTGTTCCGCCTTACTGTGTGGAGTTACAGACAGAAGAACAGGAAGTGAGGATTTCTCAGAAGAAATAAGGACATTTAAAAGCAAAATGGAAGGATGAGGTAAGTGAAGGAGGACTGCACTAAGGTAAAGGAAGCTATTTAGGGGAAATAAAAAATTGTACCTTTACAACCCCTTTAAGTCAAGTTCTGGGTGGTATAGGTGGCTATAGACTGGCAAGTCTTACGTTGATGGGAAATTAAAACTGTTTTCTATCTTTAATATTTGTCTTTGCAGCCATATTTGGCAAGAGGGGTTATTAACATCGATCACACATACTGTAATGCTGAGCACTGAAACTGCTGGACATTTGGGTAAAATTGACGGCATTACACACTGTTGTAATGACAGACTAGCAAAAGAGAAGAAAACTATCAAACAGAAGATCTCCAAGGATCGGAAAGGTCTCTGATGATAAAGAAGCTACAATTGGTAATGACGGGCCATACTCAGTCAAATAAAAAAGTATATATAAATTTATTAAGAAAGCGTCAAGAACCGTGGAGTTTTTTCCGACGGATTCTTCGCTCAATCTTGTGTTGCATACACGCGGTCACACAAATGTTGTCGGAAATTCCAAACGTCAAGAACGCGGTCACGTACAAACCTTACGACAAGCCTGAGAAAAATTAAGTTCAATGATTCCGAGCAAGCGTCAAATTTATTCCGAGCATGCGTAGGATTTTTTGTGCATCGGCATTGGCTACAGACAATCTGAATTTCCGACAAGAACTTTTGTTGTCGGAAAAAATTGAGAACCAGCTCTCAAACATTTGTTGTAGGAAATTCCGACAGCAAATGTCTGATGGGGCCTACACACGGTCGGATTTTCCAACAACAAGCTCCCATCGAACATTTGTTGTCGGAAATTCCAACCGTGTGTACCCGGCATTAGCCTTTTTTTTACAGTTGTCTACCGATGTTTTGCTTAGTTGAAACTTCATTAGACTGGATGAGAAATTGTACGGTCAATGGACACTAAATAGATACTAGACTTTGAATTTCACCAGTACACTCAAGTCAAATGCAATTGTGTTTTGGTGCCCTCAGGCTCATTGAGAGTCTAATTGGTAGTTGGTCTTCACCAGAGCTTCATATGTTGGGGGTGGGCCAGGAACCTTAGTGGTCCTGGTTTTCTTTGTTGCAAACAGATACCAGGTTGCCCTCCCCCAGTTCACCCCACCAGGGTGTAAGCAGGTGCAGGCTATTTTTTCGCAGTCGCAGTGACAGTGCATAAGGAGAGGAAGTAAGGAGAAATATGGTTCCTCTATGGTTTCCTGGGTCACTGAGGCAGCAATCTGGTTGGATGCAGACAGCCCATGTGATTATGGTGGCCATCTTGTCATGAGACAGGGTCTATTTGCCTGAAAAAGACAAAGTCATAGGGTTTGTGTAAAGCCCACCCCTTGACCACTTTATACTCACCTCTCCCTAGCGCTCCACTACTACTCCTCCTTCCGTGTCCACTGCTGCAAATTATTTGGTTCCTCCAGGTATGGGTTTGGCCCTCCTTCCATAATGCAAGGCTGAGTGTCTAACAACCAAATGTCAGGCAGGAACACTGTCACTCAAGGGAGAATCAAATTCTAAAAGTGCTAAGTAAAAACGGCCATCTCACTTGGAAGTTTATTATATTATCTAAAGACTACTACTAAGACTAGAAGGCCAGAGGGATTAGGGTTCAAAACTGACCAGTTCAGAGATCTGTCTGCTATGGCATGCTCCATATCGATGGCAATAATATCCTCTTATGTGTTCATATTGTCCCACCTTTGTTCAGGCTCGCCCCCCCCCCCCCCCTCCACATTTCTCCTTTCACAGCAAGCCTGTTTACAGACAACACCTGAGTTGCGATTCCCCCGCTGTCATCCACGACTATAACGTGGTTATGCTACATGATTTAACCCTTGCCGCCAAGCAGACAGGGGAAATGCGTTTCCATGGGCCCATCTGCTCCTTTCAAATAAAGTGTCTTTTGTAATAAACTGAAACATTTATCAAATTAGCTTCCATGATCACATTTAGATCTTAATGATTTTTTGGTAAATAAGATGAATTTTCGCCTGTCACTGAAAATATTGTTTTATTAAGTCGGGCAGCTCGGAGAGGTGTACGAAATTCCAGCCAAAAAAAAGAATCGTATTTTGAAATTGTATGTGACGGGTAAATAAACTCAGGCCTTGTGCAGAAATGTGTTTTATAGATCAGCAGATTAGGAGTCGGAGAGGAACCCGGGGAGAAAATGTCACTGGACGGGCAGCAGACAGAAGGGGACCTCCTGAAACTCCATATGAATGTTTTGAATGTTAAAAAAATATTATATTATTAAAGTATGATTTGTTATTATGTAAGTATCAATTATTATTACCATGCTAATTATTATTAATATTACCAAAATATAAATAATTATTATTATCAAAGTCTCAATTATTAGAATCATATCTATTAATATTACCAAAATATCAATAATTATTATCAAAGTATCAATTATTAGCATCATATCTATTAATATTACCAAAATATCAATAATTATTATCAAAGTATCAATTATTAGCATCATATCTATTATTTTACAAAAATATCAATAATTATTATTAAAGTATCAATTATTAGCATCATATCTATTAATATTACCAAAATATAAATAATTATTATCAAAGTATCAATTATTAGCATCATATCTATTACTATTACCAAAATATCAATAATTATTATCAAAGTATCAATTATGACATTCAAAGTATATATGCTTAGTATGAATTAGTATCATCATCACAGTTATTAAAGTATCAAATGTTATCATTAACATCATATCAATTGTTAGTAATATTACCAAAATAAAAAAAAAATATTATCAAAGTACCAATTATGATGATCAAAGTATCTATGATTGTTTTACATTATTTGTATTATCCTCATCAAAGTAAATATTTAAAGTATAAATTATCATCATATATATTTTTTATTAATTAATATTATCAAAGTATCAACTATGACAATCAAAGTATCTATGAATAATACTATGAATATTATGAATATTATCAAATAAATTATTATAATAAAAGTATCAATTGTTATCATGATCATTGTATCAATTATTATTATTACCAAAATGTCAAAAATGATTATTAAAGTACCAATAATGATGCTCAAAATATCTATGATTGTTATCAATTTTTATTAATATCATCATCATCATCATTAAATTATTATATTTAAAGTATAAATTATCATCATGTATATTTTTTATTAATATTACCAAAATATCAATAATTAATATTATTATTATCAAAGTTTCAATTATGACAATCAAAGTATCTATGATTATTATCAATTATTATTATTATATCATCATCAAAGTAAATTATTATATTCATAGTATCAATTATTATCATTATCATCTTATTCATTATTATTATTATTAATATCATCAAAGTATCAATTATTACGATGATCAAAGTATCAATTATTATCAAATATCAATTATTATTATCAATATATCAGTTATTTTCTATCACATTATCAATTATTATTATTATCAATGTATTTTTCAAAGTATATCTAATGTCAAAACTTTTTCTTAATTAAGGATGACATAGGAATGGTTATTTTATGTATTTATGTATTTATTTTTGCCATATGTGTCTTTCCTCCATGTCCTGTCCTGCAGATGTAGCAAGATGTTAGAGGAAATCTCTAGAGGGACATGATTACCTAGCTGGCCATACATTATTCAATTGTCTTATTTAAATTCCTTTAGATTTACCTTCAACTATGTAGTGTAAGGACCTGCCTGATTGCATACAAATAGAAAGTGTTCAGGTTTAACCTCATATTATAAGGTTTTGGTAAATCTAAAGGGGGAAAAAAATTGTATAATGTATGGCCAGCCTTAAGACAGTTTTGAACCCAGCACTGATGGTCAACTGAACAAAGAGAGAATTAATCTCTTCATTTGGGTCACAAAAAGGTTTAGGATTTGGATAAAAATTGTAATAATCCCTTGTGATCCTACTATTAACCAGTTGCCGACGAGCCGACGCAGTTTTACGGTGGTAGGTCACCTCAGCTGCGCAAAATCAAGTAATATTATGTGATTTTGCATTTCAGCCACTAGGGGTGCGACATTTTTACAGTAATCAATGTATTTTTATAGCACTGATCGCTATAAAAATGCCAATGGTCCCAAAAAATGTGATAAAAGTGTCCGGTGTGTCCACCATAAGGTGGCAGTACCGAAAAAAATTAATAAAAATGCCATAAAACTATCCCTTATTTTGTAGAAGCTATAACTTTTGCGGAAACCAATCAATAAACGCTTATTGCGATTTTTTTTACAGAAAATGTAGAATACGTATCGGCCTTAACTAAAAAAAGATTTAAAAAAAAAAAATATTGTGTTTTTTTTTCAAAATTGTCGCTTTTTTTTATTTATAGCGCAAAAAATAAAAACCGCAGAGGTAATCAAATGCCACCAAAAGAAAGTTCTATTTGTGGGAAAAAAAGGACGTAAATTTTGTTTGGGAGCCACGTCGTACGACCGCGCAATTGTCAGTTAAATCATGACAGTTCTGAAAGCTGAAATTTTGCCTGGGCAGGAAGGGGGTACATGTGCCCAGTAAGCAAGTGCTTAAAGCGGAGGTTCACCCTAAATATAAGCCCTCCCATGTGATCCAGCATACTGGCGTCAGCGCCAGTATGCTGTTTTTTTTTTTTTTTTTAATCCATGTACTTACTGTATTATGCAGAATTTTATTTTTTTTACCCCACGGTGGATGGCGCCAGTATAGCGCGTCACATCTTACGAAAGTACCCGAAAAGGACTCGGGTAATCGCGGCGAAAATGCGGCGCCTGCGCACAGACCTAGGAGCTGACTGCGCAGGCGCCGTATTTCTCTGAGTCCTATTTCGGCGTTTTTCGGAGGGCGTGACGCGCCATAGCCGTAGGACTCGGAGAAATACGGCGCCTGCCCAGTCAGCTCCTAGGTCTGTGCGCAGGCGCCGCATTTTCGCCGAGATTACCCGAGTCCTTTTCGGGTACTTTCGTAAGATGTGACGCGCTATACTGGCGCCATCCACCGCGGGGTAAAAAAAATAAAATTCTGCATAATACAGTAAGTACATGGATTAAAAAAAAAAAAAAAAACAGCATACTGGCGCTGACGCCAGTATGCTGGATCACATGGGAGGGCTTATATTTAGGGTGAACCTCTGCTTTAAAGCCCAGCCAATAAAACCCCATATGATCTTCAGCAAGCCATTTAAAAAGTAGCTGTCAGTATTTGTATATCTGGTAATCCTGCATTGGTTTATATTGGTTGGCATTGGTTTATATATATTTTTGGGGGATATTTATTACAGCAAAAAGTAAAAAATATTCATTTTTTTTTTAAATTTCGCTCTATTTTTGTTTATGACCCAAAAAATAAAAACCGCAGAGGTGATGAAATATCATGTCTGGAGGCTTTCTTCCTCCTCCTGTGGTGTGGATCATGGCGCCTTCCGCTGTGCTTCCCCCGCGTCCAATAGGATCGCCTGAACTTTCTGATTGGTGGAGAGGCGATTCATTGTTAGAAAAGCGAACATTATTTTTCTTTTCTAACACACCTAGGTTGTTCTGTGCTGTGAGTCCGCCCTATTTTGAAGCCTATTAGAGCCTATGTCTCTAATCAGGTGCTTCAAAAATCACCCCCGCCGCTGTAATTAATGCACCCAGCGCCCTGAAAGGGGACGACGCATTAATAGTGTGTGGCCGCAGCGGCTGTGAACAGATGCTATGCATGAATCTATTCATTAACCTTAAAGGACGGGCCGCCCTTGCCCAGCAGTCACAATGCAGCAGGGCAGCTGCTCAGCACTGGACTTAGAAGCTAGTGGGGATCTCTCTAGCAGCGGTGTCCATTAGGCCGCGTACACACGATCGAATTTGTCCGCTGAAACTGGTCCGTCAGACCAGTTCAGCGGACAAATCCGATCGTGTGTATGGGCTAGCGGAAATGTCTGACTGGCGGACAAATTTTAAAACATGCTTTAAAATGTGTCCGCCGGAGACATGTCAGTCTCATATGTCCGCTGGTCAGTACACTCACCAGCGCACATATCTTAGCCATGAATAAGCACTGATCCAGTGCGAAACGCGTCGGCTGTTCCTTGTTTCCACTGCTGTGACCCTATTTTTGTACATGCTGTCTATTGAATAAAAGACCACCCATCAGGTTTCGGAGTGCGGCTATCCATTTTTCTTTGTCTTCACAGCGCACATATCTTCCCGCACATGTGTCGAATGGATTCGACGCATGCGTGGAAGTATTTTTCTTCCTGGTGGAGTGACGTGGCGGCGTCAACGTCACCGCCACATCACCGCGCTGTCTGCTGGCGGGGATTTTGATCCGATGGTGTGTACACGCCATCGGACCAAAATCCGATGAGACATGTCCGCTCTAAACTGTCCTTCGGACAAGTTTGAGCGGACATATCTCATCGTGTGTACGCGGCCTTAGAGTGATTCCAGCATCTAGAGGAACCCAACAGATATGGTATATACAATGGAACCTTGGATTTCGAGCATAATCTGTTCCAGGAGAATGCTTGTAATCCAAAGCACTCGCATATCAAAGCAAGTTTCCCCATAGAAGTCAATGGAAACAAAGCTAATTAGTTCCCCATTGACTTCTATGCCATGGAATACTGCATGTGGCCAGAGGTGGGGGGGGACCCTGGAGAGCCTCGGAAATACTCGGGGACAGCTCTGTTTATCTTGGAAACCCTTGGAGTGTATTTCCGAGTGTATCCGAGGATTTATGAACGAATCGGAATGGCTCTGAACCATTCCAAGTATCACCGGCGCCCCTGCACCTCTGGCCAAACGCGGTACTGCACATCCCATTAGCTTGAATTCAGCTCATTCTGCGAGACGACACTCGCAAACCAAGTCAGAATTTACAGGCTGGAACAATGTAGCTATGCAATAATATCAATACCTGCAATTCTTAATGCTCATGCCACCTCACTTATGTTTTGTTTTTTATACCATCTTGTTCATCATTAATTTGCAACACATTTGTTCACTTGTTCATTTATTTATTTCGTTTTATAGGGTTTAGCGCAGATTTTTTCCTTTTACACTTCATGCTCATGCCGGCAGACATTTTTTACAGTTTGTTACTTTTGGTACAAAACGCTTCCCTTTAAAGTGAGTAGAATCATGCAAAGAACACAATAAAAACATGTCCAACGCCCATGGTTGTGGCGTGGCAGTACTTTCCCCAACCTATTGGTCTATTTTAGAGGTCTGTTTATTGCACTCAATGTAATAAGTTGCCCCACACCAGCGAAAATGGATTAAATTAGGCTTGTGGTTAAAGTATCTGCTACGAGGATGGGCAAGTAGGCGATGCTGTTTAGGTGGCTCTATAGCAGGGGTCCCCAAACATTCCAAACAAAGGGCCGGTTTATTGTTGTCATGGACCATGAAATACTGAAATCCTAATTCATGTATTACAGAAGATTTAATTCTCTCCCTGCTATTTTTGATGTCTGTGTGTTATGGGTAAAAGGTGACTTTTTGTATTCTAAAGGGTTTCATGCTGCCAGTAAAGGACAATGACACTTCAATACTTGGCTCCGACTAGTGAAATGAGTGGAGCCGGGCTTGTGAGAGACATTTTATTGTCCAGTGTGTAGAGGTGTTAATTGTTGTTCTGATTGCTTCATTGTAGTAATTACCCCCTGGGGGCTTATGTCTCAACACACCTATTCAGGCTATTCAAGCTTTGGGACCAATCTCTGCTGAGACATTTTCAAGTCCTCATTTACATGGTTTGAGAGGACCAGAGTGAAGACTGCATACTTTACGATGGACCAATGGGAAAGCGGTTGTTGGGGGCGGGATGTTCCAAATCCTGTATAAAGTGTGCTGTGTACTTGCAATAAAGTGTGTCCTGTTACATTCAGCATTAAGCCATGGCTCATGTGTGGATTATTCAGCGATTCCAGGGATATTCCTAGTCGGGGAATATTGGGTGATTTCTTTTATGGGAGAAGAAGGGAATGCTTGACGGGGATATGTTCTACGACCGTCACAATTGTCCTTTAGACTCTTGGAGGGCCGGACTTTGGCCAGCGGAAGTGGAAATTTTCCTGGCATCATTGTTAGTAAACATCTGGTATTAGGGGGAGCAATAGTGCCCCATTGCTGGTATCATAGGGAGGAATAGTGCTCTATTAGTTGTGTCAGTGGGAGAAATGGTGCTCCATTGTCGATGTCAGATGGCAGAATAGTGTCTCGTATCAGTGGGAGGGATAGTGCCCCAAGGGCCGGATAAAGGCAAGCAAAGGGCCGTATCTGGCCCTTGAGCCGCAGTTTGGAGACCACTGCCCTATAGAGTGGACATCACAGGAGTCTGCAGAAACAATACAGCAGGGAGTGAGGGATCTCAAGAGTACAATGAATTATATCATAAATCTCTGGCCAGGTAAAACAATTCCTTTAAATGCGCTTCAGCCGTGTATTTAGCTGTCGGCTGGAGTTGTCCTTTACCGAGCCTCGCAAAGTAAACAGAATGAATAAGGCCCCAGCTCCGCGAGGCGGAAAACACAAGTTTATCATAAATAAACCCAGCCGCTGTTTACTGTCTGCAGGCGACAGGACAGACACATTCTCCTCTCTGTCAGTCATTGTAAAACGTGGCCCAGAAAAGGTTTCATTCTCCGCAATCAATAATGGCAGACTTTCCCGAGGATGATTACTGGGGATTAATGGACAGCGGAGGTGAGATTAAGCCGACATCTGCATGATACTCTCGTCCTGTGGCTCTGCCGCTATCGAGCCGACTTCCCAGAATACCTTTCACTGCTTAGAGAGCAAAACCTACCCCATCTTACCATTCAGTTCACACCTCATTACATCCAACGTTAACTTTCATTCGGAATTCTGTAGCAGCAGACAAATAAGTACAAACATTGCGGATGTTTGTAACCAGAATATAATTGGCGCATAAAGGGACACTTCAGTCAAACATGAACATTTAGTGTTTAAAAGGAGTTGGAGACATGGTCTATCTGCTACGCATATGTATTTTCTGAATGACCCTAAAGTTGTACCTTATATGCAGCAATTTTTAGCCAATATATACAGTACAGACCAAAAGTTTGGACACACCTTCTCATTCAAAGAGTTTTCTTTATTTTCATGACTATGAAAATTGTAGATTCACACTGAAGGCATCAAAACTATGAATTTACACATGTGGAATTATATACATAACAAAAAAGTGTGAAACAACTGAAAATATGTCATATTCTAGGTCCTTTTGCTTTGATTACTGCTTTTCACACTATTGGCATTCTCTTGATGAGCTTCAAGAGGTAGTCACCTGAAATGGTCTTCCAACAGTCTTGAAGGAGTTCCCAGAGATGCTTAGCACTTGTTGGCCCTTTTGCCTTCACTCTGCGGTCCAGCTCACCCCAAACCATCTGGATTGGGTTCAGGTCCGGTGGCTGTGGAGGCCAGGTCATCTGGCGCAGCACCCCATCACTCTCCTTCTTGGTCAAATAGCCCTTCCCCCACCTGGAGGTGTGTTTGGGGTCATTGTCATGTTGAAAAATAAATGATGGTCCAACTAAACTCAAACCGGATGGAATAGCATGCCGCTGCAAGATGCTGTGGTAGCCATGCTGGTTCAGGATGCCTTCAATTTTGAATAAATCCCCAACAGTGTCACCAGCAAAGCACCCCCACACCATCACACCTCCTCCTCCATGCTTCACGGTGTGAACCAGGCATGTAGAGTCCATCCGTTCACCTTTTCTGTGTCGCACAAAGACACGGTGGTTGGAACCAAAGAACTCAAGTTTGGACTCATCAGACCAAAGCACAGATTTCCACTGGTCTAATGTCCATTCCTTATGTTCTTTAGCACAACCAAGTCTCTTCTGCTTGTTGCCTTTCTTTAGCAGTGGTTTCCTAGCAGATATTCTACCATGAAGGCCTGATTCACACAGTCTCCTCTTAACAGTTGTTCTAGAGATGTGTCTGCTGCAAAAGGTGGCTACTTTGAAGAACCTAGAATATGACATATATTTTCAGTTGTTTCACACTTTTTTGTTATGTGTATAATTCCACATGTGTTAATTCATAGTTTTGATGCCTCCAGTGTGACTCTACAGTTTTCATAGTCATGAAAATAAAGAAAACTCTTTGAATGAGAAGGTGTGTCCAAACTTTTGGTCTGTACTGTGCATATATCAATGTTAAACATCATGCTTGATATTGAACTTCAATCTCACCCAAACCTCGAAAGGCTGACTTGGGCATATCAAGGGGGCAACCAAAAGGTGTATGGGTGCCAGATGTCGCATGGGCATCCACCCAATGGAAGAGATCTGTAAGACCTGTAAGGGTCAGTGATGTGGAGAGGCCCCTAATAGACCAGACGTTGGATCAGTGTCGGCTGGTGCTCAACATTTTTGGGGGAGCGCAAACAAACTGAAAAAAAACAAAACATCAATTGCAGCCACTGTGCCCATTGAATGCAGCCATTGTGCCCATCAAACGCAGCCACTGTGCCTATCAAGCGCAGTCACTGTGCCATCAAACACAGCCACTGTACCCATCAAACACAGCCACTGTACCCATCAATTGCAGCCACTGTGCCATCAAACGCAGCCACTGTACCCATCAATTGCTGCCAGTGTGGCCATCAATTGCTGCCACTGTGCCTATCAATTGCCGCTACTGTGTCCCATCAATTGCTGCCAGTGTGCCCATCAATTGTTGCCACTGTGCCCATCAATTGGAGCTAATGTGCCCCATCAATTGCTTCCACTGTGCCCCATCACAGTTCAACAAATACAGTTGTCCACACAGGGGATTTCTACTATCAAAAACAGGTAACGAAAAATACTGAGCCACCTGGCTCTTCAGCAGCGCCGCTGACTAGACCTTAACCTTGGCTTTCGGCTGTTACCTCTGACCAGCTCACAGAGTACCTCTGTACCTTCATCTTTCTTAGGTATCCTGGCTCACTCAGCCATTTTTGGTTGCATTGGCCCACTCCCTGGCCTCTCCATGGAGATTCTCCTGACACCACAGGCTCTCTCAGTCCCCAAGACCTTAAGATTCTCTTAGTCCCCTGGACTCGCCTAGTCGTCTCAGCTCTCTCAGTCTCCTAAACTCGCTTAACCAACTCGACTCCCTAAGCCCGATGGATATGGAATCTCTCTTCCAGCATGGAGTGTTGTCTTTTGAGTGGAGAACACCTATCTCCTAACAGGATCCCCAAGCAATGCTTAAGCCTGTCATTATAAGGCTATGTGCACCTGGACACACATCTTCGGCAAGACTTGGACACTGGGTTGGAGATTTCTTCCCTCAAAGCACTTGTACTGAGAATACCAAAATCCAGTGAAAACTGTTTTCTCTGCTCTGTTTAGCAGCCCTACACACGTCGCTCATATGTAAGTGTAATGGTCAGATGCTCCAACCTTTTTGCCATATATCATACCTCTAAACTGGAGTAAGTGGACATAGTTCTAAATAAGCAAAAAATAATACTATAATACTAAAATGGTAGAATGTATCTTAATATTAACAGTACAGTCATTAAAAGAAAAACAAAGCTTACAAGAAAAACAAGTTTTTGTCCTTAAAATCCCACGATCCTCTGTTATAAATTGGCCAACATTAAATCATGGGAGTTTTTTGATCAAGCACAGATGGAGGGCTATTTGGCTTTGTGTCTTTTCAAATTTGTTCAATAATCCCCACCCACTTACATGGCATCATCTTGTTGGGAAAACTTCCCAGGGAAATGTGGAGAGCAGCTAGAAAAATACAATTGCTCAAGATGTGAGCACCACCAAACAACGTATGTTTTATTTTCGGTTGTTTCAAGTGCAGTTGCTACAAGACATTTTGAAAGTGGAAGGCTGAAAGTGACATCTAAGGTAATTTGCATTGGAGGGCACGGGGATGTCACAAAAGTGGACCATTTGTTGTCCATAGAAGGTTTATTTTAATGATCAACCTTCCTCCCAACCCCAAAATATTGGGGGTTTACCAGGACCAATAGAGATGATGATTTTTCCCAGTGGGGACAGAGACCACCAAAAAAATGTGGTAGAATGTAAACGTAATACCCTGCTCCATCCAAAAGTAAAACAAATAAAATAATTGGCTTTAGATACACTTTTGACATTTTCCTGAACTCGGCTTGCACAAACTTAGAGGCTCTTCTGCCTTGGAAAGTATCAAAAAGTTATGACCTCCTCATACCCCCAAGTAAAAGTGCCGTGAGTTGACTTTGAAAATTTATTTTCATTACAGAGTGGGTTTCTATTATAAAACAACGAAGTTCAGCAGCCCTGGAATAGTCTTAATATGAACATTTTTTAGTTCCGTAACTGAATCTTCTCCAGCCAACTTTATTGCTAAAACAGAATCGGAGAGCAATTCTGTGCAGAGGACATTAAATAATATCTCAGTCTTTTATTACATTTCGAAAAAAAATACACACCTTTTATAAAGAAATAAAAACTTTTAATAAGCTTGAGAGGTGTTTATAACTTTCAGCTACATTAACTCCATGAACATTTTCAGAGAAAGCGAAAAGCCTTTAAGCAGGCTTTAGGGCCAAACAAGGTGCATTAAAAGGAGCCAAGCCAAATGATGATTCTATATCCACAATCACTTAATAAAAAGTGTATCTACTAATATACCCATTCATCGTTAGATAAAAAGTTCTGGTTCTCAACCACCGGGCCATGGCCTCCCTCCTCTTAGGCCTCCCACCAGCTGCGAATTCCCTAAGCTAATACAGTGCTTCCAAATTTCCACAGGCCTCCTGAGAGTTCTCAGCACCCACAACATAGGGTGACCACGTGTCCCGGATTGCCCGTAACAGTCCTGCATTTTGCAGGTCTGTCCCGGCACATTCATTCTAGGACAATACAGTGTCCCGGAACGAAACTGACAAAGCCACCCCACAGGCCAAACTGATGCCCCCAAAAAAGGCCGCCACATCACTGCTTTACTCACTGACAGTACTTGTCCTGGTCTGGAAAGCCTGGAGAAGCACAACCCCTGCCCCCTGCTTGGAATTGGAGAAATCATAAATCCCGCCTATTGTGTCCAATCACAGTGCTGTGATTCGTTACAGCACAAGCTGATTTTTGGGAAGGGAGGGTGTCCTTGAATGGTAGTTTGGAAATGTGGTCACCCTACCACAACACTGCTGCTACATTAACTCTATGAACTTCCAGAGAAGGCAAAAGCCTTTGAGCAGACATTGGGACGAAGCAGGTGATTGGTGGAGAGTTTAAGGCATGAAAGGGGTGTAGCAAAATGAGGATACAATCGAAAAGTGTAGCAATTAACATCTCCACCCTTTATTATAAGAAAAGGTTCAAAAGCAAATGCCCTAAATTAGTTGACCTCAAACACTGTGCCGTGGCTCACTGCCAGGCCATGGCCTTCCTCCTCTTAGGCCTCCTGTAACCACAGATTCCCTAACCTACCACAATGTTTTCCGGTCCCAATAATGCCCCCAACCATCCACAGTTTCCATGGACCTCCCAAGAGCCCTCATTTTCCACACCACAGTGCCACCCACTGTTGCAGAGCTTTCAGACCCTCATAATGCCCTTAACAGTGGCTCCTAACCCCCAAAAATAATTAAATTCCCTCCAGTCTCCCACAGTGCCCCTTTAAAGCCCTCAGCCTTCTGGACAGACTCAAACTCTCTCCAAAAACCTCATTCCTTATAGGGCCACCAAGACAGTTGCAAAGTCCCTCTCTCCACCCCCAAAACAGAGACCCAGCCCCATCCAGAGCTTTCCAGACATTACAATACATATTTTCAGTTTGTATACTTGTATAATAGTAGTAGAATATTCTTTATTTTTTTACTATAGGGGAACAAAATGTTTAAGAATTTACTGGGCCCTGGTCTCAATAAGGTTGAGGACCACTATCTTAGATTGTGCACAGTTCTAGGTATTTTGCAGATCAATTGCCAATGACTAAAAAAAAATCGATAAGCGATCACAAGATAAGCCAGCTGATGCAGTTGGATTAGTTTAGCAAACGATCACATGAGTCACACCAAATTACATTTTCTTTTTCAGGCTTAGTGTTTTGAGCTGCACGCTTGTTGTAGGGCAATGGCTTTCGCATTAAGAAGGCAACAGAAAGACAATGTTCGCTTCTGCTGGTTATACAAGTCAGCAATTCATTCCCCCAGTCAGCACTATGTTGGAGGTGGAGAAATTGTGAGTTTTCACTACCAAATTTCAATGAAGCCATGCTGTTTGCATGGCCTCCTCAACCAAGGCATGGGGGTAACATGCCAGTGCAGATAATCTGCACCCACATGGTGATCCTATGGCTCTGTTTATCAACAAGGCCATTGCACACAGTGACAGGGACTCACAGCTAGTAAGGGGGACTTTTTAAAAGCTAAATTTCACCTTGCAGCGCCACTTGGAATTAGAGAGACTATTTTCGAAGAAGTGTCAGCAAAGACAAAACCACTGTTTTGCACTTTGATTTTAAGCTGGGTGAAATGAACTACTAGTTCCTTAACTACATGCCCTTACTCTCAATATTTATAGCCTGACAGGTTCTCTTCACAACAATTGCAATTTAAGGATATTAGTGGAAACATGCCTGCAAATTCTCAACTTTCTTTCGGCTTACAATGCAGTGTTGCCAACCGCCAATATTTTTACTCACAGCCAGTAAAAAATGGGCACTTTTCTCCTGCCAGTAAATGCCAGTAAGAGGAAAAGGTTGCCAGTAAAAAAATATGGCTGGGACCAGTGTTGTTCATCTTCCTTTAAAAAAGTAACTAGTTACAATTACAAGTTACTTGCCCAAAAAAGTAAGTGAGTTAGTGACTCAGTTACTTTATTGGCAAAGTAACTAGTTACTCGGAAAAGTAACTGAGATTTTTTTTTTATATTCTACAATGCAATTACGTTCTATAACATCTTTAATATCAAAGATGTTTATATTAACTGATTGAAGAATAAAAACACTATATACAGTATTTTAGAACATTTCATACTGTGTACAATTATTAATATCATCATCACACTTCACCTGCCCTGCAATATTGTACAATATAGATTCAGTGTGCAGTGTGAGTGACACTGCTGCAGTGCACACTGAATCTATATTGTACAGTATTGCTGCCTGGGCAGGTGGAGTGTGATGATGATATTAATAAATGTACATCAGTATTGCATTTGCTGGGCCTGCCATATACTGTACTGTACTATACTGTATATCTGCACTACAAAATTCCTTTACAAATAATGCATATTTTAAAATGTTATTAGTAATAACTTATTACAACAGTATAGTACAGTACAGTATATGGCAGGCCCAGCAAATGCAATACTGTGTACAATTATTATTATTAATATCATCATCATCACACTCCACCTGCCCTGCAATACTGTACAATATAGATTCAGTGTGCACTGCAGCAGTGTCACTCACACTGCACACTGAATCTATATTGTACAATATTGCAGGGCAGGTGAAGTGTGATGATGCTGGGCCTGCCTGGGCATGTGGAGCGGTCGGGTGGAGTGTCCCGTGTACTGTGCGGGCGTACCTGTGTGCCTCTCCATCCCCGACTGTCATGTTGATGATCTCCTCGGCGGGCTCCAACGCCGCTGTTCCATTCGTTCACATCCGGGCGGTCCCACTCTCATCTCACTGCTGTCGCCATTCGCCGGGCAGTCCGGGCAGACTCTGCCTCCTCCTGTGACGCTGCTCCCACCCCAAGGTGTCCAGACACGAGTGTCACGTCTGCGGCCACGGGCGGGAGACTCCAGGGGCGCGTGCATGCGCTGCTCCAGTGCCACCCACGAGTCAGTCCGACACTGAGAGACAGTCACATGCCTGCCGGCGGCCAATCATTAACTTTGGCATCATGTGATGATGACACACATTCACCCACCCAATCACAAGTACAATGCAACAATCGGGCTCCATCCCGCCGGCCCTGAGGTGAGGGGAACTAAGTTAGAACAGACTGAGGCATTAACCCCGGAGTCTGGTCTGCCCCCACCCGCGCCGCGCGCTCAATGTAACGTGGTAACGCCACCAATGTAATGGCAACGGCGTTCCCGCTGGGGTAAAAGTAATCAGGTAGATTACTAGTTACCTCTTGGCAGGCAATCGTTACGTAACGGCGTTTATTTAAACGCCGTTACTTACAACACTGGCTGGGACACACGGCTCGGAACTGTGCATGGGCAGCTCGGGTCTGGAGCCAGCTGATACCATCCAAGTGCCTGCTACAGTGTGTTTGGGCAGTGTTGGTGGGGGGGGGGGCGGGTCTGGTGGAGGCGGTTAGTGAGTGTGTCGTGTGATGCACGACCATGGTGCATGGAAGCCGAGCTAAGTGGCCCGAGCCTCGTGTGTGGGTCTGCAGGACGGGAGTAAGGCAAGCCAGGTGTGGGACTGTCAGTGCTGTTTGGACTCAAGAGACCACCTGCCATGGAGAGAGACTGTCATTGTGACTTAGGAGAGGAAGTGTCATGTCGTTGAGGAGTCATCATCATCTGTGCTGCTGCACACTGCTGTCAGTATCACTGTGAGAGTACATCGCCCATTCTAATTTCTTGCCCTCCTGTCCCTTAGCTACTTACTATATCAAAAAAATATAAGAAATATGCTTTTTGCCTTAATATCTACCTTAAATCGCATTGTTACATGCATATTGTACTTATGTGTAGCCTAAATATTGTAATTCGCACTTAAAACTGTAATTTTTTAACTTTTGGAACTGCCAGTAAAAACTTAGCTGTGCCAGTAAATTTTGGGTATTGTGTCAATAAATTTAAATCTGGTAGGTGGGCAACACTGCTACAATGCTGAATTCAGCTCCAATGCATAGAAATGTTTCTCTAAAATTTGCATTGCACCTTACACTTCCGGGAGTGTTAATCTTCTGGGACCCCTCCCCCCCCTTAATTTTTATCTCATTCTGCTGACATTCACCCATTACAGGATACATAAGTGACATGGAGGTCAGAGGGAGGAATCAGCGAGAGCTGCAAGGGACCCCGGAGATCATCACCACAAACAGTGCTGAGTTCAATGCAGACTTTGGAGGGCGAGTTCTCAGCAGAGAGGAGGTGCAGGCACCAGGAAAGGTGAGTATTTACTGATGTATTTTATAGGTATGGCTTATGCTGGCCAGTATATTTTCTATAAAAATTCCAACAGAAATTCATACAAAAAAAATTCAGCCACTTTTAACCCCTTGTTAACACCTTCTTTGTGGTTAAAAGCACCTCACTCCCGTCTGCACAGCCCTGGTAAAGCGACGCTAGAACTAGCGGCACTTTACCGCTAATGCTCGGGCAGTCTGTGTGTAAAAGTAGCCTTACAGCTGGACTCTTCAGTTACACTCCAAATAGATGTTGGAGGAAATAAACCCATTGTGGAATCGTGACACCACCATTTGGCTTTGGCTCACCCAAACCTCGAAAGGCTGACTTGGGCATATCAAGGCCGGTGCTGGGGGCAATCAAAAGGTGTATGAGTGCTAGATGTCGCATGGGCATCCACCCAATGGAAGAGATCTGTAAAACCTGTAAGGGTCAGTGATGTGGAGAGGCCCCCAATAGACCAGATGTTGGATCAGTGTCGGCTCGTGCTCAAAATGTTTGGGGGAGCGCAAACAAACTGAAAAAAACAAAAACATCAATTGCAGCCACTGTGCCCATCAAATGCAGCCACTGTGTCCATCAAACGCAGCCACTGTGCCCATCAAGCAC
Organism: Rana kukunoris; assembly: GCA_029574335.1. Lineage (NCBI taxonomy): Eukaryota > Metazoa > Chordata > Amphibia > Anura > Ranidae > Rana > Rana kukunoris. The sequence continues at coordinate 9,477,785 of CM056055.1, read as the reverse complement.
AGTCACTGTGCCATCAAACACAGCCACTGTATCTATCAATTGCAGCCACTGTGCCATCAAACACAGCTACTGTACCCATCAATTGCTGCCAGTGTGGCCATTAATTGCTGCCACTGTGCCTATCAATTCCCGCTACTGTGCCCCATCAATTTCTGTCAGTGTGGCCATCAATTGCTGTCACTGTGCCCATCAATTGGTGCTAATGTGCCCCATCAATTGCTTCCACTGTGCCCCAAAAACAGGTAACGAAAAATACTGAGCCACCTGGCTCTTCAGCAGCGCCGCTGACTAGACATTAACCTTGGCTTTCGACTGGTACCTCTGACCAACTCACAGAGTACCTCTGTGTTGAATTCATCTTTCTTAGGTATCCTGGCTCACTCAGCCCTTTTTGGTTGCATGGGTCCACTACCTGGCCTCTCCAGGGAGATTCTCCTGACACCACAGGCTCTCTCAGTCCCCAAGACCTTAAGATTCCTTTAGTCCCCTGGACTCGCGTAGTCGTGTCGGCTCCCTCAGTCTCCTAAACTCGCTTAACCACCTTGACCCTCTCAGCCTGATGGATATGGAATCTCTCCTCCAGCATGGAGTGTTGTCTCTTGAGTGGAGAACACCTATCTCCTAACAGGATCCCCAAGTAATGCTCAAGCCTGTCATTATAAGGCTATGTGCACCTGGACACACATCCTTCTGGTCTTCGGCAAGACTTGGACACTGGGTTGGAGATTTCTTCCCTCACAGCAGTTGGATGGAAGTGGGAGTTCTGGTAGAGAACCCACCAACATCGAACTGAACGCAAAGAATTCATTTTAGTAGAATGGTCCTTTTAAATGTTGGCAACTATGCAAATGTCCCCTGAAAACTAAGAACGTATAATGCTGCAGTTTCATAGTTAACCTTCTCTTTCAAGGTTGATGTATTTTTTTCTACCGCTGATAAGCAATTCTCTTTTTTGCAGAGCGGCGCAGAGTTAATCTCGCAGACTAATCAAGGCCATTTTGGGCTTAGAGCTTTTTTTTTATGCAAAACTTGAGAAAGTAACATGATCTCGGAAATTGAAGGGAGACCAATCTTATCTTTGTCCCTGAAATGAAACTATTTCAGGTATTTGGTTCGTCTACGGCAAAGGAATGTCAGCAAAGGGATTGTGTGTACAGGATGTGCTGTGTGTCGTCTAAACGTTGGCAGGAAGCCATGCCTAATCAAGACTCATTCGGAGATGGATTTACAAATACAAAGAGCAGGGGTGCCAAAATCTTGTTTTATTGGAAGCAGCTACAGGCAATAGTTTCTGATCTATTTGAAGAGGGGTTTAGGCACCTGTCGGAAATGAAGATGCGGAGGATAAGCTCTGAGAAGTAGGTCTCTGCACGCTTCTGTTTTGTTTCAGAAAGACCTCTCGGCAAAATCAAAAATGGAAGTGGAACTCCAGCCAAAAACCAAAAACCTTTGTTTTGGTTTTGTATAGAGCCGGTTCCGATTTTATCCCTGCCTGTGGTCTGTTGGAGAAGTCCTACTCACGTTCTGTGGAGTGACCAGAGCATATAGTGAGGAGAGACTTCCATACTGGGGACACAGGCTGCCACACACACCTCTCAAAGTTACAAATCCTATCCACTCCATCTAGTTTGGTTAACGTTGCGCTTTTGGCTTTGGCATTGGTCTATCTGGTTAGGCCATGACTATCTGGCATTTAGGATGACGACATTGCTGTATTCTAAATGCTTATTTAAAAAAATGTTGGTCAAGCTGGAATTTTGAATGGTGTAGCACCCTCCTAGATATGCTGATAGATAGGCTAGGTTAAAGTGATAGTAAAGGTTTGTGATTTAAAAAAATTAATAACAAACATGTCATACTTACCTCCACTGTGCAGTTCGTTTTGCACAGAGAGGCCCCGAAAGTCCTCTTCTGGCATCCCACGGTGGCTCTCGCGGCTCCTCCCCGCAAGAGCTAACACCCTCTGGGAAGCTCTTTACAAGGGGGTTAGCTTGCGGGCGCTATAGCCGAGTGTATGACTCGGCCTCGCTCCCCGATGTGCCGCGTCATTTTGATTTGATTGACAGCAGCACAAGCCAATGGCTGCGCTGCTATCAATCTATCCAATGAAAAGCCAAGAAGCCCTAGCAACGATCGAGAGCGTTTGCGACGCTGAACTTTTCAGGACCCAAGTAAGTAAATGAGGGGAGCTGGGGGGCTACCTTTATAACCCCTTTAATTTTGTTTTTCTTTTGGCTATTCTGTAATCAGCAGAGCGGTTTGTGATTGCTTTGGGCTGTTCTAGGCTTCAATGGCTGTGGGCTCGACTACTTCCCCCTGCCTTCTGGTGGATTCTAGAATATAGTGGGCTGGAAGAGGCAGACCCGCAGCCTGAATATTTATGTTGTCCTGGCCAAGCCCAGTAGGTGGATGAGGGGGACTGAGGCAGTCTTGTTCTTGTTCAGGAGGAGCAGTTCCAAGCCTAAAGGGCTCAATGCCCTTCTTGGCAGCCCAGCTGAAATTCTACATATGCTCATTGAGTTCCCTGTTTTCTAAATGTCTCTGGAACTAATCAAGGAAATTCACTAAGGGGCTGGTCTGGAGAGTTCACCCGGGAAAATGTCTGAATGATATTGGAAGGAGGCATCCAAGTATCCAGGGACATTGTGAGTAGGGATGAGCTTCGTGTTCGAGACAAACAAATTCGAGTGGCGTGTCACGGCCCATAATTCACTGTGGCATTGCAGTGCATTGCTGGCTGATGATTGGCCAAGCATGCACTATGACCCACATGCTTGGCCAATCACAGCTTGCAAAAAACAGAGAGCCATAAATGGCCAAAGCCAGGGTGGCTTTGGCCAATTATGGCTCAGGGGGTTTAGTACACGCCCAACACTATAAAAGGTCGCCTGAAAGTCGGCCTTGTGTAGTGTGTTGCGGTGGTTAAGAGAGGAAAGAGAGAGACAGAGAGAGAGTGTGTTATTTTTTGCAGGTAGATAGAGCAGGCAGACAGGCTAGTTAGTTAGAGTTACAGTGTGTAGAGGATATATATGCATCCCAGGTGTTGTATATATATTTAAACACTGTAATGAGTTTAGCTAGATCCGCTCTTCCTAATATACTGACAGGCAGGTCAGCCCTTTGGGCTGATTATGCTAATTTTCCCGTATCATAACTTTCTTCTGAGCATGCATGTTTTTTACCCCCTCGTTAAAGCGTACACACAACCATTTTTCATGACCAGAAAAACGACGACGTGCAAAACGACGAGAAAAAATACAGCAGGTTCTAAATTTTTAATGCCCATTTTTCTCGTCAAGAAAAATGCTCTGGAGCCTACACACGGCTGTTTTTCAAGACCAATTAAAAAAATTGCATTTTTCTCATCATGAAAAATGGTCGTGTGTACGCTGCATCAGACTGTACCATAAAACAAGCTGAACAGAAATAAATATCCTTTGGCAGCTTAAACAGCTCACTTGTATGTTTTCAGCTTTGTATTTAGCCTTTGCCTGGAATTCTGGATTTAGCTATTTTAACTGCAATGTAAATGTTTTGAGCTAGTTGTGAATGTGCGAAAATGCAACATAATTACAGGGTTGAATTCTGGCTATAATTTTTTTTTTTTTAATGCATTACACATGTTGGAAAAAGAAGCTTGGCACCTCTAGCCACAAGGTGACCTCTGGCAGCATGCGCTGCCCAAAATGAAGCTTTTAGAGAGAGGCGTCCACTCCTGTCCTCCCATGTGCATATAATCCGTGTTACTATAGCGGGGACCGGGAATAAAAAAAAGAAGCAGAGCTTTGTGCATCATCAGTAAGTGACAGCGCACAGACCCCCCGCCATTCCCTCCCATTATATGTGCCAGGGAGTTATCGCTGGAGCAAAGTGGCACAAATAACTTGTTTTGCCGACTAAACTGAGCAAACATGACACACGGAAGTCACAAACGCTGAATGCAAAATGTCTGCGGATCTGTAGAGCCGGATGCACATTTTTTTGTTGCGTCTCTTTCGGCAGGCAGAGGGAGATAATGTATCTCGGTTAGGGCTCTAGAAAGTGGATATGCTGTTTTACTGGTGGCAGACAGGTGGATGTTCTCTTAGCTCTGCTTTATCTTGCTTACTGTAAAATATGGCTTTTCTTTTACCAGAAGAAGTAAAATATGACTAAGAACTTGTAAACTGCAGGATTTAGGGGTTTAAGTGGGACTGTGAGAGTTATGGGTGGTCAGCATGGAGACTAGTACAGAGAAATATTATAGGCATTGTGATCATGGGTAACAATGTGCGTGTATACAGTGTATATATACACAAAGTTCAGGTGTATGATATACACACACACATATATACTGTATATATACAGTATATATATACAGGGCTTTTTTTCAGGGGGAACTTGGGGGAACTCAGTTCCACCATCTTTTGTTTAGACCCTTTGGTGCCTGCTCACCACAATTACTTGTAAACACAGAAGTCTAGTTTCTGTGTTTACAAGTGACAGCTCTGCACTCTGTGTGTAACCCCCCTGAACTCTGCACTCTGTATGTTATGCAATCCTGGTATTTAATGCCCCTTTAAGACCCTTCTACTGTTTGTGAAATCTGAACGGGGTCGTGGTTGAGTTCCTGCACCTATTTTCTGAGAAAAAAAGCGCTGTATATATATATATATATATATATATATATATATATATATATATATATATATATATATATATATTAGGCCCCATACACACGATCGGATATATCCGATGAAAACGGTCCGCGGACCATTTCTATCGGATATGTCCGATCGGGAGTTTGATCCGATGGCGTGTACACACCATCGGATCAAATTCCCCGCCGCCGGACGGCGCGGTGACGTGGCGATGACGCGGCGGTGACGTTGACGCCGCCGTGTCACCGCCACGTCACCGCACCAGGAAGTAAAACACTTCCGCGCATGCGCCGAATCCATTCGGCAGCGGCGCGGCGGCGGTGGGAGCCGACATGTCTGCTGGATAGTGAACTAACCAGCAGACATGTCGGGCGGACAGATTCCCACCGGATAGATTTCAAAGCTTGCTTTGAAATCTGTCGGGTGGACAAATCTGTCCGCTGGCCCATACACACGAGCGGAGATGTCTGCTGAAACGGTCCATCGGACCGTTTTCAGCGGACATATCCCCTCGTGTGTACGCGGCCTTAGGGCTGTGGAAATTAACGATTAATTCATCGATTAATTGTTCATTTTTTTGATCGATCAAAATTATATGCAGCGCAGCTTATTATTTTCCCTCCGATGAGGGGGATGTGCTTCTTCCACTCGGGACAGATGTCCCTTACACAAAGGCCGGTGATCACAGCACACGCCACGCGCACCCTGCAGGAGGCGCACGGGGAGAGTGCAAAGGGGAGGACGTCTATTGACAGCCTCCCAGCAATTCAGGTCCGCGCTGTAACCAAGTGGTTAAATATACATACACACACACACTATATTGTCAAAAGTATTGGGATTTCTGCCTTTACACGCACATGAACTTTAACGGCATCCCAGTCTTAGTCCGTGGGGTTTAATATTGAGTTGGCCCACACTTTGCAGCTAAAACAGCTTCAACTCTTCAGGGAAGGCCTTCCACAAGGTTTAGGAGTGTCTATGGGAATGTTTGACCATTCTTCCAGAAGAGCATTTGTGAGGTCAGGCACTAATGTTGGACGAGAAGGCTTGGCTCGCAGTCTCCACTCTAATATATCCCAAGTGTCTTCTATCGGGTTGAGGTCAGGACTCTGTGCAGGCCAGTCAAGTTCCTCCACCCCAAACTCGCTCATCCATGTCTTTATGGACCTTGCTTTGTGCACAGGTGTGTAGTCATGTTGGAACATCGATCAAACACCTTTGGGATGAATTAGAGCGGAGAATGTGAGCCAAGCCTTTTCGTCCAACATCAGTGCCTGACCTCACAAATGCTCTTCTGGAAGAATGGTCAAACACTCCTAAACCTTGTGGACAGCCTTCCCAGAAGAGTTGAAGCTGTTATAGCTGCAAAGGGCGGGCCAACTCAATATTGAAACCTATGGACTAAGACTGGGATGCCATTAAAGTTCATGTGCGTGTTAAGTGCAGATCCCTGCAGTATAGACACCCCTCCTTAGTGCAGACCCCCCATTAGTATAGACACCTCCCTTAGTGCAGACCCCCATCAGTATAAACACCCCTCTCCCCTCCCATAGCGCCCCCCTGCACATGTCCATCTACTAATCTACTTATAATAGAGTGTACAGACCTTAGAACAGCACGGCCGCGGATGTATACACACAGCGGTGTGTGTGTCTCGGGCTCCTCCTCATTGGATGTAAACAGAGAGGAGGAGGCGGCTTCAGTGCGCTCCACTGGGGACACAGCAAGGCGCAGATCATCAAGGCAGCGGGCGGTGTTAGTGGTGCCGATTTCCACAGGCGTTACCCCTCTGGCAGGTGTCACTCGGGTGCGGGCCACACCCCCCGCCCCCCCCCCCTAGCGACGCCACTACTTCAACCATCCTGGATCGGTTCAACACTAAAACTTATCCTGTCTTAATAGTCTCCCTAAACATAGTCATGTGACTTCCATTTCAACACTGTGATAGATATCCCCGGGCATTGTTTATAAACAAAGCCATTTAGTACTAGCTGTATTTAAAAACAAAGCAAATAATTACCATGTCAGAAATGGGGATCTAAAATGGGTGTCAGGAATTAGCAGCAGGGATGGCCAAACCTGCGTACCTACAATAGGAAACTGAGACCAGACTTTACAGTATAGTATATAGTAAAGCAATATTTAACTGTAAAACAAAAACATCCAAACACCAGCAAACAGGAAACGCAGCAAACGTGAGATTCAAGTGGACCACAACCATATAACCAAAATGCCTAACTAGCAACCTAACAGAAAGCCAAACTAACTATATGCACTATGTGCAAAAATAGGGGGAACACGAATAAACATTAAAAACTGGAGATGCAGGGAACAGATGGGAAGGGAGAACAAGGACTGGCATCAGATAAAAGGGGAGCAGAAAAGAGGCAACAGGGTTCAGGATGCAGGGCAGGAGCAAGCTTAGGATCTAGGATATAAGATCTAGGATCAGGATAAGGGCAAGCAGTATCTAGCAGTAAAGCAAAACACTGAAGCAAAGTATAATAGTAGAGGATGGACTAAATACTTTCCCAGCAGCCAGCATCAGGTGGAAACTAATTACTGTAATCTGCTGTCTGCTGGGAAACACCCGCTGATGAACACTAGAACAACAACCTCCTACTCTGATAAGGCACAGTACCACCAGCAGGTGATCCAGGTCCTGACAATGGCTTTGTTTATAAATCAAGCTACGTCACACTGCCCTGGGGAAGAGGGGGGTTGGTCACTGCTAGGAGCATTGTGTGCTACTAATGTTCAAGGAAATATTTATATATTTTAGCAAATTTTACCCTGCAGTGCTGCAAGGCAAACGTAAAACTAGAAATTTTCCTACGCTCTATTTCAAGGCTTCATATTCTGTATCCATTGTATCTATTGCAGGCCTTAAATTAGCAGGTCAAGTCCCAAAGGAGGAGAAAAGGACCACCAAAACAAGGAAAAGTTAAAGTTTATTAACTGTAACTTCTACTGACCTTTTTTTCTCTGCAGTGGAAAACAGAGGAGTCAAAATATTAATGTCCTCCCTTCTGTTTGGAAATCGGATATATACGGCACCCCGGGGACAGGGCCGAGACCTCTGCTTCTCCAGTTACCGCTTTAGGCTTCCCTCACAAATCGTGTCAAAGGAAGTGAATGGTCATAAAACAATTTTAAATAACCTGAGGACAGAGAATGACGATCTGCGCATTCCTGGGTGACTGGAGAACTCATAAAAAAGAAAGTTACACACATTTCTAGAATTACATTGTGAAATCTGTCCAACGGTTTGGTATTTAGGCATGATTTATGGCAGGACCTTCTGCGGTTAACCATTCTAAGACAGCCGTTCAGGTACAGTAGCGGTAGCCAATAATGATTTTAGTCTGCTTCTGTGCGGTTCCTTAATGGGGAAATCCTCTATTAAAGTGGACCATTCAGTAATTTACAAGTCTGCATGAATAAATTTCCCCTAAGGTGGGACTTTGAAAGCCAGACACTGTGATATGCATAGAAACAATGTTTATTTTTATGGAAAATGTCAACAGACATGCGCACAAAAGTTAAAAAACATGCACCGAGGTATGCAACAAGTATGCAACATTGCAAACATCAACAAAACATATAGAAAAAGACAACCAGAAAACAAAAACACACCCTCTACCCTGGTTCCCGACGCGTTTCCGCTATACAACCTTCATCAGGGGTAATGAACAGGGGTGAGTATGGTCAAAATTCTTTACTCAATACGAGTGGTTCCATATGAAAAAAACAAATAGAAACTGGAGTAGATTGTGGAGATGGGAATACACAGAGGCCGACATCAGTCCGAACCCCAATCTGAATTTGAAACTGGTGGATTAAGGTCCTGGGAGTACCCTATGTGCAATGATATCCAAACTCCACTGATCCCGTATGAGGCGATATAAGCTCAGCACTCAGTATATGGTGCTCACAAGACCTTAAAGAGGTTGTAAAGGTAAAAATGATTTTACATATAAGTAATCTCTGTCATATACCTATATCGATAAATGCTATCACTTCCTTTAAAAAAAATTAATTACCTGTGAAAACAGTACTTGTTTATCTTCCTCCTGCTTTCTTCTCTCATTTCTATGCTGTATTTCCAAGTTTGTGGTGCGCGTGCATTAAAGCAGCGTCACTGCAGCCACGGAACTACATTTCCGATTAGGCTTAGCGACGTTCTCGTTCACACGCCGCCCACTGTAAATACCCATTACCGTCTCCCCAGCTTTAGGAATCCAAGTCTCAAGCCAGCAGGGGGGCGGAGTCAAGGCGGGGCATTGAATCTTAGTAAAACTAAGGCAAGGGAGGCGGCGCTGCAGCGTCGTAGACACACCCACTAACCACCAGCCCCTGTCTCTCTGTGAAAAGTTGAGAGCATCTCCATGCAGGGCTATAGTCCAAGGGAGGGAGCGAGCACGATCACTTACCACCAGGCAAAATGGCTCGCATGATGGTGACAAGTTCCATGAAGAGTAACAAGAAGTGAGGATTTCAAACAAGAATTTGTGACATTTTGAAAGAAAATTTAAGGAACGGGTCAGTGGACTAGCACTGTATTAGCTTAAAGGAAGCTAGTTAGCAAATAAAAAATGTACCTTTACAACCCCTTTAACCACTTAAGCCCCGGACCAATATGCCCAGAGGCATTTTTACAATTCGGCACTGCGTCGCTTTAACAGACAATTGCGCGGTTGTGCGACGTGGCTCCCAAACAAAATTCCCGTCCTTTTCTTCCCACAAATAGAGCTTTCTTTTGGTGGTATTTTATCACCTCTGCAATTTTAATTTTTTGCGCTATATACAAAAATAGAGCGACAATTTTGAAAAAAAATCTATATTTTTTACTTTTTGTTATAAGAAAAATCGAATAAACTAAATTTTAGTCAAACATTTAGGCCAAAATGTATTCAGCCACATGTCTTTAGTAAAAAAAATCGCAATAAAAAAAAACTAGCTACCTAGCGGCAACAGTGACACTAAGGCCTCGTACACACGATCGGACATATCCGATGAAAACGGTCCGCGGACCATTTCCATCGGATATGTCCGATCGGGAGTTTGATCCGATGGCGTGTACACACCATCGGATCAAATTCCGATGGCGTGTACACGCCGCCGGACGGCAAATGACGTGGCGGTGACGTGGCGGTGACGGCGGCGGTGACGTTGACGCCGCCACGTCACCGCCACGTCACCGCACCAGGAAGTTAAACACTTCCGCGCATGCGCCGAATCCATTCGGCGGCGGTGCGGCGGCGGTGGGGGACGACATGTCTGCTGGTAAGTGTACTAACCAGCAGACATGACGGGCGGACAGATTCCCACCGGATAGATTTCAAAGCATGCTTTGAAATCTGTCCGGTGGAGAAATCTGTCCGCTAGCCCATACACACGAGCGGAGATGTCTGCTGAAACGGTTCATCGGACCGTTTTCAGCGGACATATCCCCTTGTGTGTACGAGGCCTAATACAGCGATCAGAAAAATGATCGCTTAGTGACACTGGCAATAGGGGGTGAAAGGGTTAACTAGGGCAGTGATCAAGGGGTTAAAACTTTATTAGGGGGGGTACAGGGGCTACCCTGAACCTAACACTAACTGCCTGTCACACTAACTGTCACACTGACACTAAATGCAGTGATCAGTAAATATATGATCACTGCATTCAGTGACAGTGTGACAGGGGGTGGGGGGGGCGATCGGGGGGGGTTAAATGTGCCTATGTGTACTGGTGTCAGTGTAGTGTTGTGCAGACTCACTTGTGATGTCTTCTCTCCTCAGCGGCGGTTGAAAATACCGCCGAAAGGAGAGATTACATCACTTCCCCCTTCCTGTATTTACACAGGAAGAGGGCGGGGGAGGACGCGCATTGGCTGGGAGCGATCCGGAAGGGGCGGACAAAAACGAACAGCCCGGATCGCTCCTGCAGCCACGGGGACCGCCTCAAGTACCGGGGGGGTCCCGATCGGACCCCTGCCCACGTCTAGGCAGGGACGTACAGGTGAAACATTGAGAGCATCTCCATGCAGGGCTATAGTCCAAGGGAGGGAGCGAGCACGATCACTCACCACCAGGCAAAATGGCTCGCATGATGGTGACAAGTTCCATGAAGAGTAACAAGAAGTGAGGATTTTAAACAAGAATTTGTGACATTTTGAAAGAAAATTTAAGGAACGGGTCAGTGGACTAGCACTGTATTAGCTTAAAGGAAGCTAGTTAGCAAATAAAAAATGTACCTTTACAACCCCTTTAACCACTTAAGCCCCGGACCAATATGCCCAGAGGCGTTTTTACAATTCGGCACTGCGTCGGTTTAACAGACAATTGCGCAGTTGTGCGACGTGGCTCCCAAACAAAATTCCCGTCCTTTTCTTCCCACAAATAGAGCTTTCTTTTGGTGGTATTTTATCACCTCTGCAATTTTAATTTTTTGCGCTATATACAAAAATAGAGCGACAATTTTGAAAAAAAATCTATATTTTTTACTTTTTGTTATAAGAAAAATCGAATAAACTAAATTTTAGTCAAACATTTAGGCCAAAATGTATTCAGCCACATGTCTTTAGTAAAAAAAATCGCAATAAAAAAAAACTAGCTACCTAGCGGCAACAGTGACACTAAGGCCTCGTACACACGATCGGACATATCCGATGAAAACGGTCCGCGGACCATTTCCATCGGATATGTCCGATCGGGAGTTTGATCCGATGGCGTGTACACACCATCGGATCAAATTCCCCGCCGCCGGACGGCGCGGTGACGTGGCGGTGACGCGGCGGTGACGTTGACGCCGCCACGTCACCGCCACGTCACCGCACCAGGAAGTTAAACACTTCCGCGCATGCGCCGAATCCATTCGGCGGCGGCGCGGCGGCGGTGGGGGACGACATGTCTGCTGGTAAGTGTACTAACCAGCAGACATGTCGGGCGGACAGATTCCCACCGGATAGATTTCAAAGCATGCTTTGAAATCTGTCGGGTGGAGAAATCTGTCCGCTAGCCCATACACACGAGCGGAGATGTCTGCTGAAACGGTCCATCGGTCCAAACGGTCCATGCAGCCGATCGGGGGGGGTTAAATGTGCCTATGTGTACTGGTGTCAGTGTAGTGTTGTGCAGACTCACTTGTGATGTCTTCTCTCCTCAGCGGCGGTTGAAAATACCGCCGAAAGGAGAGATTACATCACTTCCCCCTTCCTGTATTTACACAGGAAGAGGGCGGGGGAGGACGCGCATTGGCTGGGAGCGATCCGGAAGGGGCGGACAAAAACGAACAGCCCGGATCGCTCCTGCAGCCACGGGGACCGCCTCAAGTACCGGGGGGGTCCCGATCGGACCCCTGCCCACGTCTAGGCAGGGACGTACAGGTACGCCAATGTGCCTGTACGTGCCATTCTGCCGACGTAAATGTACATGCGGCGGTCCTTAAGGGGTTAATAAGGCAACCCCGACTTAATGGATGGCTCCAAAATAGTTCCTGTGTACCGCTATAATTGCTCCTAAATATCCCTATATAGCAATCAGGGAAACTAATATAGTTTTGTTTTTTTTACTTAAATTTTTTTTCTAAAAGAAGAAAGCAAATGGTGAAAAAAAGTATATAAAGTAAAGTGAAATTGAAAGTGAATGATGAAACGCATGCAAATAGGAAAAAAGGCAAATACAAAGAACACTAAATAAATGAACTAAATTATTCTAAACTACCTTCTAAAAAAAAAAGTATATAATTTCAGCAAAAAATGTGTTCATCCCGATCTGTAAGCCAATTTCAGGTATAGGGTAATGAAGCTTCCCGGTCTCCATATAGAATACTGTTACCATGGTTGCAAGGAAGGGAAATTTAATTATTTTTTGGCAATTACAGAAAATCTGTTGGCTGTCTGCACATTGAAATTTAATGGTAAATTTTCATAACTCTTAATTATAAAACGACACATGTAGCAATTATACATACACCAATTTTTTTTCCCCAAAAAATTAATTTCCTTTACTTTTTTTAGTTTTCTAGAGTGGAGAGGAATTGTAACCCCTATCAGGATTTTATTGCCATCTGTGTCCCCGTTATTAACCCAACTTTGGCGTTGTCACTATAGCAGGAATAGAGAGGAAATTTTCCAATGGGGACACTATTTTGGTAACAATCAGGAATTCCCACACTTTGGAGAAATCTCCTTCTTCTCGGCCACTTTCATGTAACTTTTTATGTCTTGTATTGAACTGCATAAGGTTATTATTCTTCTGTAGTGCAGGGGTGCCCAACCAGTGACCCGGGGGCCACATGTGGCCCGCGGAGCCCTCTGATCTGGCCCGCGACCTCCTGCTCTGGGATTGAAATAGGTCAGTTTATTACTAAAATCTGTTCTGCAGTGATTACTGGGCTGCTTTCAAACTGACCCACAGATGCAGAGCAGTGCACCTGCTGGTCACCTGAACTGACCCGTAGACTTCTGCGAGTTTAGTGAGCTTTCTGAAAATGCACCAAACATGAAGAATATAATAGAAGTCTATTGCAAAGTGCAGGAAAGCCAAAAGTATAGTGGGCTGTTTCCGAATCTGCCTGCTCCGTTTTATTGTGGCCCGCGACCAGTTACCAAGTTGCTTAAGTGACCCTCGTGCTTCAAAAGGTTGGGCAACTCTGCTGTAGTACGGTCCATTGGACAATTGTTGTTGGAAACAAATGTTGGATAGCATGTTAGAAAAAATGTTGACAATAAATGTGTGCTGTCGGATTATCCAATCGTGTGTACAGAAGTCCTTCGGTAAAAACTCTAAAGTACACACACGCATGCTCAGAAGCAATAATAACCATTAGGCTGCGTACACACGATCGAATTTATCTGCTGAAACTGGTCCGACGGACCGTTTCAGCAGACATCTCCGATCGTGTGTACGGGCTAGCGGACATGTTTTCCCAGCGGACAAATTTCAAAGCATGCTTTGAAAATTGTCCGCTGGAGACATGTCCGTCGGATATCTCCGCTGGTTAGTACACTAACCAGCGGACAGAAATCTCTGCGCATGCGTCGAATGGATTAGACGCATGCGTGGAAGTATTTTACTTCCTGGAGTGGTGACGTGGCGGCGTCAACGTCACCGCGTCCTCAGCCCGAGGGGATTTTCGTCCGATGATGTGTACACGCCATCGGACCAAAATCCGATGAGACATGTCCGCTGGAAACGGTCCGTCGGACATGTTTGAGCAGACATGTCTCATCGTGTGTACGCGGCCTAAGACAACATTAGCAGAAGTTTCCCAAGGGGTGGCGCTAAAGAGCAGAAAAAACACGTTGTTTCTGTTTGTTGGCTGACAAAGTTCTGCCGTCTGTATACGGCAAACGCCCTTCGCACAAAATTCCACGGATTTGTCCGATGGAGATCCAAACGTGTGTACGAGGCTTTAGGCTTATCTTGGCTCCGATTTCCAGTAAGGTGATTGCCTATTGGCCTTTTGCCCTCATAACAGAACACAAGAAAAAAAGGATAAAGCAAAATAAATAATAATTATAAAAATAAAAATAAAACGATTCAGAGTCCATATAGGGAAATCAGTCGAAAGGAAAAAGTAAAAATATAGATAAGATGCAGTTGATGAAACAAAGGTCTAATTGTCTCGTTTTTCAGGCTGTTGTTCTGGAATGCTCGTTTTTAACTGGAGCGGATAATGTCTCTTCTCGGTCTCATCAGCGGAGATCGGATTCCTATGTGGAACCGAGCCGACTTCTACAAAAGTATCATTTTAAACGAGATGTATGACCTTCTGTAGCTATTCATTATTTCCAGTCAATTTTATGCGTGTTTGTTTTTATGCCTTTCCATGCAGCTCTAATCTAGTACGGTAGCGGATCTGCTGTCTGTACTTAAGCCGAACGTACCCTAAATTGTGCTTGTGAAGAATTGAAAATGAATAAACTGAATAACCAGAGATTACAGCTGGTACCTAGAGGTGCCATAAACGACGTGCCTGTACCCACCAGTTAGCTGAAAAAATAAAGCAGCTGTCACAAAAACATACATGCACATCAGACCAAGTATCATTTAAATCCCAACTTCAGAAGAAAGTTTTTAACTAGTTTGGATAGAGTTGGTTGTAGCTAAAGCCTCTGGTGGGTTTTTATTGCCATCTAAGCATCACACACACCTTATGCCGCGTACACACCACCGTTTTTCATGACGAGAAAAAATTCAGTTTTTTTAATTGGTCGTTAAATACTGTCGTGTGTAAGCTCCAGAGCATTTTTCTCGACGAGAAAAATGGGCATTAAAAATGTAGCTTCGCCCCGCTGAGGAAGTTGCAAAGCGTAACGCGTACGGGGGTTCAGGAGTCTGAAGACACGTTGATTGCTGACGTCCTTTTGGAACATTTAGTTGTCCATACACATCCTGTATGTTTACTTTTTTATTGGCTAAAATGTGAGTAGCCTGTGCTTTTACTACCTTTTAAATAAATGCTTGAGTTTAGCGGAGAGCTCTTAGGCCGCGTACACACGACCGAGAACCTCGTCGGGCTAAACTCATCATTCCGCCCGACGAGGTTCTCGGCCGGCCGTCGAGTTCGTCGACCAGGCTGTCGAAAAAGGCGTCGAGCCATTAGTCCCGATGGCCCGTCGAGCAAATAGAGAACCTGCTTTCTATTTTGGCTCGACGAGCTTCCCGACGGGACGCTCGACGAAAGTGTACACACGATCGAGCTTCTCGGCAGAATATGGATCCCAGCGAGCTTCTCGCTGGATTCTGCCGAGAAGCTCGGTCGTGTGTACGCGGCCTTAGATCTGTGATTCCTTTTTTCATGTCTGGGTCTGTATGCACCGCTGACCTTTGAGGATCCAAATTGCTACCCTGCTTCATGGTCTCCTATGCTGAGATACCTGCTCATTTAACCATCTGGTAAAATAGTGGACTACATGTGAAGGTGAGAGTGCCCATCCTTACTGGTGGAGGGATAACTTTAAGTTTTTGGCTTCTCATCGTCACATGGTGGAGAATTTTGAGATTTGTCAATCTGGATTTCTCTTACATATTTCTGTGGACTTTATTCAATTTAGTATAATTATTCTTCCTATATATTGTTTGTTTCACAAATATATATATATATATATATATATATATATATATATATATATATATATTCAAAATGTAGAACCTGCTCTATTTGTTATCGTCGTTTTTCACATCGTCGTTTTTCACATCGTCGTTTTTCTCGTCGTGAAAAGTGGTTGTGTGTAGGCTTTAACAACGGGAAAAAAACGTGCATGCTCAGAAGCAAGTTATGAGAAGGGAAATTTACATAATCAGCCCCAAGGTTGGCGCCATTCGAATGGAATTTCCCCTTTATAGTGCCGTCGTACGTCACTGCTCTTTGCTCGAGCATTTTTTATCACGATAGTGTGTATACAAGAGGAATCACGTAGAGAAAAACATCGTTTTTTTCCATGACATGAAAAATGGTCGTGTGTATGCGGCATTAGAAGCACAATCCTGGAGGCATAAGGTTGGCCTGACTGCAACCCGAGGAGGGTCTGGCACAGCCATTCCCAACCTTTTCAACACAGATGAAGCGTTCTAGTCTTGAGCAAGAAAGTCTTAGGCCGCGTACACACGGCAGGGAATCTCGACGGGCAGAACACATCGTTCCGCCCGTCGAGGTTCCCTGCCGGCCGTCGAAATCGGCGACCCGCCCGTTGGGAATGGCAACCAGCCATTCTTCCGGGCGGGCCGTTGAGGAAATAGAGAGCGTGCTCTCTATTTCGGCTCGACGGGCTTCCCGACGGGAAGCTCGCCGAGACCGTACACACGGCCGAGGTCCTCGCTGGAATATGCATTCCAGCGAGGTTCTCGCTGGTTTTCAGCGAGAACCTCGGCCATGTGTACGGCGGCTCAAAGTGGTTGTTCACCCTGTACAACCACTTTTCCCTACAGGTAAGCCTATAATAAGGCTTACCTGTAGATACTAGAAATATCTCCTAAACCTCTACAGTTTAAGAGATATTCGTCATAGAAGCCGGCAGCGACATAATCAGCGCATGCACACTAGAGAAAGGGCACGATCCGTGGCGTTTCTATAGTGCCCGTGCCGTGACCGTCGGCTCCCGATCCGTATCGTCACGCGACTCCGGTCAATAGCAGAGCCGGAGTCCATGGCATCGGAAGGAAGAGGGGTTGAAGATGGACGTGATGAGAAATAGGGGACATCGCTGACATCGCGGGCTTCTTCTGCAGGTAAGTGGCACATGATGGGCTAGTATGCAATGCTAAAATTCAGCAGTGCAAAAGTGCACTGGAAGGCATCAAAAACATGCACTGAACCCCAGTATAGTGAAAAAAAAACTGGAAAATATAAAAAAAAGCATCTGGATTGCATTCAGAATTTGCACCAAAAACGCTCCAAAAATTAGCTAAAAACACACTTGCAGAAACGCATCAAAAACAGATCTGGAGTGCGTTTTTTTGGTGTGGACCGGCCCTTACACTACCCTCCTCCGTAGACTGACAATGCTGCTGGCTGCTGTGCCCCCTGTACTCATTCCTCCAGAGTTGAGGCACTCTGAGGTGTGTTACTGTCCATATAACCAGGTGATAGACGAGAGGGCGTCCGTGATAGGCGGAACACTGAACACAGTGTCTGCTGGGAAACTGAGTGTTCCACCTATCAGGGAACAGGACATGGAGGAGTGCGACTTTTTAACACTGCCCGTCTGAATCTGCATGTCACAGACTCAGGTACACGGCAAAGTGATTCTGCAATTTGCACAGTAAGGTCTGGCTGCAATGGCATGGTGAGGTATGGCTGCAATGGGCACGGTGACCTCTGGCTGCAATGGGCACTGTGACGTCTGGCTGCAATGGGCACGGTGACGTCTGGCTGCAATGGGCACGGTGATGCCTGGCTGCAATGGGCACAGTCACAGTGAGGTCTGGCTTCAATGGGCACAGTGAGGTCTGGCTGCAATGGGGATGGTGAGGTCTGGCTGCAATGGGCACGGTGACATCTGGCTGCAATGGGCACTGTGACGTCTGGCTGCAATGGGCACGGTGATGTCTGGCTGCAATGGGCACAGTCACAGTGAGGTCTGGCTGCAATGGGCACGGTGACGTCTAGCTCCAATGGGCACAGTAAGGTCTGGCTGCAATGAGCACGGTGAGGTCTGGCTGCAATGGGCACGGTGAGGTCTGGCTGCAATGGGCACAGTGAGGTCTGGCTGCAATGGGCACGGTGAGGTCTGGCTGCAATGGGCACGGTGAGGTCTGGCTGCAATGGGCACGGTGACGTCTGGCTGCAATGGGCACAGTCACAGTGAGGTCTGGCTCCAATGGGCACAGTAAGGTCTGGCTGCAATGAGCACGGTGAGGTCTGGCTGCAATGGGCACGGTGAGGTCTGGCTGCAATGGGCACAGTCACAGTGAGGTCTGGCTGCAATGGGCACGGTGAGGTCTGGCTGCAATGGGCACGGTGAGGTCAGGCTGCAATGGGCACAGTGAAGCTGCAAATAGGCATTGTTGACCCTCTTTTCCGCTTATAGTAGCTGCTGCATTCTCACCCTAGGCTTATACTCGAGTCAATACGTTTTCCCATTTTTTGGGGGCAAAAGTAAGTGCCTTGGCTTATACTTAGGTCGGCTTATACTCGAGTGTATACGATAATTACACTTTAAATGCATCTTCATGTTAAAAAATTGTATTTAAAAAAAAAGTTTTTGGCAGTGAAAGGGTCAAAGTCTACAAGGCAGCGGTTCAGCATGGCACCCAGGCGACTGGCATTTTCGGCAGAAGGTCAACACAAGTTTCTTTGAATGGAACTTTCTGCTGCTCACTAGCACAGCACAGCTCACATATCAGATCAATACACGGATCAATAATCAACACTTGATTACAGACACATTAAGCCATAACTCATTATAACTCAATAAACAAATAAAAATCAGGATTGTTATCCAATTATATGAAATAAGCTTACTGCAAATATTAAACCGGCTGTTATTAAAAACAAGTCCCTAAATGGCGAAGTCCTTCCAGTAACAAAATAAATTAGACAAAAAGATGATTTCTAACATCATATAATCAGATGATAGAACGTTTCTAGAATCGGGTTCAGGATTTCTCCACGTTTTCTGCGTTCTATTACATTGTAACACTTTGTATCTCTAATGAACTGGTGGAAAGAAATTGTTGACCTTTACATTGATTTTTATACTTGACCCGTGTTTTGCTGGTGTGGTGTAGATTGTATGTTTATTTTGTTTGTTTTTACAGCCGGAGACGCTGGCAAATCGCCTTTAGGGCTCTTTCACATTGGCTGCCCTCTGACAAGTGATCTGCGTAGGATCGCTTTTCAAAAGGGCAGTATATCAAAAGCTGGAGGCAATCCTGCTGCCCTTTGTATGTCCTCTTTTTATCCCAAGGGGGGGTTTTGTATTAAAATAACATACCGTGACCACGAGCCAGGCGTTTGTAGGCTTGCGGTTGTGGCACACTCCCTGCGACTTTAATGGGCATGTCTGACAGGCGGTGTTACTTGACAAACTGCTAGCTGAGTAAGAATTGCTGCAAAGCATTGTAGCCATGGCATGCACAGCCGTGGCCAAAAGTTTTGAGAATGACACAAATATTAATTTTCACAAAGTCTGCTGCTTCGGTGTTTTTAGATCTTTTTGTCAGACGTTACTATGATATACTGAAGTATAATTACAAACATTTCATAAGTGTCAAAGGCTTTTATTGATAATTACATTAAAGGGGTTGTAAAGGAAAAAATGTTTTCCCTAAATAGCTTCCTTTACCTCAGTGCCGTCCTCCTTCACTTACCTCATCCTTCCATTTTGCTTTTAAATGTCCTTATTTCTTCTGAGAAATCCTCACTTCCTGTTCTTCTGTCTGTAACTCCACACAGTAATGCAGGGCTTTCTCCCTGGTGTGGAGAAAGCCTCTTGAGGGGGGAGGGGGCGAGCAGGCAAGTCAGGACACTCTCTACTTTGCAGATAAAGAAAGGAGCTGTGTGTTAGTGGGCATCCTGACATTCCTGCTCGCCCCCTCCCCCCTCAAGAGGCCTTCTCCACACCAGGGAGAAAGCCTTGCATTACTGTGTGGAGTTACAGACAGAAGAACAGGAAGTGAGGATTTCTCAGAAGAAATAAGGACATTTAAAAGCAAAATGGAAGGATGAGATAAGTGAAGGAGGACTGCACTAAGGTAAAGGAAGCTATTTAGGGAAAATAAATTGTACCTTTACAACCCCTTTAAGTTAATGCAAAGAGTCAATATTTGCAGTGTTGACCCTTCTTTTTCAAGACGTCTGTAATTCTCCCTGGCATGCTGTCAATCAACTGCTGGGCCACATCCCGACTGATGGCCGCCCATTCTTGCATAATCAATGCTTGGAGTTTGTCAGAATTTGTGGGGGGGGGTTTTTGTTCACTCGCCTCTTGAGGATTGACACACAACTTCTTAATGAGATTAAGGTCTGAGGGAGTTTCGCGGCCATGGACCCAAAAGACGCTGAGTGTATGACTCAGCCCCGCCCCCCTGTCATTGGATTTGATTGACAGCAGCGGGAGCCAAGAGCTGCGCTGCTATCACTCTATCCAATGAAGAGCCAAAATCCTTGGAGAGAGCGAAGTAGTATCGCGCCCACGGGGCTCAGGTAAGTAAAATGGGGGCTCGGGGGGGACGGACACTGCAAGGTGTTTTTTCACCCAAATATATAGGATCACACGGCAGGGGAGAGTGCGTGCCCGCAAGCAGGGGTGTATTTAGGTTTTATGCTGCCCTAGGCCTGACTAAACTTGTGCACCCCCTAATTTAAATATGGCCCACCCCTTCCTGTCAAGGCCACCCCCCTTGCGGTTTAAGACCCACCCTGAAATTTTCAAGCGGGGACACTATTTCTGGTGGCCTGGGGGGGGGGGGCAATGTATTCCCTTAATTTGCATAGATTTCCTCTCACTTCCTGTTGGGCTATGGAACAGGAAGTGAAGGGAAATCTCTGCAATGGGACAGGGATGGTAAAATATTAGAAGCAACGCTATTAGAAGCACAGTTGCAGAATGCCAACCGCCCACATACTGGAAGCAGTGCGGCCGAATTATAGGGGTGCTAGCTCAAGCCGGCGCGGGACACTGTCCGTGCTGCCCCCCTGCAAAGTGCTGCCCTAGGCCTGGGCCTTGTTGGCCTAGGCCAGGATACAGCATTGCCCGCAAGGCAGCAATTTCAAAGCAACGGGTACAGGTACTTTGCTTTGCACAGCCGTGCCATTCTGCCAACTTATATATCTACAGGAGGCGCTTGGCAAGCGGTTAATAAAGCTCCAATCACACCTTGGCGTTCCAGATCACGGGCAGAATCGCCACAATTTTGCCTGTGATTCCCAAATCGTCGCAAAATGCAGGACATGAGCACCCAAAACGTGGCACGATTTTGCCGCAATTGTTCATAGACAAATCGCGCAAACAAAATCGTGGGACACCTGTCGCCAAAAAGAAGTTCCAGTATGCCAAGGTGTGAACAGAGCCTAAAAGTACTCCCCCCACTGTTATGCCGCGTACACACGATCAGAAATTCCAACAACAAAACCGTGGATTGTTTTCCAACGGAATGTTGGCTCAAAGTTGTATCGCACACAAATGTTGTCTGAAATTCCGAACGTAAAGAACGCGGTGACGTACAACACTACGACGAGCCAAGAAAAATGAAGTACAATATCCAGTGCGGCTCTTCTGCTTGATTCCGAGCATGCGTGGAATTTTGTGCATCAGAATTGTGTACACACACTCAAAATTTTCGACAACTTTTGGAAAATTTGAGAAGCAGCTCTTAAATTTTTGTTGTCAAAAATTCCGACAGCAAATGTCCGATGGAGCCTACACACGGTCGGAATTTCCGACAACAAGCTCCCATCGAACATTTGTTGTCGGAAATTCCAACCGTGTGTATGCGGCATTAGGGTGAACAAGCCCTATGCCCAGGTTCACAGCCCTCTCTGAGGATTACTTTTGGAGAATAGCTTAGCAGCAGCAACAGGTATATATTTATAATAGCAGACCTTGTTTACTTGCAATAAATACAGGTGCTAGAAATTGATTTTTAAATGTCAGTACAGACAATTCCAGAGCACATAAAAAAAACACAAGCAGGCTTATTTAATAAAAGTACCCAGATGCAGGAGATGATGAAATCAGCAGGATCGAGCGATGATCCTCATCTCTACTGATGCCAACAAGAGCACTGCAGTGGGGGGAGCAGCAATTGGCCAGTAGATCATGCCCAGGAAGAGAACCTGTATGGAGGAATAAAGGAGGAAGCCTGATACCGCTTTGGGTTCCTGGAAATGGGTCAGGTGTGTTTTTGGCAGCGCTGGGGTACATTGGTAGCCCATTCAAAAATAACAGACCACCTTAACACAATGCACTTTAATGTGTGATGTAATATGTGTATGTTGATCAGGGCTGTCTTTAATATTGATTGGACCCTGGTCAAAGAATGTCTTCGGCCCTCCCCCCTCCATGCAGTTTCGCTCTCGATCGATCAATGGCAATGCTGATTTTTTTTTTAACGACTACCAATATAAAGAGAAGTTTTAACACTGGCCACCAATGTAATAGGGGTTTACACTGGCCACCAATGTAATAAGGGTTTACACTGGCCACCAATGTAATAAGGGTTTACACTGGCCACCAATGTAATAAGGGTTTACACTGGACACCAATGTAATTGGGGGTTACACTGGCCACCAATGTAATAAGGGTTTACACTGGACACCAATGTAATTGGGGGTTACACTGGCCACCAATGTAATAAGGGTTTACACTGGACACCAATGTAATTGGGGGTTACACTGGCCACCAATGTAATAAGGGTTTACACTGGCCACCAATGTAATAAGGGCTTACACTGGCCACCAATGTAATAAGGGCTTACACTGGCCACCAATGTAATAGGGGTTTACATTGGCCACCAATGTAATAGGGGTTTACACTGGCCACCAATGTAATAAGGGCTTACACTGGCCACCAATGTAATAAGGGCTTACACTGGCCACCAATGTAATAGGGGTTTACATTGGCCACCAATGTAATAGGGGTTTACACTGGCCACCAATGTAATAAGGGCTTACACTGGCCACCAATGTAATAGGGGTTTACACTGGCTACCAATGTAATAGGGGTTTACATTGGCCACCAATGTAATAAGGGCTTACACTGGCCACCAATGTAATAGGGGTTTACATTGGCCACCAATGTAATAAGGGTTTACACTGGCCACCAATGTAATAAGGGCTTACACTGGCCACCAATGTAATAAGGGCTTACACTGGCCACCAATGTAATAGGGGTTTACATTGGCCACCAATGTAATAGGGGTTTACACTGGCCACCAATGTAATAGGGGTTTCCACTGGCCACCAATGTAATAAGGGTTTACACTGGCCACCAATGTAATAGGGGTTTACACTGGCCACCAATGTAATAGGGGTTTACATTGGCCACCAATGTAATAAGGGCTTACACTGGCCACCAATGTAATAGGGGTTTACATTGGCCACCAATGTAATAGGGGTTTACACTGGCCACCAATGTAATAGGGGTTTCCACTGGCCACCAATGTAATAAGGGTTTACACTGGCCACCAATGTAATAGGGGTTTACACTGGCCACCAATGTAATAGGGGTTTCCACTGGCCACCAATGTAATAGGGGTTTACACTGGCCACCAATGCAATAGGGGTTTACACTGGCCACCAATGTAATAGAAACAATTTGCTTACCTTTGCTGAACATGCTGATGGTAGGCTTAATGTCCACAGTTGTAGGCAGGACTTTCAAGCATGCCCCTGTAGCGCCCCCTTGCTTTTTGCATGGGCGCTGCGTTTAAACTAGTTGGACTAAGAGTTAAAGCGGAGCTCCAGCCGCAAATTTTTTTTTTTTTAAAGTCAGCAGCTACTAACAGTGTAGCTGCTGACTTTAAATAAGGACACTTACCTGTCCTAGGCGCCCGCGCTGATGGCCCCCCCGATGCCGGTCCCGCGATCGCTCCGAGTCCCGCGCCGCCATTCACACTATGGGAAACAGGCAGTGAAGCCGTACGGCTTCACTGCCCGTTTCCTACTGTGCCTACACGAGTCTCACGCTGGCTTGTGAATGGGCGCGCTGCTCTCTGAGAACACACACAGTTCCCAGAAAGCAGCGCGCCCCATTCACAAGGAGAAGGACAAGAAGAAATCGGACCGCGGTGCAGGTGAGGCAGATTACGGACTTCCGCATAGCAACAGCTATTTCGGGTGAGTATTTTTTTTATTTTTTTTTCAGGTTTTATTTTTTTAATTTTTTTAAACAACATGGCAAAATGTTGTTTTCATGGGTGGAGCTCCGCTTTAAGTAGCTCCTAGTTGTGATTTGTTTAGGTTGTTGACCTATGTCATTCTGGAAGGGTCCACTGGCTCGGACTGCATTCTGGGGATGTCATTTAATCCTTGGCCGTCAGTGGGAGCCAGCGGGACTTCTGGCGGATGGAGTCTTCCTCAGCAGCTAATTGGAGAGGGTTTTTCCTCGCTGGGCATGCTGGGGAGGAGTATATCTGGGACCTAGGTCGGCGGTTTGGGGTTCTTCTTCTTCTTCACGTGTGCGGGGTCCCAGACTCGGGGTGCGGCATCCACCTTCAGGGTGTGCGCGCCCATGGACCACGCTGGCACGGCCCGTCTGGCCAGGTTCCTGGGTCTTCCTGGAGTCTCAGCCGGAGACAAGAATCAAGGGACCTCAGTGATTTACTGGGTTCCCGAAGCCTAAGAGAGTCCCAGATGGGGATTCGGTGACCGGGATGCTGGCAGGTACGCTGTGCTGCCACCCGGTGATTTATGCTGAGAAATTACTGGGAGGATTCGCTCTGTTTGCACATTTAGTCTATCCAAATTAACTGGCCTGTGGCAGAGGCCTAGAGCCGGGCTTGTGAGAGAGACCCGTTCCTCCCAGCCAAGATTCAAGGTGGTGCCTCGGCTGCCAGGTCTGTGTGAGAGACACCTGTCCGGGGGCACTTTACCCATTCAGTCTCATAGAAGTGGCGACGTGTGAAAATTTGTACTACTAAGGGCTGATCTGCCTTGTGTATATCCACGCCTGACAAAAGTTTCTCTTCTCTCATCAACCTATTCTTCCTTCACCAAAGTTGATGTTGGCTAATGTTGGCCTGGAATTAAAGCATTGAGAAAATCTTTATTGACTGTGTGGACCTCCGTTTACTGATCCTTTTGGTGCATCCCTAGACCAAGCTGGGGTAACTTAATTTGCCGATCCCAAATCAAACCAGCGGCTCCTGAATGGGGTAGCGCTACACACCTTTTATTTCCCTATTGGGCAACATTCAGAATAGGTGATGGTGAAAATGACCTCAGGGAGGCATGATATGCATATGAATACGACCTCTATTTACAAAAAAATGCAGCCGCTATTAACATATCAATGTCGGTATTAACATGTAAACACAGGGTCTGCAGGTGAGTCACCTGTACACAACAATAGGGCAGAGCTGGGCAGCAGTAGTGATAGAACACCACACTCTGATGTGATAGGGGACCTTTGATGTGATCAGGGGACCTCTGATGTGATGAAAAAACCTCTGATGTGATGGGAGGACCTCTGATGTGATGGGAGGACCTCTGGTGTGATGGGAGAACCTATGATGTGATGGGAGAACCTCTGATGCGATGGGAGAACCTCTGATGCGATGGGAGGACCTCTGATGCGATGGGAGGACCTCTGATGCGATGGGAGGACCTCTGATGTGATGGGAGGACCTCTGGTGTGATGGGAGGACCTCTGATGTGATGGGAGAACCTCTGATGTGATGGGAGGACCTCTGATGTGATGGGAGGACCTCTGATGTGATGAGGGGATCTTTGATGTGATGAGAGGACCTCTGATGTGATGGGGACCTTTGATGTGATGAGGGGACCTTTGATGTGATGAGGGGACCTTTTATGTGATGAAAAAAACTCTAATGTGATGGGAGGACCTCTGATGTGATTGAAGAACCTCTGATGTGATGGGGAACCTCAGATGTGATGGGAGGACCTCTGATGTGATGGGGAACCCCCTCTGGAAAGCTCTCTCCCAAGGGGGTTACCTTGCAGGCGCACTCCTGTGTGATACAGTTGGCGTCCATAGCCGCCAAGTGTATGACTCAGCCCCACCCCCCAGCGCGCAGCATCATTGATTTGATTGACAGCAGCGGGAGCCAGTGGCTGTGCTGCTATCAATCATCCAATGAAAAGCCAACGGGAGCTGGGGGAAAGCAACGTGGGATCACGCCCACTGAGATTCGGGGCTCAGGTAAGTAAAACGGGGGCTCTGGGGGGCCGGTGACTGCAAGGTGTTTTTTCACCTTGATATATAGGATTCACGACGGTTTACAGCCCCTTTAAGCAGGCTGCAAGTGTGCAGTTCCCAATGTTACGAAACAATAAGTCATGTGGAGTTCTACTTTAATTAGAAGCCAACACAACCCTCGGATCAAGTAATACTTTTTTTTTTTACTGTGAGTATTGCAACAGCTCTGAAGTGTCACCCCCCCCCCCATCATTACAAGCCCATGCCATTTATTAGCTCAGAAATTCAGCACACTAAGCAGTTCCCGGCACAACTGCTTGAGACACTTAACGTTATGTGGTGCACATTAAATTGTGCCCGGGGCTCGCAGCAGCCAAACATATCAGCAATCCAATTCCATGTCTGATAATCATTACAGAGTATGGAGGGGACGTCAGTCTCCGCTCTGTCAGATCATGTGACCTTTTCAAAGGTGACAAGACCTGCACTGATTCTGCCGCCGGCACTGTGAGCCAATAGGCACTAAATTAGGAAAACGGCCACCACGCAGCCTCATTTCCTTCCACTCAATACCCTTTCTCCAAAAAGCAATTAAAATGTAGTGTCAGTCTGATGTCGAAAAAATTTTATTGTCACCATTTTAAATACAAGTGACAGAATTCCTTCTAAAATGAAAAGAATGGATGGAAGCAGGTAGGTCGCCCCTTATAAGCTGTGGAACCAATTTGTGCATGCACGGTGCCAACTGGCCTGGATCGCAGCAAAAGGTTAAATTCTTGCCGGGGTCCCAGCCTTTCAAACAGGACAGTCACCAGTTGGGGGCTTCTTACGTAAAACGTCTTCCATTAAAGAATAATAGACCCTTTAAGACACCTTAGCTTCCATTATGGATCGAGGAAAATCAAGCAAGTTTGAAAATAATTTATACATTTTTCCTTGCTCTTGATGTCCCCTGAGCGTTGTACTGAGATACTTAAAGGGAATCTGTAATTTTTCCCAATCGGTTCCCTTGAAAGCCCTCCCCGCCCACTAAGACTTATCTTACCTGCATTCCAGTACCAATCAGGTCCTGCCCACATTTCTAATCCCTATGCAAGTTCTGTGTCAAACAAGGTCACCACATATGAGGTTAATGACTTTATGTGGACCTGGCATTCCCGAGACCAGTAACCAGAGAGGAAGGGGGAGAGAAGAAGGTCACATACTCCCCCATTTCTGACTAGGGAAGGGTTCAGTCTGAACTGGGTGGGGAGATTAGATCAATAACTTTGTGATCATACACTTCCCTTTCTATACATGCAGCTGTGGGTTAGAGATACTCGTGACTTCATTAACCTAATATTATGTCATGACATTGACCTAATAAGCCTGTGCCCATATTAGGTCAATGGTGTCATGATAATCCCCCCCCCCTTTCTATACAAGCAGATGCAGGGCAGAGATACTTGTGACATTGTTGACATTGATGTCACAACATTGACCTGATATTGTCAATGATGTCACAACACTAACCTAATATGGCCATGTGCCCATATCGGGTCGATTATGTCATGGGCATCCTCTTCCTTCTCTACAGAAGCAGATGCAAAGCAGAGATGTTCAATACCTGATTGATCTGATATGGTTGAGAAGCATGACAAAGTTGGATATCACTAATCTAATATGGCCAATGATGTCACAACATTGACCTAATATGTCAGTGATGTCACAACATTGACCTGATATTGCCAATGATGTCACAACACTAACCTAAAATGGCCATATGCCCATATTGGGTGGATTATGTCATGGGCATCCTCTCCCTTTGGTATATGTCAGCTTTGGAATGGGTAATTGCGCATCCACAGCTCATTGGACCAGCAAAGACAGCTAAATTCCAGAATGGGACCACTTTGGGTTTGGACCCAACCCAAGCCCCAAACTCAAGCTCATCACTGTTTTCAGGGGCTCCAATGGTTTGGGAGCATGACTAAGTTGGATATCACTGATCTAATATGGCCAATGATGTCACAACATTGACCTAATATGTCAGTGATGTCACAACATTGACATAATAAAGGCCATGTGCCCATATTAGGTCAAATTACTCCCCTCCCCTTGGTGTACATCAGCTGTGGGACAGGAAATCTTCTAGCCCAACCCCAGTGGAAGTTCTATGGAACGAAACATGTCGGGTTTCCTTGCCTACGATTGCGCTTAATCTCTACTTTTTACCTGTGATCACTTTTATTCATCACCGAAGGGTGTATTTGTACAATTGTTTTTATTCTATTAAATCCCCTTTTGATCTACGCCATGTGAAGGTTTTTCTCTTTTTTTCTTTTTTTGGATCTAACTGGTACTATTTTTGATGTGGTGTCGGTGAGAGGTCATCCACCCTTTTACCCGGTGTATTGCGGAGTTCCTTTTGATATCAACTGCTGGCTGGAATTTTCAACCCACCGTCTGGAGATATCCCTTAGTTGTGGCTTTGAGGATCGCATGAGAACAACGTGAACCACCTCCAGGCTCTTTAGACTCACCACGGACGTGGGGGAGTCCACGCCTTATGGTAAGGGTATTTATCTTCTTCCTTTGGTGGTGGTTTCACAAGTCTGCAGTGGTGTTAGGACCTGCACAACATTTGATGTACTACTAGTTACAGACTATGATGGAAAGAGTCCGCTGAAATAAACCACTTGTTGCACCTTATATTATTTTAATGCGTCATTGCATCTCTTCTACTTTGTTTTGCACATTTGGGACTTATTTATTCATTCTTTTATTCATATTGAATTTGCTATTTTTTCATATATTGTAATTTATTTATTGATTTTCACTCATATGAAAGTATGTGTGTCTGGGTTCCCCAACTTAGTTTCACTTTTGATGTTGGTATTTTATTTATTGATTTTCACTTATATGAAAACATGTGTTGGGGTTCTCCAACTTAGCTCCACTTTGATGTTGGGCTTATGAATTATATATCTTTGGTTAGATATTAACACTTTTTGTTTAGCGCTGCACTTTTTCCTTTACCTATCCCAACAATGCGACCACTTTGGGTTTGGGTTTTGACTAACCAACTCAAGTCCCAAACTCAATGGGACCAACCAACCCAAGTCCCAAACTCAATGGGACCAACCAACCCAAGCCCCAAACTCAATGGGACCAACCAACCCAAGTCCCAAACTCAATGGGACCAACCAACCCAAGCCCCAAACTCAAACTCATCATCGTTGGATATCATTGGGTGGTGGGGATTTAAAAACACCAGAATGGGTACACTGATAGATTCTCTTAAATAGTTCTACAAATCTGAGTTTCAATAGCTCTACAAACGAGACATCCCCAGCATTCTTTTTGGATGTGAATTCTCCAGACTGACATTGGCCTGGAAGAGCGCACATCCAAACAGATGCCGAACATGCCGGAAAACCTTCCAAGCTTTCTCTTCAGCCTCTCACCTCAACACTTTTTCATGCTTCCAGACAATTTTTTGATTGAAAAAGACCCGTGTCGTATTGAAATGACAATTGGCGGTCCGTAAGCTGCTGGGCATCGTTTTTTAGTTGCAACATAACAATTAATTTTTATGGTAAAGGTGCCTTTATACTTTCAAGAGAATGCATTTCAGGCCAAGAATCATCTGCAGTAATAATATCGGTTTATGTGCATTTGATATTTCTTTTTCAATATGAGTTTTTGTTTTCAAGGTTAATAAAAATTAGTCCCTAGAAGTAACGCTGGCCACGCGGCCAGGAAGGGTTTCAGATTGTTATCAATCAGGCAACATTTTCCAACACAACCTATTCAAAGTCAATCCAGATACACAGACTGTCATTAAACTACACAGCTGCAGGGAAAACTTGGTGGATTAAGTCCAAATCTAAGAGGTGTATCTATATAAAAAAAAAAATAATAGCATGGCAATTCGCCCAATTAAAGTGCGTGTACATTCAATCTGTGCGGACCAGGGCAAAAAAATAATGCCATTAGGATATTTCCTGTGCTGGTCAGATGTTTTTCATTGAAACAAAAAATACCATATTTGGCCTGTAGATGGTGCTAAGATTCATAGGAAATACATAACGCCATCTGGTGTCAGGATCGGTTTACTGAAAGACAAGTTTAACCGCTTCAGCACCGGAAGATTTTACCCCCTTCCTGACCAGAGCACTTTTTTACAATTTGGCACTGCGTCGCTTTAACTGACAATTGTGTGGTCGTTTTTGGTTTAAAACAAATTTCTTCATCAGTTTAGGCCAATATATATTCTTCTAAATATTTTTGGTAAACAAAATCACAATAAGCTTGTATTGATTGGTTTGCGCAAAAGTTATAGCGTCTACAGATTATGGGAAAGATTTATAGCACATTTATGGCATTTTTAGTATTATTATTTTTTTTTACTAGTAATGGCAGTGATATGCGGTTTTTAGCGGCACTGCGACATTGCGACGGACAGATAGGAGACTTTTGACACGTTTTTGGGACCATTGGCATTTATACAGCGATCAGTGCTATAAAATGCACCGCTTACTGTGTAAATCACTGTCAGGGAAGGGGTTAACACTGGGGGGCGATCAAAGGGTTAAATGTGTGTTCCCTCAGCATGTTCTAACTGTGTGGGGATGTGAGTGACTAGGAGAGAAGCCATATTGTTTTCCTACTTAGTAGGAAGAAACAATATGGCTCCTCTCCTCTGACAGCACAGGGATTTGTGTTTACACACACAAATCCCCGTGTTGGCGCTTGTGCACGTGATCGTGCGTGGCCGGCGGCGATTGTGCCCACCAGCCGCGCGTATTGGCGTGTGCGCCCTCTGGTGGCCATAAACAGGTAATATGTACCTGTATGGGATTTCGCATAGGAGAGCCATTGTGCCGCAGTATATCTGCGTGACACAGTCAGGAAGTGGTTAAAAGAGAAGGTAGGGGAACAGAGATAAGGTGTTCTCTGAAGTTTTCTGTGAAGTTCTCCTTTCACACGCCTTTTTTTTATTGGTCGTGAAAAACGTTTGTGTGTAGGCTTTAACAACGGGGGAAAAAACTGTGCATGCTCAGAAGCAAGGTATGAGAAGGGAAATTTGCATAATCAGCCCAAAGGGTGGCGCCATTCCAATGCAACTTCCCCTTTATAGTGTCATTGTACGCGTTGTACGTCACCGCGCTTTGCTTGAGCATTTTTTATGACGATCGTGTGTATATAAGGCATTTAAGAAAAACGTTGTTTTTTTCCATGACATGAATAACGGTCGTGTGTACGCGGCATATGAAAGGTTTAACACTGGGAAACACTTTTTGAAAGATAAAAAGTGCATTTTATATACAACTATAAAAATCTGAGGGATAGAGGGACTTTGTTCCGAATCAGGGACCATCCTTTGAACCCAGCGACAGTTGGAAGCTATGTAAGTGACATGCTGTTAGGAGGAGAGCGCAGGGTGACAGAGTGCTCATCAGTCTGCTGCTTCTCCTTTCAATGTCCAATCACAGACTAGGGAAGGGACAAGACCTGTAAGTTTTTCTTAACTGCAGTAGAGGAAAATCAGGTTTCCTGGTCTGCAATGTGTAAATGTCTGGATTGGATGGACAGAAGTACATTGAGAAGGTAAGGGAACGAAAAATATGAAAAGAAAAGCTGATAGGAGGAGCAGGGGCGGATCCAGGGGAGGGCAATGGGGCAATTGACCCCCCCCCCCCCGAGAAAATTGTTGTGAGATGGGATAAGACCTGATATGCCACGTACACACGACCGGTTTTTCAGTCTGAATAAACTCTGATGGGTTTTTCCGTCAGAATTCCACTCAAGCTGTCTAGCATACACACGGTCACACCAAATTCCGACCGTCAAAAACGCGGTGATGTACAACACTACAATGAGCCTAGAAAAATGACGTACAATGCTTCTGAGCATGCGTGTTTTTTTCTCCGTTGGAATTCCATACAAACGAAATTTTCGTCAGAAAAAAAGAGAAAATGTTGTCTTTCTAACTCCGTCAGAATTCCCGAAGGGAAAAGACAGATGGGGCATACACACGGTCGGAATATCCGATGAAAAATATTCCGTCTGACTTTTTCCATCGAAAATTCCGACTGTGTGTACGCGGCATAAGTGTTACTAAAATGCAGCAGAGAAAAATCAGGCCTCCTGCCTGCTAGATAGGGCTATGCCGTGTGGCAGAACTGTGTAATTCTCAGGACCGGATGGACAGAAATATAAATCCATGGCAGGTAAACCCACTTCAATACTTGTATTTTCATCTGGCTGTGGCTAGCATTAGCACTTCCAGGGCCGCCATCAGGGGGGTACAGGCAGTACACCTGTAAGGGGCCCGGAGGTCCCCAGGGGCCCCGGATGGCAACCCCCCTCCCTTTTTTTATAAAATGTTTTTATTTTTTGTAAGGGGCCCAGAGGTCCCCAGGACCCCGGATGGCAACCTCTCCCGCTTTTTTTTAAATAAACTTTTTTTTTGTAAGGGGCCTAGAGGTTCCCTGGGCCCCCCTCTGCTTCTCAACTTGTTGACCCCCCCCCCCCCCGTGCTTCTCAACTTTCATCTGGCTGTCAGGGGGGTACAGGCAGTACACCTGTAAGGGGCCCGGAGGTCCCCAGGGGCCCCGGATGGCAACCCCACATTTTTATTTTTATTTTCTGTAAGGTGCCCGGAGGTCCCCAGGCCCCCGGATGGCAACCCCCCCTCCCTTTTTTTATAAAATGTTTTTATTTTTTGTAAGGGGCCCAGAGGTCCCTAGGGCCCCGGATGGCAACCTCTCCCCCTTTTTTTTAATAAACTTTTTTTTTTTGTAAGGGGCCTAGAGGTCCCTTGGGCCCCCTTCTGCTTCTCAACTTGTTGACCATCCCCCCGCACTTCTCAACTTTTATCTGGCACTTCCAGGGCCGCCATCAGGGGGGTACAGGCAGTACACCTGTAAGGGTCCCGGAGGTCCCCAAGGCGCTTCTCAACTTGCGGCATCCCCACGCTTCTCAATCCGCGGCACCCCCAAATTTTCTCAATTAGCGGTGGCACCCCTACTTCTCAAATCGCAGCAGCCGCAGCAGCACCCCCCCCCCAGTTCTCTGTTTCAGGGGGCCAATGCCTGAAGCTGTTTAAGGGGCCCCAAAATTTCTGATGGAGGCCCTGAGCTCTTCACTAATTGGTCTGATGTTTCGTCTCGGAATTGCTTTTTATCAGCGCGATCCTAAAAGAAGAAAGCAGCCAGAGGTGCGCAGACAATCGTTGGTCTGCATTCAGATCCGAGTATTAGGCATTGTTCGGAGTTCTCTTAAACATGAAAGTAACAAATGAAATAAAAGAGATTAGACCTGAATCCAGGCGATGAGAGCCACCAGGAAAGGGGAGAAAAAAATCAGGAAGAAAAGGTGTCGAAAATTAATTCCAAATTTGATGTTTTAATTTTATTCAAAACAAATATCAAAGCAACGCGTGATAATGAGAACATTTCAAGGTTATGTTGGAAGCCATATATTTACTCGCTGCAATTAACTGGATTTTAACTTGAAAACATTTGCCTCTGGCCCCATTTTGCTAAATAAACAGAAGCTGAATTACGGCTGACGGTGCAGATTTCCGACTATTACAGTAAGTATAGCCAATTAGATATCGTTAACCTTTTCAGTGCTGTTTAATCTTGGGATGGATGACGATTGTAAAAACTGAAATGCCTTATAATAAATCAGGGCCAAAGCCTCTGCGGAGAACTGTCTGCATTTCCTCGTATCCACCAATCAGATTTTGAGCTGCATTCTGCAGCTGCACATAATTAGGGGTACATTTATATCCGCTTCAGCCCCGGAGGATTTTACCCCCTTCCTGACCAGAGCTCTTTTTATAATTCGGCACTGCGTCGTTTTAACTGACAATTGTGCGGTCGTGCGACGCTGTACCCCAAAAAAAGTACGTCCTTTTTTTCCCACAAATAGAGCTTTCTTTTGGTGGTATTTGATCACCTCTGCGTTTTTATTTTCTTTGCGCTATAAACAAAAGAAGAGTGAAAATTTTGAAAAAAAATATTTTGTAGGCACTATGGGCCGGATTCAGATACAAAAATGTATCTTTCCGGCGGCGTAGTGTTTCCTCTTTACACTACGCCGCCGCAAATATTATGGGCAGGTGCCTTATTCAGAAAGCACTTGCTCCATAATATGCGGCAGCGTAGCGTAAAGTGCATGGCGTAAGGCCGCGCAATTCAAATTGCTGAAGTGGGGGTGTGATTCATGTAAATGAATCATGACCCCACGTAATTGACGTTCCCAGTGCACATGGGCGAAATCACGTCGCTTTTTTCTCGAT
The DNA here is from genome assembly GCA_029574335.1 of Rana kukunoris. Classification (NCBI taxonomy): domain Eukaryota; kingdom Metazoa; phylum Chordata; class Amphibia; order Anura; family Ranidae; genus Rana; species Rana kukunoris. The sequence goes on along the minus strand of CM056055.1, from coordinate 9,443,539 downwards.
GTAAACGACGTGAGCGTAAGTAACGTGGAGCCCCATTCCCGAACGATTTACGCAAACGACGTAACCGACGTACAATTCGACGCGGTCCCAACGTCCATACTTAACATTGGCTGCGCCTGCTATAGCAGGGGTAACCTTACGCCGGTCTCACGCTTACGCAAACGACGTAAAAAGAGTACGCTCGTGAATCAGCGTAAATAGCTCATTTGCATAATTTACGCAAAGCGCCACCTAGTGGCCAGCGTAAATATGCAACTTAAGATACGATGGTGTAAGCGAATTACACGGCTCGTATCTTAGAAGAAAGCCGGCGTATCTACTTTTCTGAATAGCAAAATAAGATACGCCGGCTATTCTTAGGGCCAGATTTTCTAAGAAATTCGCCGGCGTAGCGTAAGCCATTTACACTACGCCGCCGCATCGTACTAGAGCAAGTGCCGTATTCCCTAAGCATTTGCTCCGTAGTTTGCGTTGGCGTAGCGAAAATGGCCCAGCGTAAGCCCGCGTAATTCAAATGGGGCGGCTTGTATTTAAATTAAGCGCGCCCCCGCGTCGAACGAACTGCGCATGCGCCGGCCGGGGAAAAAGCCCAGTGCGCATGCTCCAGCTCACGTCGGAAAGCGCTGTTGAAACCGACATCAAAACGACGTGATCGTCACTACGGATGTTCAAGCGTATCTATGCCAAAGTGATGCTAAGCATCACTCGCATAGATACGAGCCAAAAAAAACGGCGATACGACGGGGTATCTGAGATACTCCGTCGTAGCGCCGCTGAGAATCTGGCCCATTGTATTTACGCAGCGTATCTATAGATACGCTGGCGTAAATGCTTTTTGAATCTAGCCCTATAACTTTTGAGCAAACCAATCAATATACGCTTATTGCGATTTTTTTTTTTTTACCAAAAATATGTAGAAGAATACGTATCGGCCTAAACTGAGAAAAAAATATGTTTTAAAAAAAAAAAAAAAATGATATTATTACAGCAAAAAGTTAAAAAAAAACTTTTTTTTTCAAAATTTTCTATTTTGTTTATAGCGTAAAAAATAAAAACCGCAGAGGTTATCAAATACCACCAAAAGAAAGCTCTACTTGTGGAAAAAAAGTGATAAAAATATAATTTGGGTACAGTGTTGTATGACCGCGCAATTGTCATTCAAAGTCAGCGCAGAAAGCTAAAAATTGGTCGGGGCAGGAAGGGGGTTTAGGTGCCCAGTAAGGAAGTGGTTAAAAAAAATTCAAAACAAATCCTCAGTTTGGGTCAATACGTATTCTTCTACATATTTTTGGTAAAACAATTGCAATAAGCGTATATTGATTGGTTTGCGCAAAAGTTATAGCATCTACAAACTATAGGAAAGAATTATGGCATTTTTATTACTATTTATTTTTTTACTATTAATGCCGGCGATCTGCGATTTTTTTCGGGGCTGCGACATTATGGCGGAGACACACTTTTGACACATTTTTGGGACCATTGACAATTCTACAGCAATCAGTCCTATAAAAATGCACTGATTACTGTAAAAATTTCACTGGCAGTGAAGGGGTTAACACTAGGGGGCGATCAAGGGATTAATTGTGTTCCCTCTCTGTGTTCTAACTGAAAGGGGAGTGGGACTGACTGGGGGAAATGACAGATCGCTGTTAATACTTTGTATGAACAGAGCTTTACTGCTGCATGTGCAGACGATCAGTCTGTACACACACAGCTCCCGGGTTCTCGCTCTGTCACAAGCGTTTGCGGGTGCCCGGCGGTTGTCGCGCCTGACGGGCACTCACATCAGCTCCGGGCGCGAGAAGCGGGTGCTTGCACGTGCCTCCGGTGGCGTGTGCGTGGCCCTAATGATCACAGGGTGAAGCGTCGTAACATAACGTTGTTTCGCCCAGCCGAGCCATGTTGCAGCAGTAAAACTCTGGCGGCTGGTCAGCAAGTGGATATTAACCACTTGACCACTGGGCACTTAAACCCCCTTAATAACCAGACCAATTTTCAGCTTTCGGTGCTCTCACAGTTTGAATGACAATAACTCGGTCATACAACACTGTAGCCAAATGACATTTTTGTCCTTTTTTTCCCACAAATAGAGCTTTCTTTTGGTGGTATTTGATCACCTCTGCGGTTTTTATTTTTTTCGCTATTAATGAAAAAAGAACCGAAAATTTTGTAAAAATATGAATTTTTCTTCATTTCTATCATAACATTTTGTAAAAAAGTAATTTTTCCTCATAAACTTGGCCTAAAATGTATACTGCTACATATTTTTGGTAAAAAAAAAAAAAAATGTTGCATATTATTTAGTCTGGGTGAAAGTTATGGGGTCTACAAGCTATGGTACCAATTACTGAAAATTGATCCATTTGATCACACCTAAAGTACTGACAGCATCTCTCATTTCAAGCCAACAGGCGGCACTGCAGTGGTGCAGGTGGAACTGGTGTGGCACTGGTGGGCACAGATGGCACTGGTGGGCACAGATGGCACTGGTGGGCACATATGGCACTGGTGGGGCACAGGCAGCACTGGTGGGGGGGGGGAATGAGCACTGATTGGCACTGATGGGCACAGGTGGCACTGATGGGCACAGGTGGAACTGGCGGCACTGATGGGCACAGGCGGCACTCGTGGGCACAGGTGGACTTGTGGGCACAGGCGGCACTGATGGGCACAGGCGGCACTGATGGCCACAGTCAGCACTCGTGGGCACAGGCGGCACTGATGGGCACAGGCAGCACTGATGGGCACAGGCGGCACTGATGGGCACAGGCGGCACTCGTGGGCACAGGCAGGACTCGTGGGCACAGGCGGCACTCGTGGGCACAGGCGGCACTCGTAGGCACAGGTGGCACTGATTGGCACTGATGGGCACAGGTTGCACTGATGTGGCAGTGTTGTGCACTGGTGGGGCACAGGTGGCACTGGTGGGGCACAGGTGGCAATGGTGGGGCACTGGTAGGGCACAGGTGGGGCACTGGGGGGGCACTGGGGGGCACTGGTGGCACTGCTGGGGCACTGATCTCTCTCCTCCATTGCAGCGTCTCTCTCACGCTGCAATGATGAGGAGAGGAGACACTGTTTACATCCGTGATCGCGCCGTCATTGGACGGCGCGATCATGTGGTAAGGAGCCGCTGCCATTGGCTCCTTATCGAGATCACTGACGCTGCTGGTCCCGTGAACCCGCCGAGCGCCGTGTCCGCGTGTGCGCGCCCGCTCCAGCTGTTGCAGAACTACAAGTCCCATGAGGCATTGCAAGCCACTGACAGTTACAAGCATGACTTCCAAAGGCAGAGGCATGAGGGGACTTGAAGTTCTGCAACAGCTGGGGGGGTCACAGGTTGAGCACCCAGGGCCTAGAGCAGTGGTCATCAACCCTGTCCTCAGGGCCCACTAACAGGCCAGGTTTGCAAGATAACTGAAATACATGACAGGTGATATCATTTGCTGCTCAGTGATTGCAGTATTCCAGTCTGTATCTCCCCAAAATAATACATTAAACCTGGCCAGTTAGTGGGCCCTGAGGACAGGGTTGATGACCACTGGCCTAGAGAAAGCCCCCGGTTTGATTTGCAGAGGTGAAGAGCATTCAGACCACCCTCATGCTTCATTAGAAAATGACCAGTACACTTTATGACTCCCACGCCAAGTTCCTAAAAGTGTGGAACCCATGGTGGTTCTATGCTCTCCCCACTCTGCCCCTGGCCAGTTTGGGTATTCGAGACCGTTCTGGAACATCATCTAACCCCTAGGTTCCGTATTCTCTTCCTACTTTGTTCTGCACCTCTTTTTTTCCTTTCTTATCCTGTCCATTTCCCGCGTTTTCTATCCCCACTTACTCCTCCCACCACTCCACCTCTCGCTACCCCCTTCCCCTTGCATTTTGTGGTCCCCCCCCTCTTTTTCTTAAAACCATTTTACCAGAAAAACATTCAACCAGCACAGGAAGTAACCTGGGAAAAAGACCTTGCATGGGTGGGACGAAACGCGTCGGTGCATTGCCTGGATGGGGCTAAACTGAGTCGGCTTGCATGCACGTCGGGTTTGTTTGCTGTGCAAGTTTTGGGACTTTCCTTCTTCCTGTCTCAGCACAGGAAATAGACTAATAACATTTGTTTATTGGCAAACGTACTTTATATGGATAAATTGCACTGCAATTTTATTTATTTTTTTAAATACATGTGGAATGTTGTTCGTTACAAAATAAAATTGCCCACCACATTTAGGGGTCTATTTATAAAAAAAGTTGTCTAGTAAAAGTGCATGTACATTATTCATTCTGTCCAAATGGGGCAAAAAAATGTATATTATTGCACAATTTCCTGTGCAGGTCTAATGTTATTTCTGGTGTCACATTTGGCACCTTTCAGGGGGAGGAAGGAGCAGATACCCGTCTAAGCCAGGTATTTGCACCCTCTTCCGGGCATAGATAGCCGCAGTAGCAGCGGGTATCTACGCCATTTCCGGCGCCTTCTCTGTTCCCCCTGCTGCCTTCTGGGAGACACACAGATCCCAGAAGACAGCAGGGACCAGTGGGATCGCGCAGCGCGACTCGCGCATGTGGAGTAGGGAACCAGGAAGTGAAGCCACAAGGATCGGCTTTTGGTGCCGATGTCACGGCCGCCCTGGACAGGTAAGTGTCCATATATTAAAAGTCAGAAGCTGCAATATTTGTAGTTGCTGACTTTTTTTTTTTTTTTTTCGGCGGAACTCAGCTTTAGTTGATTCATTCATTGAATTAAAATGCATAATACAGCATTTGTCCACTAGATGGCTTTGTATTTCCTAGGTTACTTAGCACCATCTAATGGCCAAATGTGTTATTTTACCGTTTAGATCAGGGATCCTCAAACTACGGCCCTCCAGCTGTTGCGGAACTACACTTCCCATGAGGCATTGTAAAACTCTGACATTCACAGACATGACTAGGCATGATGGGAATTGTAGTTCCTGAACACCTGGAGGGCCATAGTTTGAAGACCCATGGTTTCGATTATTGAAAAACATTTATCCAGTACAGGAAATAGTCTAATAACATTTGTTTATTGGCACCATTCACACAGAACAAATGGGTTGGGAGCTCTGTAAATAGCGCTCCCAAAATGCCCCTGCCCATTTAAATGAATAGGCAGCGCTTCCAAAGCACCTTAAAGGGGTTGTAAAGGTACAATTTTTTTTACCTAAATAGCTTCCTTTACCTTAGTGCAGTCCTCCTTCACTTACCTCACCCTTTCATTTTGCTTTCAAATGTCCTTATTTCTTCTGAGAAATCCTCGCTTCCTGTTCTTCTGTCTGTAACTCCACACAGTAATGCAAGGCTTTCTCCCTGGTGTGGAGTGTCGTGCTCGCCCGCTCCCTTGGACTACAGGAGAGTCGGGACGCCCACTAACACACAGCTCCTTTCTCTATCTGCAACGTAGAGAGCGTCCTGACTCTCCTGTAGTCCCAGGGAGGGGGCGAGCTTGACACTCCACACCAGGGAGAAAGCCTTTCATTACTGTGTGGAGTTACAGACAGAAGAACAGGAAGTGAGGATTTCTCAGAAGAAATAAGGACATTTAAAAGCAAAATGGAAGGATGAGGTAAGTGAAGGAGGACTGCACTAAGGTAAAGGAAGCTATTTAGGTAAAAAAAATTGTACCTTTACAACCCCTTTAACCACTTGCTTACTGGGCACATATACCCCCTTCCTGCCCAGGCGAAATTTCAGCTTACGGCACTGCGTTGCTTTTACTGACAATTGCGTGGTCGTGCGACGTGGCTCCCAAACAAAATCGGCATCCTTTTTCCCCCACAAATAGAGCTTTCTTTTGGTGGTATTTGATCACCTCTGCGGTTTTATTTTTTTGTGCTATAAACAAAAAAAAGCGACAATTTTGAAAAAAACACAAGATTTTGTACTTTTTGCTATAATAAATATCCCATTTAAAAAAAAAGGCCTATACGGTATTCTTCTACATATTTTTGGTAAAAAAAGAAAAAAAAAACGCAATAAGCGTATAGTGACTAGTTTGCGCAAAACAAAATAGGGGACATAATTATGGATTTTTTTTTACTAGTAATGGCGGCGATCTGCGATTTTTATTAGGACTGCGACATTATGGTGGACACTTTTGACACATTTTTGGGACCATTCACATGTATACAGCGATCAGTGCTATAAATATGCACTGCTTACTGTATAAATGTGACTGGCAGGGAAGGGGTTAACACTAGGGGGCGAGGAATGGGGTTAAATGTGTTCCCTAGGGAGTGTTTCTAACTGTGGGGGAAGGGGACTGACTGGGGGAGGTGATTGATCTGTGTCCCTATGTACAAGGGACACAGTATCGGTCTCCTCTCCCTGACAGCACGTGGATCTCTGTGTTTACACACAGAGATCCACGGTCCTGCTCAGTTACTGGGTAATCAGTTACCTGCCCAGTAACTGAACAGGACCGTGGATCTCTGTGCACGCGCATCGTGTTCCCAGTAACGCGGCGTGCGCGCGCCCCCTAGTGGCTCTAAAAGATGAGGACATCATATGACGTCCCCTCAGAACAAGAGAGCTATCGTGCCGCCGTCAACTGACGGCGTCCGGTAGTAAGAAGGTTAAAAGCGATTTAAAAGCTCTGGAAAACTGGCATTTTTTCTATTTTTTTAAGGTCACCTTGTCACCTTTTTTCTGAAGTTCACACAGCACAATAGTCCATACAAATAAATGGACTGCCGTTCCCGAGCAAACAAGACTTTCTATGGTGTGAACTGGCCCTCAATAATATACCAATCCAGGTAGCCAGCATGTTCAGATAAAGGCCAGCAATAGAAGACAAAATATTTTACAACTTTTCTTTCAATGTGCAGAAACATAACTCTTCGCAGCCAATTTTTGGCAAATTTTTTTTTTTGGCCGCTTCAGCTTACCGTGATTGGCTAGTTTTGACAAGCCCTGCCGCACGCCGGGTAGGGAAAGTGCTGATTAAAATCTCATTGTTTACAAGACAACTTTCTGTGGTTTCCACATTAGAACTCGCAAGCCCATTAAAAAAATTACATTTCTAATCATTTCTGTCACCTCTAATGAAACATTTAAAAGAAAAATAATCCCAACTATAATTTGCACCGGCATCAAAGAGCACTTTGTAACATTCGCCAATGTACTTAGGAGAATAGCTGGTCTTTTGACAGACGTCGTTCTGCAGGAGTTTACACCGTTCTCCAAAACCGCGGGGCCGAGCCGTGTACTTTCCATTAGTGGTAATTCTGGAAAATGTAATTTTTTTGAAGTGAGACGTTGTAGCCGCGGCTCTATCTCTCGAGACCCGATCACCGAAATCTCATATTATCTCTAACATGTAGTACTAAAGCCAAAACTGAATCTATTTTCTTATTGGAAAGAATAAAATTAGCCATACACTAGATACATGCTCAACCTGGGGCCCTCCTGCTGTTGCGGAACTACAAGTCCCATGAGGTATTGCAAGGCTGACAGTTACAAGCAGTAGCGTAGAGTGGGCAGGGGGGACGGTGGCCCAGAGCACAACATTTTAGGGGGCGCAATTCTGGCTCTGTCCGTGTCCCGAAACTTTTTATTTCCTGTGTCCCCGTGGCCTGCACTCATGCCGCCATGTTAAGTCTCCGGCTGCCCCTGTGATTGGGCGAATGGGGTCATGTGCCTGTGTGACTTTCCTGTTCCACCTACCACTCGGCGCTGACGTCATTTTAGCACACCGGACGCCTTCAGCACACACCATCTACTAGACACGGCCACGTCTCTTCCCATAGCCTGGCTGCAGCCATTGGGTGCACACCTTCAGACAGGGATTTGGTCCTTCTCCCCAGCATGGTCACCGGTGCACTTCCAAGCTACACCAGCAAACATGCTGGATGTTACTGGTTACCTCCATGCCTGTAGGCTTCCAGTGGTCAGTGTAGTGTAGTGTAGTGTAGTGTGTTTTCCAGTGGTCAGTGTAATGTAGTCTGTGTTGCAGTGGTCAGTGTAGTGTGTGTGTTGCAGTGGTCAGTGTAGTGTGTGTGTGTGTGTTGCAGTGGTCAGTGTAGTGTGTGTGTGCATTGCAGTGGTCAGAGTAGTGTGTGTGTGTGTGTGTGTTGCAGTGGTCAGTGTAGTGTGTGTGTTGCAGTGGTCAGTGTAGTGTGTATTGTAGTGTAGTCTGTGTTGCAATGGTCAGTGTAGTGTGTGTGTTGCAGTGGTCAGTGTAGTGTAGTGTGTGTTGCAGTAGTCGGTGTAGTGTGTATTGTAGTGTAGTCTGTGTTGTAGTGGTCAGTGTGGTGTAGTGTGTATTGTAGTGTAGTGTGGACAGTGTAGTGATCAGTTTAGTGTAGTGTGGACAGTGTAGTGTCTATTGTAGTGGACAGTTTAGTGTAGTGGACAGTGTAGTGTAGTGGTCAATGTAGTGGACAGGTAGGTCAGTGTAGTGGTCAGTATAGGAATCAGGTTAGTCAGTCTAGTGGTCAGCACTGAAATTGGGTAGGTCAGTGGGGTGGACAGTAAGGTAAGTGTAGTGATCAGTCTAGGAATCATGTAGGTCAGTGTAGAGGTTAGTGTAGTGGTCATTGTAGGAATTTGGCTGGTCAGTACTATTGTAGGAAGGGAAGGGACCCAGGGAGTGATAAAAGTCCATATGTTAGGGGGACGCAAATGTCTTGCCTTTCCCCAGGCGCTGACAACCCACGCTACGCCCATTGCAGTGGTCAGTGTAGTGTCTGTGTTGCAGTGGTCAGTGTAATGTGTGTGTGTGTGTTGCAGTGGTCAGTGTAGTGTGTGTGTGCATTGCAGTGGTCAGTGTAGTGTGTGTGTGTGTGTGTTGCAGTGGTCAGTGTAGTGTGTGTGTTGCAGTGGTCAGTGTAGTGTAGTGTGTGTTGCAGTGGTCGGTGTAGTGTGTATTGTAGTGTAGTCTGCGTTGTAGTGGTCAGTGTGGTGTAGTGTGTATTGTAGTGGTCAGTGGACAGTGTAGTGATCAGTTTAGTGTAGTGTGGACAGTGTAGTGTCTATTGTAGTGGACAGTTTAGTGTAGTGGACAGTGTAGTGTGTGTGTATTGCAGTGGTCAGTGTAGTGTGTGTGTGTGTTGCAGTGGTCAGTGTAATGTGTGTGTGTGTGTGTTGCAGTGGTCAGTGTAGTGTGTGTGTGTGTGTGTTGCAGTGGTCAGTGTAGTGTGTGTGTTGCAGTGGTCAGTGTAGTGTAGTGTGTGTTGCAGTGGTCAGTGTAGTGTGTGGTGTAGTGTGTATTGTAGTGTAGTCTGTGTTGTAGTGGTCAGTGTAGTGTGTGGTGTAGTGTGTATTGTAGTGGTCAGTGGACAGTGTAGTGATCAGTTTAGTGTAGTGTGGACAGTGTAGTGTCTATTGTAGTGGACAGTTTAGTGTAGTGGACAGTGTAGTGTAGTGGTCAATGTAGTGGACAGGTAGGTCAGTGTAGTGGTCAGTATAGGAATCAGGTTAGTTAGTCTAGTGGTCAGCACTGAAATTGGGTAGGTCAGTGGGGTGGACAGTAAGGTAAGTGTAGTGATCAGTCTAGGAATCATGTAGGTCAGTGTAGAGGTTAGTGTAGTGGTCAATGTAGGAATTTGGCTGGTCAGTACTATTGTAGGAAGGGAAGGGACCCAGGGAGTGATAAAAGTCCATATGTTAGGGGGGCGCAAATTTCTTGCCTCTCCCCGGGCGCTGACAACCCACGCTACGCCCAGCCATCAGCTTCAAGCTTTGGCCCCCTGGAGCAGAGAACCGAGGGGGGGGGTGCCTGAAGCTGAGAAGCGGAGGGAAAATTGAAGTGGGTGGGGGGGGGTTGTGTACAAAGATTAAATAAAGAAAAATATATTAAAACATTTTTATCTACTCTATCTATCTCTATGTATTTGTCTATCTATCTATCTATCTATCTATCTATCTATCTATCTATCTATCTATCTATCTATCTATCTATCTATCTATCTATCTATCTATCTATAATATCTATCTATGTATTTTATTAATCTATCTACCTCTATCTATTTGTTTGTATCTATTTCTTATTTTTCTATCAATCTATCTATTGATATGTCTATATCTAACAATCCATGGCCCAGATTCACAGAGCGATTACGCCTGCGCAACTGGTGTTGCGCGTGCGTAAGTCTAAATGTGCGCGTGCGTTTAGATGCGCGCGATTCAGAAAACGATTTACGCCAGAAATCTACTTTTTTTTGTCTGGCATAATTTCGTTAGACAGACGCATCTGTCCGCGCAAAAATGCGCTAGACACACCATTGATTTGCTAGTCAAATATGCTAATGAGGGAGTTGCGGGGATCCACAAAAAAACGCAGTTGCTGCGCAGGCTACGCGGTGTGCGCAACAGCAAAATGTCCTGTCTAAAGTTAGAGCACATAAAAGCTGGTCTAAATTTTGAAAAAACGTCTACATCTCACAGAAAGCAACACCGTTACTGAGGAGCAGACCACACACACGTGTTGCACTACAATTTGACTGCCAACATGCCAGGGGCATCGTCGCTCATAGCTGCACTAGTGAATTTAGATGACCAAAGAAGGAGGAGGGCACGGAGGATGGCACGGGAGAGGGTATACCGCACACGCATAGACCTCTTTGGCATGAGTGATTCTGAGGTGTATCGCATCTTCAGATTCCCCCCTCATGCCATCCTGGAATTAACCACAACCCTGCAGGATGACATCACCAGCACCAAAATAAAAAATGCCAAAAATGTCAGCCAAAAAAAAAAAAAAGGGGAAAAAAAAATTATTGCCCTCTGCGTGAGCCACGCCTGGGGCGCCCCCGGCCACGGCCCCGGCCCCTCAGGGGAGACTCATGGGGGAGGGGCAAACCCGGGGAAGGAGGAGCAGCCCCTGATATCTGCCCACCTGGCGGCCTGCCCTCCAAGGCCACGGCAATTCTGTCCAGGGAAGCACCAAGTGTTGCCGTGTTGGCCTGGATAGCCTGGATAAGGGCCCTCACATCCTGCTGCTGTAGTCTGCAGTTCATTTAGGCAGGTTGTGAAAGCCCGGGAGTGGGAGTCCAGGATACCCAGCGTATTCTTCATGGAGGACAGGCTCTCCTCCACCCGCCCAAAAGTCTGGCAGAGCTGTCCCAGATGGCAGGTCTGGAGGGCCTGGTCCCTTCGCAGACTGGCGGGCAGGAGATTGGGCGCCCCCCTGGTGCTCTGGGATGACATCCTGCCTCCAGCTGATGGTTGTGGGCGGGGAGAAGGGGAGGCCCTTGTGAGGGGAGCCATGTTGGGGGAGGAGGGGGGGGGGCTCCCCCTTAGGGAGGGCAGGCTTCTGCCAGCCAGAGGGGAAGAGTCCGCACAAACCACTCGTCCAGTGCCTGACTCCTCCTCCTCATGATCGTCCTCCTCATGATTATCCTCCTCCTCATGATCGTCCTCCTCCTCATGATCGTCCTCCTCCTCTTGAACCTCCTCCGCGGACTGTGGCCTTGTTGGGGGGGCCTCATTAGGCTGCTGTCCTGGGGTTGGAGCGGTCAGGCCAGATGGCCCTGCACCCTCCTGCACATCTGTGGATGACACAAACCATTCACAGGTTGGAGGATCCACACTTGGCACATATTCCCTTTCACCCCCTCCCCACACATGCTACACACCTGATAGAAAAAAAAACCTTACCTGGCACCACGGGGACCGGACTTGTGTCAAAGCCTGGCAGGCCCTCCACTTCATGCCGGTGAAAGGTCAGGGCCACCACATGCTCCGTCGCTGTAAGCCTAATACGGCATGGTGGGCCCCCTCCTGGCATGGGCATGCATTGCGGCCAGTTTTTTTTTCACCTGACGCCGGAGATCGTTTATTTTTTTGTCAATCCCAGACCGGGTCCGTGTCTCCCCCTCCCCCGATGAATTCACCTGCTCCGTGATCCTATCCAAAATCTCCCTCCTCCTGGCCGGGGTGGTGGTGGCACTCTGCGGGCCGTGGAGAAAACGCCCATACTCGCTAATGGCCCGGGCAAGAATTCTTTTTTCCCCCACAGTAAAATACAGCTTTCTTTTTCTCTCTGTCATGCTTCCAAACAAACTCACTACCAGTCACCAAAAATCAGTCACAAATACAAGCACAACCAATCAGGCAAGAACACACACAAAGAGAAAAAGAACACCCAAAAATCACACTAGCACTCAGCAAGAAACAGTCACAAAAAAATAAAAAATAAAAAATAAAGCAAGAAAACAAACGCTCAGAAATATATCAATCAAACAAACAGTCTCTCAAACACTTATCAAAAAACACTTTCACAAATATACCAACAAGCACTTGATCACACAGAACACTAATCTGACAACTACAAGACACACTGCAACGAACAACAGGAACAAAAGCACTAGGTTCAATGGGAAGGGACACAAAGGGATGTACTTTTGCAATGCAAGTGCGTTTGTGTGTGTCTATTTATGCTGTCTGCGTAGTTCACAACGTTGCCCTAGTCCATTTCCAATTTCACTGATTGCGCCGCTCCCGAGTTGTGAGCATGCGCACAGCGGAGCTGACATGGTCTCCTTCACGCGCGCACGCGTGAGCCGGCCGGCCCTTCATTTACATGGGGTCACGGCTCATTTCAATGTAACACGCCCACGTCCCTCCCAATTTGTATTACTCCTCCTTACGCCTCAGGAAAAAACCTTACGCTTGCGCAATTTCCTGCGCAAAAGCTACGTGAATCGAGGGATTACGCGGCTAGATGGCGCAAGTCTAACGTAATGGCGGTGCGCTACGCCGGACCGATAATGCGCCGATGTACGTGAATCTGGGCCCATGTATCTATCTATTTGTTTTTATCTAAATCTAGCTCATCTATCTATCTCTATGTATGTATGTATTGCTATATCTGTCTATCTATCCACCTTTCCTGAATTTTTATCTATTAGATTGTAAACTCTTATGATCAGGACCCTACCGAATTGCTACTGTCTCACTTTCTTTTGTAAAACTCTATCTATCTATCTATCTATCTATCTATCTATCTATCTATCTATCTATCTATCTATCTATCTATCTATCTATCTAACTATCTATCTCTATATATTTGTTTGTATCTATCTATATATGCATCGATCTATGTACAGTATATCTATCCAACTAAAAATATCTATTTATCTATCTACCTCTATCTATGTGTTTGTATCTATTTCTCATTTCTCTATAAGAAATCTATCTTATCTATCCATCTATCTATCTATCTATCTATCTATCTATCTATCTATCTATCTATCTATCTATCTATCTATCTATCTATCTATCTATCTATCTATCTATCTATCTATCTATCTATCTATCTTTCTATCTATCTATTTATCCATATATCTAAATGGACCTTATCTATCTATATGTATGTATTGCTATATTTGTCTATCTATCTATGCTGAATATTTATCTATTATTTAAGCTCTTATGGTCAGGACCCTACTGAATTGCTACTGTTTCCCTTTCATTTGCAAAACTCTATCTATCTATCTATCTATCTATCTATCTATCTATCTATCTATCTATCTATCTATCTATCTATCTATCTATCTATCTATCTATCTATCTATCTATCTATCTATCTATATGTTTGTATCTATCTATATATGCATTGATCTATGTACAGTGGCACAGATTCACGTACATCTGCGCATGTGTAGCGCATCGCCTTTACGTTAGACTTGCGCAATTTTGCCGCATAATCACCCTATTCTCGTAGCTTTTGTGCAGAAAATTGCGCATGCGTAACGTTATTCCAGAGGCGTAAGGCTGAGTAATACAAATTGGGAAGGACGTGGGCGTGTTACATTGAAATGAGCCGTGACCCCATGCAAATGAAGGGCCGGCTGGCTCGCGCATGCGCGCTTGAAGGAGACCATGGTCAGCTCCGATGTGCGCATGCTCACAACTCGGGAGCGGCGCAATCAGTGAAATTGGAAATGGACTAGGGCAACTTAGTGAACTACGCAAACAGCATAAATAGACAGACACAAACGCACTTGCATTGCAAAAGTACATCCCTTTGTCCCTTCCCATTTAACCAAGTGCTTTTGTCCTGTTGTTCGTTGCGTTGTGTTTTGTAGTTGTCAGATTAGTGTTCTGTGTGATCAAGTGTTTGTTAGTAGATCTTTGAAAGTGTTTTTTGATAAGTGTTTGAGAGACTGTTTGTTTGATATATTTCTGTTCGTTTGCTTTCTTGCTGATTTTTTGCCGTTTGTTTTTGTGACTGTTTCTTGCTGAGTGCTTGTGTGATTTTTTGGGTGTTAGTTTTCTCTTTGTGTGTGTTCTTGCTTGATTGGTTGTACTTGTTTTTGTGACTGATTTTTGTTGAATGGGAGTGAGTTTTTTTGGAAGTATGACAGAGAGAAAGCGAAAGCTCAATTTTACTGTGGGGGGAAAAAAGAATTCTTGCCCGGGCCATTAGCGATTATGGGCGAATTCCTCCACGGCCCAGACAGTGCCAACACCACCCCGGCCAGGAGGAGGGAGATTTTGGACCTCATCACTGAGCAGGTCAATTCAGCGGGGGAGGGGGAGACACGGACCCGGTCTGGGATTGACAAAAAAATTAATGACCTCCGGCGTCTGGTCAAACAGAAGCTGTCAAAAATGCATGCCCATGCCAGGGGCACAGGAGGGGGCCCACCATGCCGTATTAGGCTGACAGCGGAGGAGCGTGCAGTGGCCCTGACCTTTCATCGGCATGAAGTGGAGGGCCTGCCCGGCTTTGACTCAAGTCCGGAGCCCGTGGTGCCAGGTAAGTATTTTTTTTAATATCAGGTGTGTAGCATGTGTGGGGGAGGGGGTGAAAGGGAATATGTGGCAAGTGTGTGGATCCTCCAACCTGTGAATGTTTTGTGTCATCCACAGATGTGCAGGAGGGTGCAGGGCCATCTGGCCTGACCGCACCATCCCCAGGACAGCAGCCTAATGAGGCCCCCCCAACAAGGCCGGAGTCCGCGGAGGAGGTTCAAGAGGAGGAGGAGAATCATGAGGAGGAGGAGTCCATGTCAGGCACTGGACTTTTGGTTTTTGAGGACTCTTCCCCTCTGGCTGGCAGCAGGCAGCCCTCCCTAAGGGGGAGCCCCCCCCCTCCTCCCCCAACATGGCTCCCCTCCCAAGGGCCTCCCCTTCTCCCCAGCCACAAGCATCAGCTGGAGGCAGGATTTTGTCCCAGAACACCAGGGGGGTGGCCGATCTCCTGCCCGCCACTCTGAGAAGGGACCAGGCCCTTCAGACCCGCCATCTGGGACAGGTCAGCCAGACATTGGTGCGGATGGAGGAGAGCCTGTCCTCCATCAAGGATACGCTGGGGAACCTGGACTCCCACTCCCGGGCTTTCACAACCTGCCTAAACGACCTGCAGACTACATCAGCAGGCGTTGGGCAGGATGTGAGGGCCCTTACCCAGGCTATCCAGGCCAACACGGCAACACTTGGTGCTGCCCTGGACAGAATAGCCGTGGCCTTGGAGGGCAGGCCGCCAGGTGGGCAGAGATCAGGGGCTGCTCCTCCTACCCCGGTTTTCCCCCTCCCCCATGAGTCTCCCCTGAGGAGCCGGGGCCGTGGCCGGGGGCGCCCCAGGCGTGGCTCACGTAAAGGGCAATAATTTTTTTTTCCCCTTTTTTGATTTTTTTTTTTTTTGCTGGAAAATTTTTGATTTTGCTGGTCATTTTTTTTTTTTTTTTTTGGGTTGTGAATGCTGTTTGAATGTGGGGGTCACATTCCTGCTGGAAAAGGGGTGTCACCCTCAATTTTGGTGGAGAAGGGTTCCCCAGGACCAGGGAGAAGTGATCCCCAGGTCCGTGTGAATGGTGTATGAATGTACAGTGACATAATTGGAGCCTTGGCGTGGCGTTGCTGCTCACAAGTCCTGCATGGTGGACTGGTGCCAATCCAATTTGATGTGGATGTGGGGTGTGTGTGCTAGGGACCACAGTGGTGTGCATGCATGCATTCTCATTGTGCCATGATTAATGTGTGTGTTTAACGTGCAAAGATGCCCAATGTGAGTTGTCTCCTGGCTGCTCTTCCCTCAGAAGACGGGGTAGCCTCGGTTAGGGGGGGATTGTCTGGTTCAGGGGTCAGGTCATCATGTAGGCCAATCTGCAGGCCCTTTCTTTCTGCGAAGTTGTGCAGCATGCAACATGCCCCGATGATCTGGCACACAAAGTTTGGGGAATACAAGAGGGTACCCCCAGACTTATCCAGGCATCGGAAACGTGACTTTAGGAGGCCAAAGGTGCGCTCCACCACTGCTCGTGTTTGGGCATGTGCTTGATTGTATCTTTCCTCTCCTGGGGTTTGGGGGTTCCGGATAGGAGTCATGAGATGGGGTCCCAGTGGATATGTAGAGTCACCTGTAAGGGAAAAGACAGGAGGATGTTAGTCATGCATGTGCCCCTTGTGATGTGTGCATCATGGGAGGGGATAGTCATGCCTGCCACCCATGTCACTCACCAACCAGCCAGGTGTCCCCATACACGTTCTGATCGAATTCCAATCGGATGTGGCATTGATTGTATATGTAGCTGTCATGGCTGGACCCTGGGTGTTTGGCACGGACGTGCCATATGAGGCCTTGGGCATCGACTATCACCTGTACGTTGATGGAATGCCAATGCTTCTGATTGCGGTACATGTGCTCTGTCTCCTGGGGGGGCTGGAGTGCCACATGTGTGCAATCAATGGCCCCCACGGTGCGTGGGAATCTGGCAATTCTGTAGAAATCTGTCATTGCCTTCAGCCGCCGCTCCTCAGTGGTGGGTTTGATGATTTGGTTGGCCATGCGTCTGAGGATTGCAGGGACAACCTGGTGCACACATCTGCACATGGAGGACTGTGACATCCCAGGCACCACTCCACTTGTACGCTGAAAAGAGCCACTGGCAAGGAAATGGAGTGTTGCCAGGACCTTGACCAGTGGCTGCACTGCATGTGAGCGTTGTGTTGGGCTGGTGATGTCCTCCTGCAGGGTTGTGGTTAATTCCAGGATGGCATGAGGGGTGAATCTGAAGATGCGAAACACCTCAGAATCACTCATGCCAAACAGGTCTATGCGGGTGCGGTATATCCTCTCCCGTGCCATCCTCCGTGCCATC
The DNA here is from genome assembly GCA_029574335.1 of Rana kukunoris. Taxonomy (NCBI): domain Eukaryota; kingdom Metazoa; phylum Chordata; class Amphibia; order Anura; family Ranidae; genus Rana; species Rana kukunoris. The sequence continues at coordinate 9,426,476 of CM056055.1, read as the reverse complement.
CTCCGTGCCCTCATCCTTCTTTGTTCATCTAAAGTCAGTAGTATAGCTATGCGCGACGATGCCCCTGGCATGTTGGCATACAGATTGTTGTGCAACACGTGTGACTGCTGAGCTCCTCACTAACAGTTTTGCATTATCTAACAAGTAGACTTTTTTTCTCTTTTTAGACCAGCTTTTATATGCTCTAATTTTAGACAGGACATTTTGCTGTTGCGCACACTGCGTAGCCTGCGCTGCCCCAACGTTCTTTTGTGGATCCCCGTAAGTCCCTCATTAGCATATTTGACTAGCAAATCAATGGTCTGTCTAGCGCAGTTTTGCGCGGACGGATGCGCCTGTCTAACGAAATTACGCCGGACCAAAAAAAGTAGATTTCTTGCGTATCTCGTTTTGGGGATGCCGTGCATCGAAACGCACGGGCACATTTAGACTTACGCACGCGCATCTCCTGTTGCGCAGGCGTAATCGCTCTGTGAATCTGGGCCAGTATATCTATCCAACTAAAAATATCTATTTATCTATCTACCTCTATCTATTTGTTTGTATCTTTTTCTTATTTCTCTGTCTAACTATCTATTGATCTGTCTTTATCTAACAATCCATATATCTATCTATTTGTTCATATATCTAAATCTACCTTATCTATCTATGTTTGTATTGTCATATCTGTCTATCTATCTATCCTGAGCATTTATCTGTTAGATTGTAAGCTCTTATGGTCAGGACCCTACTGAATTGCTACTGTCTCCCTTTCTTTTATAAAACTCTATGGCCCGGATTCAGAAAGGACTTACACCGACGTATCTACTGATACTCCGCGTAAGTCCACGTATGCGCCGTCGTATCTATGCACCTTATTCCTGAAAGAAGATATGCCTGAATTTTGGCTTCATCCGACCGATGAAAGTCTCCTACGCCGTCGGATCTTGGGTGCATATTTACGCTGGCCGCAAGGGGCGCTTCCATAGATTTACACGTCAAATATGTAAATGAGCAAGATACGCCGATTCACGAACGTACTTGCGCCTGTCCCTGTAATCTACGCCATTTATGTAGGGCTTACGTCCGGCGTAACGCTACCTCTGCTATATGAGGCGCAGCTCATGCAAAGGTATGGACGTCGGAACAGCCGTCGAATTTTACGTCGTTTACGTAAGTCGTACGTGAATGGGGCTGGGCGTAGGTTACGTTCACGTCGTAGGCATTGAGCTGTTGAATCTTAGGGAGTATATGCGAGGTGATTCTGAGCATGCGCGCGCATGCGCCGTTCGTTCGACCATTCATTTACATGGGGTCACGGTTCATTTACATGGATCACGCCCACCTTCCACCCACTTTGAATTAGGCTGGCTTACGCCGGCCAATTTACATTACGCCGGCGCAACTTTGGGGGCGAGTGCTTTGTGAATAATGTTCTTGCCTCTCTCATTTACGTTGGCGTAGCGCATATGAGATGGGCTACACCAGCAGAAAGATGCTCCGATCTACCTGAATCTGGCCCTATCTATCTATATATCTTCCTATCTATAGCTATTTATTTCTATGTCTATCTATCTATTTATCTATCCAAATCTATCTACAGGTATATCCTACTATTTATCTATCTATCTCTATCTATCTATCTATCTATCTATCTATCTATCTATCTATCTATCTATCTATCTATCTATGTTTGTATCTATATATGCATTGATCTATGTACAGTATATCTATCCAACTAAAAAAATCTATTTATCTATCTACCTCTATCTATGTGTTTGTATCTTTTTCTTATTTCTCTGTCTAACTATCTATTGATCTGTCTTTATCTAACAATCCATATATCTATCTATTTGTTCATATATCTAAATCTACCTTATCTATCTATGTTTGTATTGTCATATCTGTCTATCTATCTATCCTGAGCATTTATCTGTTAGATTGTAAGCTCTTATGATCAGGACCCTACTGAATTGCTACTGTCTCCCTTTCTTTTGTAAAAATCTATCTATCTATCTATCTATCTATCTATCTATCTATCTATCTTTGTATGTTTGTATATATATATAATATATACATATGTATTGATCTATGTACAGCATATCTATACAACTAGAAATATCTATTTATCTATCTCTATTATTTTTATCTATTTATTAATTCTCTATCAATCTATCTATTGATCTGTCTATATCTAACAATCCATCTATCTTTCTATCTATCATCAGAATATCTATATATCTATCTATGTAGCACCAGTATCTCTCTCTCTCTCTCTCTCTCTCTCTCTCTCTCTCTCTCTCTCTCTCTCTCTCTCTCTCTCTCTCTATATATATATTTTTTTTTTTACTTTTTTAATCATATTTAATCAAACTCTTCACACTGTATGTAATGCAATTCTGGTATTTAATGCCCCTTTAAGACCCTTCTACTGTTTGTGAAATCTGAACGGATCGTGGTTGAGTTCCTGCACCTATTTTCTGAGAAAAAAAGCTCTCTATCTATCTATCTATCTATCTATCTATCTATCTATCTATCTATCTATCTATCTATCTATCTATCTATCTATCTATCTATCTATCTATCTATCTATCTATCTATCTATCTATCTATCTATCCCTCCCTCTCTCTCTCTCGCTCCTCTCCGGTCACACAAGGGTTACCAGCAATCCCCTCCTTTCCCCACCATAGCCCCTCCCCGCCCCCTCCATTGGCTCGGCGCGCCCTCTGGCGGCCAAGCGGTGGGAAGGCAGCGCCCTGGGAAGTGAGATCGAGGCTGGAGTTCCAGTGGAGCCCTGCGCTGCATTCCATCCCATCCCATTCATGCTGAGCTGCTACATTGTAACCAGGAGCCGGGAAGTCGGGGATCCGGCGGGGATGGCTGGTTGTCGCAGTAAGTAGCCCTCCCGGTCCGCTCTCCTCCGGAGAACTTTTCCCTTTCTTCTCTCCCCGGATCTTCCGCTCACAAGGAGCCGGGGGGTTCCTGCTGCAACGTGCCGGGCGCGATCGGCTGCTGTGCCCGGGCTGCCAGCGCCTCGGGTGCCGGGGGTGTGTGGAGGGGGGAGATCCTGAGCCTTCTACGTACTGATAATACCGCCTGGGCTCACCGTGCCCGACTAATGGATTTTTATGTTTTTTTTTTTTTTTTTTTTTTATATTATTATTATTTGTATTATTTTTTTTGTGCACAGATCTGACATCTAAGTGTGGTTTATTGTTTTATTTTCCCTGCACAGATCTGACATGCAAGCATGCTCCCAGTGAGCTGCTCTGCTTTTTTTTTTTGGTATGTTTATTTTTTGTGTGCACAGATCTGATGTGCAAGCATGCTCCCAGTGAGCAGTGCCCCTTGCAGCCAGCTGCCCCCCCCCCCCCCAGTCCCCTGGTCCATGCCATGCTGCAGTTTCTGGAGCTGGGAGAGGCTGCACTGCGCTCTCTCCACTGGTGTTGCATTTTGTGTGTCTGGCTGGTGTCAGGGATGTGGTTGTATTGCTGATGTTCCCCCAGACTGCAGGCAGAGGGGGGGAAAGACAGGAATACCAAATGCCATACACCCCCCCCCCCACCTCTCCCGGATGAGCCCCCACAGTCAAGCCCCCTTGTTATAGAAAGTGCCCACACTTGCCAGCGAAGTTACGTTTACAATATATATATTTTTTTTTTATGTCCAGTTATGATCTAAACAGCTACTATGTCTCCCTAGGTAATCAATTTTTTCCATGTAATATTTTATGATTTATTTTATTTTTTTTTCATATAAAAATAAAATCTATATTAAACTTCCTGATTGTGTGTGTATGTATGTTTGTGTGTGTGTGTGTATATATATATATATATATATATATATATATATATATATATATATATATATCTAAGATGTACTACCAATATTTTCATAAAAACTATTTTTCATATACATTTTTTTAATGAATATATTGTTGATTTTTTTTTTTTATGGAAATATTGGTGATTTAAAATAATAATTTATGATATATTTGTTTAATATATATATATATATATATATATATATATATATATATATATATATATATATATATATATTAAAACATATATGTACTACCAATATTTTCATAATTTTTTTAATGAAAATATTGGTGAGAAATTAATATATATATATATATATATATATATATATATATATATATATATATATATATATATATATATATATATATATTAATTTCTCACCAATATTTTCATTAAAAAAATTATGAAAATATTGGTAGTACATATGTGTGTGTGTGTTATATATATTAAATTATTATTTTAAATCGCCAATATTTCCATAAAAAAAATCAACAATACATTCATAAAAAAAATTAAAAATTAAAGTAAAATATATTTACTACCAATATTTTCATAATTTTTTTTTTATGGAAATATTGGTGGTTTTTAAAGGAGGAAAAAATATATATATATTCTCACCAATGTTTTCATTAAAAAAAATTATGAAAATATTGGTAGTACATAGAAAATATATGTACTACCAATATTTTCATAATTTTATTTTTATGAAAATATTGGTGAGAATATATATATATATATTTTTTTCTCCTTTAAAAACCACCAATATTTCCATAAAAAAAAAAATTATGAAAATATTGGTAGTACATATATTTTCTATCCATTTTTTTTTTCTAATATATGCACTACCAATATTTTCATTAAAAAATGTTTTTATGAATTCAAAATTGGTAAGTATTAAAATTCAAAAAAGATAAATTATAGCTGTGTGTGTGTGTGTAATAATAGATCTCTCCACATAAACATATACCAATATTTCCTACTTAAAAAAATACTTTTTTTTTTTTTTTTATTATTTTTTTTGGCCTTGCATTCCCAGCATCTGTTTACCTACTTCTCCCCTACAACTGGTCATGTCATTAGCAGATGGCACTAGTTCCTCTCCGCCTCACGCCGCTAGTTTAAATGGCATTCCTATAGGATCAGGTTATCCGAGTGGCAGGTCTCATGTAGGAAGAGGCTGTGTATGTATTAGTTGTAAAAGCCCCCCCTCCCCGTCCCGATTTTCTTGGCCAAACTGTTGTAATCACCTTGCCCTATGGTCGATCAGTGCGTATTTTTTATTAATTGGTTTTTGGGACTTGGCCCCTTAACGCGTTGGCTGCCGGAGAGCCCCTGCAGCGTACTGCGGCGGCACAGGGGTTAAGTATCCGTGGCTTGAATTGGGAGGATTTTCTCTCTCTCTTTTTCTCTCTCTCTCTCTCTCTCTCTCTCTCTCTCTCTCTCTCTCTCTCTCTGTGTTCAGCTCCTTTACCACTGCAGTGTTGAGAAGTACCGGGAGACAAATGGCTTTGTATTGTACCTAACGAGGGGGCTCTGTGTTTTGGGAGAGGGGGGTCAGGTAGCGGCGTGCGTTGTCAGTAACGTAACCCTGGAGATTGCCTTGAGATCTGAGGCTGTGAAAATTAAAGAAATCGAAGCACAAAAAAAATAGAGAGAGAGAGATGAAGGCGATTTGGCTAGGAGTCTGGTCGCGGTGGGCGAAAAAATGATTTCTGTCTCTCGCCTTAAATCCTTAGCCTGTGACAGTTGGAGATTTGCACGGCGGCTGAATGACGGCTTACCCCGGGGTGTGTAGGCACCTGCAGTAGATGGCACCTTCCCGCTAACTGCTCAACGCTTTCGAGAAACATTACACCCTTTGCAGAGGTGCAATAGCCAAATCTCATCTCCTTTTTCTGGAGGTCTCGCGGAGAGAGGTGGATGTTTGGCTGGCGGTCCGGAGGTGGATTCCTCTTTTCTTTGGGATTTACCGGTGAAATCGCGTTTTTTAACCCTTCTGCCTATGATGCTTCCTATCGTCTATCGTTGCATCCAGGACTCGTGTTTTCCAGCTTTCCATCAGTAGCGACTGTTCGATCTATTCGGGTGAGTTTGAGGTTGCAGGTTTTTTTTTTTTTGATGCTACAGAAGAATTACAAGATAACAGCCATTTGTAACTTGGATGTCAGATTTCCGTGCCTGGAAGAGTCTGTATTTGGTTTTCAAGACCATAAAACATTCGCTGCATTTAGAAGAGGGTTTAAGATTGTGTGTAGTGATCACGACCTGCACAGGTGAGGTGTTGGGGGGGCTTTAAAAATGAAGTTCTGTATTCTGCACCCCAGTGTTGTTAGGAAACTTGGGCAGCTTTGTGTTGGGCATCTCAGGATTGTTAGAATGCCAAGGTAGTGATGCTCTACACCCCAGGGTTATAAAAGAGCCTTTGAAGCATTGTATTATGTACCCAATAGTTATAGCTTGACTATGTTGTATTATGTACTCTAGCATTAGCAGGGAGCTTGTGCAGTTTTGTATTATGTACCCTAGAGTTATTAGGGAGCCTATGTTTTATTATGTACCCTAAAGTTATTAGGGAGCCTGTACAGTGTTGGATTATGCACCCAAGGGTTGGGAAGCCTTTGCATTTTGGTATTGTATACCCCAGAGTTATTGGTGGGCTTTTCTTTTGTAATGTTTTATGCACTTTGTTATGGGGCTTTTGCTGTATTTTATTATGTTAGGAAGTCTTTGCGATAATGTTATGCACCCCAGATTTGCTCAGGGGCCTTTGGAATGTTGTATTATGCACCCCAGAGTTTTTAGGATGCCTTTGCAATGTTGTATTTTCTACCGTATAGAGCCCCCATATATATATATATATATATATTTTTTTGTTATCCACCCCAGGGTTATTGGGGAGCCAGAGGAGTTTGTTATGCACCCCAATGTTGTTAGAAAGTCAGGGCAGTTTTGTGGCACTTGTGTTCTGCTCCCTAGAGAGTTATCAGTGAGTCTATGCACAATCGTAACGTGCACCTTATTAGGAAGCCTAAGCAATGTTCTATTATGCACCCCTGATTTGTGTGGTGGCCTTTGCAATGTTTTATGCACCCCAGAATTATTAGGGATCCTTGGCAATGTGTATTAGTAAATGAAGTTGTCTTGAACATCCCATTGTTGGAGGAGCCGGGTAAGTTTTAGGGTATGCACCCCAGTGTTGTTGAGCCGGGTACCTTTTTAGGGTATGCACCCCAGTGTTGTTGAGCCAGGTAGGTTTTTAGGGTATGCACCCCAGTGTTGTTGGGGAGCAGGGAAAGGTTTGTTTTGGGAACTTAATGTTATGAAGTAATGGCAGTTTATTACACCCTAGAGTTATCAGGGAGCCTGTGTAGTGTTGTCTTGTACATCCCAAGGTTATTAGGGAGCCTGTGTAGTGTTGTCTTGTACATCCCAGGGTTATTAGGGAGCCTGTGTAGTGTTGTCTTGTACATCCCAGGGTTATTAGGGAGCCTGTGTAGTGTTGTCTTGTACATCCCAGGGTTATTGGGGAGCCTGTGTAGTGTTGTCTTGTACATCCCAGGGTTATTGGGGAGCCTGTGTAGTGTTGTCTTGTACATCCCAGGGTTATTGGGGAGCCTGTGTAGTGTTGTCTTGTACATCCCAGGGTTATTGGGGAGCCTGTGTAGTGTTGTCTTGTACATCCCAGGGTTATTGGGGAGCCTGTGTAGTGTTGTCTTGTACATCCCAGGGTTATTGGGGAGCCTGTGTAGTGTTGTCTTGTACATCCCAGGGTTATTAGGGAGCCTGTGTAGTGTTGTCTTGTACATCCCAGGGTTATTAGGGAGCCTGTGTAATATTGTGTTATGCAAGGTTTATTGTGCACCGCAGAATTACTGAGGAACCACTGTGTACGTAAAGCTTCTTGCCTCCACCACTTATAGGCTTATGGCATTGAGGCAGTGCAAAGCGCAATAATGTGTGATGTGTATATACACCAACCAATCAGAAATCGCCAGTAATGATTAGAGAGCGGACTGTAAAGGTGAGTGCCGTGGGTTACATTACCTCATCTCTTGCCAATTGTCTTGTTAAGCAAGCCAGTGTGTGCGTTTGTGCCTTTGCAAATGGAAAGGCTGGCTAAGAATGAGTACACTTGCATATTTGCAGGTCTGACCCATCGTTGGCAATAATGATTCTGTTCTATCATGACGCGGTACCTCCTCCTTATTTTATGATCCTGCAGAACATGTGGCTGGTGGCAACACTAGAATGCAGACATTGTCAGTGCCAAGGAGCGAGATTATGATTTTTTTTTTCCTAAGTATTGTTTTGCTGCACAAATACTCTTTTGTCTTTGGCAGGGATTCAGTAAAGAAAAGTTGTCAGCCGGGTTGGCTTAGTGAAGGTGCCAGGCTGCTTTGGCACTAATAATCTCTCTTATGAAGACCCACGTTCTCTTCTGTAGAAGAGGTTTTTAGGAGGATCTGGTTAAAACCTGGTGACCAATGGTAATCAATGGAAAGCTGTCTTGTAGCGCTGGGGTCCTGGGTTCAGAGCGCTTTTATATTGTATGTTCTGGCAGCTGGGCCAGCTTGGGATGTTCTAGTTTCCTCTTGCAAAACCCGAAAGCATAAGTTAACTGGCCTCTACCTAAGATCCAGGGCAGCTGTCATTATAGTTTTGTGGTATAGTAGATTGCATGCTGCACTGGCGCCGGGACACAAGTGGCTGTAATGATCTCTTTTATTAAAGGACTAGAATATTTTAGTCCTATTAAAAAAAAAAAAAGATGAATAAGCAAGCGTGTGTGTGTGTGTGTGTGTGTGTGTATGTATGTATATATATATATATATATTTCTCTCTATCCCTCAATCACAATAATCCTTTTTGCTCTTCAATGATGGTAATGATGATGAATATAAATTACCATTATTACAATAAGTATAGAAATGGCCATACTAATTGTTAGTATTATTATTAATACTTTATTTGATTTTTTGAAATATTTTTTTATATTTACGTTTTTTTAATTTTTGTTATTATTGAACCTAGAAAAGAATAGGAAAAAAAAACATAATAATGTATTTTTTTCCCTATAAATCATAATAAAAATAAAGCAGCATTAAATTATTTGAATATTATAAAAATTATGATAAATATATTTTTTTTAATTTAATAGCTCCTCTTATGTAGGTATATGCGTCAACCTTTTGTGTACTGTTATAATATATTTCAGCATCCATAAGTGAACGGAGTGACTGCAGAAGTAGGCAGACCACCTCTACACTTTAAAACAAGTTCCGAGTCCCCCATCCCCCACCCTACACTCCCCCCACTGTCAAGACCTTTCCACATGTCCACAGCAAATGGTTCCAGATACCCGGGGCTTAAACAGTCGCAGCTGCTGGCCCTGCAGGAAGGACTTTTTTTGTATGCCCTTTAACCCCAAGCTGCCAAGAAGGGGGGTGTGCTGTTGTAGGGCTGTGAATAAAGGGGGGGGGGGCTGCTCTAGCTTTTGGTGGTTCAAGTGATGTTAAGCTTGCTTTGACTTTTTATTGCTCTCTGCAATACATTTTTAGAATTTAGAAATGTATGTATGTATGTATGTATTTCTCTCTAAATAAACCATGACTCCCTAGCTGGTGGGAGGCTGCAAATTCCAGAACACCCCCACCATCACTGTAGGCTCCAATGGGGGGCCTCACGGTAAGGACTATGATTCAAATGTTTCTTCTCCATCCAATTTCCAGAGCTGTTTGGAGTCTATGGGGCAGTTCTTATTTTAGGCGCAGTAATCTTTCTATTAAAGTGAATCTAATCCCAAATGCAAAGTATGCAAAACCAAGGTTTAAAAGCCGCGCATGCTCAGAATCAAGTCGACGCATGCTTGGAAGCATTGAACTTCATTTTTTTTCGGCACATCGTTATGTTTTACGTCACCGCGTTCTGACACCATAGTTTTTTTTTTTTTAACCGATGGTGTGTAGGCGCGATGGACCATCAGTCAGCTTCATTGGTTAACCGATGAAAACGGTCCTTCGGACCGTTCTCATCAGATGGACTGATCGTGTGTACGCGGCCTAAGGCTCCTGTCTCACCTACTAGGGCCAATTAGCCTACCAGCATGTCTTTTGGAGGGTGGAAGGAAACCAGAGTACCCGGAGGAAACCAATGCAAGCACAGGGAGAACATGCAAACTCCATACAGATAGGGTCCTGACTGGGATTTGAACTGGGAATCTCAGAACCTCAATGCTACAAGTCAAAACTGCTGACTCCTGGACATTGTGTTCTCCACTTCCCTGGGACGCTCTGCGCTCTTTCTGGTTGGGCCCCCCTGTCCCAAGGGTGGCCTGCTCTCCTTATTAGTTGGGCCCCCCTGTCCCAAGGGTGGCCTGCTCTCCTTATTAGTTGGGCCCCCCTGTCCCAAGGGTGGCCTGCTCTCCTTATTAGTTGGGCCCCCCTGTCCCAAGGGTGGCCTGCTCTCCTTATTAGTTGGGCCCCCCTGTCCCAAGGGTGGTCTGCTCTCCTTATTAGTTGGGCCCCCCTCTCCCAAGGGTGGTCTGCTCTCCTTATTAGTTGGGCCCCCCTCTCCCAAGGGTGGTCTGCTCTCCTTATTAGTTGGGGGGTCCCCTGTCCCAAGGACGGTCGGCTCTCCATTGGTTGGGCCCTCCTGTCCCAAGGACACTCTACGCTCTTCCTGGTTGGGCCCTTCCCCATCCCTGGGACACTCTGCGCTCTGGTTGGATGGTGCCCTGTTTCCTCGGGCCCCCACCCCTAGGATGGTCTGCACCTTGCCTCGCCAGCCCCTGGTGCATCGTTTTAGCTTCTGTTTGTGTTCAGCTTGTATTTTTCTTTTCCGGAAACACAGAAGTGAGTCGATTCCTTGTCCAGAGCGCTTCAGAGTAGAGTAACCTTTACTACAATCATTTCCTGCTGCCGGCCTGGAGACGGGACTTTCGTGGTGCCTACTTCATCCTGACTCACACTGGCCAGATGTGACGGCTCATGATTACCGATCGCGCTACAGCAGTATCAGTTACCTTCCGAAAATTAAAGTTGCCTAATTATGTTTATTTAAATGCCAGTTCAACTTAAACCCGAAGGGCCATTGATCTGTGCATGTTTTTTCTGCAAACTAAGAAAAAAAATGTAGGGTTTAAAGGAGAACTCTGCAGAATATTGATTTGTAACAATGCAATGTTACATTCAGTGAAATACTTGGTTTTATTTTTCATGTTCAGGTTTAAAGAAAAACGTAATTTATGTATGGAGACTGCCATTGCTTTTCTCTCATTCCAAAAATACCAGTTGCCTGACTGGCTTCAAAACTATCTGTCCCTGCCCTAGATTAAGTTTGCCAATAGAAGTATCTAACTTTTCTGTGACTTCCCTGATGTCGGTGCTTTGGTGACTTTGAACGTATTCAAGTCACTTGATCGGCTTGACCGCCAGCCAACTAGCATTTTTAAAGGTCAACTTTGGTACGCTATGTATTCATTTTTGTACAGGTCATCATTGGGGCCGCAGCCTGTTGCCGCAGCCTGTTGCCGCAGCCTGTTGCCGCGCCGCAGCCTGTTGCCGCGCCGCAGCCTGTTGCCGCGCCGCAGCCTGTTGCCGCGCCGCAGCCTGTTGCCGCGCCGCAGCCTGTTGCCGCGCCGCAGCCTGTTGCCGCGCCGCAGCCTGTTGCCGCGCCGCAGCCTGTTGCCGCGCCGCAGCCTGTTGCCGCGCCGCAGCCTGTTGCCTTAAAAGCATAGTCCACCTTTTGCAAAAAAAGAGAGAAAAAAAAATACACCCAGATTTATCAAAAAATTCGCATTTGTTAGTGCTGGTTCACACTACAGTGACATGAAAGTCGGCACAACTTTGTGAGGCAACTTCAAGTCGCCTCCAGGACAGGCAGCTTTGCCAGTGGCCAATCAAACAATAATCAGCTCTGTGGGAGGGAGGGGTTTGCCTGAGAACTATTTTCTCTTCCTGTAAAGTTGCTTCAGTTAAGACAGAGATCCGACATCGGAGGCGACTTCCATTGAAATCAATGGGTACAAGTCGCCTTCAAGTAGTACAGGAACCTTTTCTGAAGCCGGAGCGACAGTGTGAACGGCACTTAAGTAAAGGGGTTGTAAAGCCTCGTGTTCACCTTAATGCATCCTATGCATTAAGGTGAAAAAACGCCTTGTATTGTCCGGCCCCCCCAAACCCCCGTTTTACTTACCTGAGCCCTGAACTTCCGTGGGCGCTATCCCGCGTCGTTCTCCCCATAGCTTGCTATCTCAATTAGTGGGTCATGAGTCTAATGTGTAAGCTCCTACATAGGTTCCCCCCCCCTAACCCCAGGACCGTATTGAGGTAGGTACCTTTTTGGTTAGGGGCTGGGGGAAGTAAATATGGGGCTACATCACCGCACTTGTGTCGGTACAATCTATGGCTTCAAATTCAAATGGATGATGTGGCAGTCTTCGGAAAGATTTGGGTAAGAAGTGGGGTGGTTTGAAGGTGGGAAGTTGAGGAATGTGACCATGTTTCGCGATGGACACTAGATCTAGGGGACACCTAAATTGTGGTCCCAAATATGGACTGCCTTTACACGTGGTAACTCAATGAATAATGTGAATCGGCTCCCAAACCTACCTGAAGCACTGAAGTGAGAACAGAGTCTAATGCCGCGTACACAAGATCGAAATTTCCGACAACTAATGTTCGATAGGAGCTTTTGGTCAAAAATTTCGACCGTGTGTAGGCCCCATCGGACATTTTCTTTCAAAAACAAATTTTGAGAGCTGGGTCTCAAATTTTCCGACAAAATGCGTTCACGGAAATTCCGATGCACAATTCCACGCATGCTCTGAATAAAGTACGAGATGAGAGCGATCGGTCTGGTAAAACTAGCGTTCGTGATGGAGATATCACATTTTTCACGGACTGAAAAGCACGAGGCTGAAAAGCGCGAATCGTCTCTCGCCAAACTTCTACTAACACGACTGGTATCGAACTTCCCGTTTCTAGTGCCGTCGTAGGTCACCGCGTTCTTGACGTTCGGAATTTCCAACAACGTTTTGTGTTATCGTGTGTGCGCAAGACAAGTTTGAGCCAACACCTGTCGGAAATGTATCCACGTTTTTGTTGTCGGAAATTCCAAGCGTGTGTACACGGCATTGGGAAAATTGGAAAAAGTTGGAACTCGCCGTTGGTCAATATAAATAGATGCGGTAATTTGAAGGTTCCTCTGCGCATTCTACCGGTCGTTTAAGCCGATCATGTGACTGTCCTGTCCTCAGGAAGTCATAGTCAAGATTAAAGGGAGTTTTTCACGGGACATTAATCTGGGGGGGGGGATTTGCTCAAGGCTCTCAGCATGGTTGTAGAGCCAGTTGGGCGGCCTGGCGATGGTGAGCTCTATTGTTTTGGATTTGGTTGACCTGGTAGACTTGTTTGGGTAGGTTTTGAATAGAGCCTCTTGTGTCCCCTGGGGGGGGGGGGGGGGGGGGGAGTGCCGGAGATAAAATGATAAAATCCAGCCATGGATGCTGAGAGAGGCCTTGAAAAGTCAACAAGGCTGAATGACCAGGGACACGCCTGGTGCAAATGAGTCCCAGCGGTGGACGTGATTGGCACCGCTGACAGACGGCACGCACATGGACACCTGCATGGCAGTCAGGCCTGGATTTGGGTCGATGCCGCAGGAAAGCATGCAGCTGTGGGGCAGAGTGTGTATGGCAATATTAGGAAAGATTTAGTGCTGTGCATTGGGGGGGGGGGGGGTGGGGGGTAATATTCTCACGGATTTGTGAATTTTGTTTTTGTAAATGGTGAACATATTAGATGGTACTACAGGCCTGATGAGTGCAGGACATGGGTGGTCATACTCGGTACACAATCAGATTGTACAATCTCATTTACCAGAACGAAATCTATATAAGCCAATCAAACTGTAATTGCACAAAGCCATTTATATTACATAGTTTGGTAAATCTAAAGGAAATTATACAATGGGGGTTGTATAATACATGGCAGTGAGGGGCGCTTCGGATCATCGGTGGTCCCGTTTGGAAGTCTCTGTGGTCCTTCCATTGAATGATCGGACAAGTCCAGCAAAGTACATAGGAGATTGCAAAGTCAGCGTGGCCACCGCTACACGATCAAGGTTTTTCCCGATGGAATTCACTCAAGCCTGCCTTGCATACACACGATCACACAAAATTTCTCTGAACTTTCGTCTGTCAAGAACGCGGTGACGTACAACGCTATGACAAGCCGAGAAAATTAAGTCCAATACTTCCGAGCATGCGTCGGAATTTCTACAGGTGATCGGAATTTCCGAAAATTTGAGAGCCGCTCTTAATATTTTGCTTGCGCAAATTCCGACAGCGAAAGCATACGTGGGGAATACTAGAAAGTGTCACTGGGGGTGCAAACATCGCATCCAAGATGGCGGCACCCAGCAGCAGTTGAAGGGCTTTTGGATGTCTACACAAGGATGGCTTTTAAGCTATAGATTATCTGTAGATTTTTCTATGGTTGGATGGATTTTTCCATCTACGCAGAACTGTGTGGATGGAGGAATCTCCCACTGGGCCAATTTATGTATCTTGGTAGTCGGCTCCCGCTGGCTCTCAACCTAAACCATACCTGCACCCAATCGGAATGTTCAGGTATTGAGGTGGGGCCGACTAGCAAGATATGGAAGCTTGGGCCAGTGGGAGATTCCATCCACACAGTTGAGCATAGATGGAGGAATTTTTTCCACCTGACTATAGAAAATCTGCAGATAATCTAGTCTTATGCTGACCCATACATTCGTGGCCATTTTCGAAAAACGAACGTTCGGCCGTGAGCGCAAACGATGGTGCCGTCATGTAATGACCGATTAAATCTTTGGACATTAATAAAAATTGGTTCTTTTTTTTTTTTTCTACATATACCTAGTGCCGACGGTTCGGACAGGAAACACATTAACCTTTCAATTTATCATTCGTTCGGCAGAAAATTTCCAAACTTGTCCTTAATTTTTATTTTTTTTAAAAAAAATTCAGCTCAAATGTCCCAATGATTATCTTTTTTTATTTTATTTTTTTATAAAAAAAATTATTAACTGTTCGAAAAGCGAACAAACTGTCTAAACGACCGGATTTCGGCAGATTTTTCATATAGTGTATGGCCAGCTTTGGCCTCAGTTCACACTGCTGTGACCCCAAAGTTGTGCGACTTGCTTGGGACTTCCTTGCCATTTGCTTGCGAATTTTGTGATTTAATTTTGCAATCTGTGGCACTCAAGTCGCAGAAAAGTTTTGCAGGAATTGTTTCTGTGTGTGTGTGTGTGTTTTTTTTGTGTCTCTGAGATTTGAGTCGATTTGATTAAGACGGCTCCCATTCGAATGAATGTGTTTTTGACTTGTCATGCGACTTTGTGTGTTTTTATAAAGGGCTAAAGAGAGCTCCACCACTGTCCCATTGCCATGATTCCCAGTCGCAGCCGACACACTGATCGTCTAGAGATGCATTTGTCTCATGTATATGCAGCATCTTGTAGATGCTTTAGGTGGAACTGATGACATCATATGGTGCTAGGGGATGGGAGGGGCCAGTTGCTCTCTGGTTCTGATTGGTGGATATTCATTTAAATTTTTTTGCACAATTTTATTTATCACCTGCCTGACGAAGGGCTCCGAAACGTTGCACTGTTTGTGATCTTGATTCACTAAAGCCATTTGGACATGATTGAAGATTCTTGATGTGCTGGTGAATATATTTATGTAATATTCTTTGTGTGTTGCAAATCGCATGATAAGTCGCAGCAGTGTGAACTGGGGCCTACAGGGAGATGACATGCCTAACATTCCTTAAATGCACATATGATCCGATTAGGAAGACTTTTCTTGACTGGTCTAGAAACGGGGTCTCTTTAAAGCAATCTTTATCTGGGAGACACACAGGGGCCGCCATTGTGAATACCCACATTATGGTGACAACAGGGGGAGATGGGGGTCATGAAAGTCAGGGTATACTTTGAAAACATTTAAAAAAGTGTGCAAATGGTGAGCTCCACAGATGTAGTGCAAGTCCAGTCTATTTTTATTTACAAGGACAATGGATCACGAGAGAAAGCCAACGCATTTCTAGGTTCCAACATTCGCTTCATCAGGGCTTCGATAATAAATATGGAGAACAATACACATAAAATAATTTAATTTTAAAATGTATTTGGGCTGCCAGTTGAGCAGCTTCACTACCATTATGGTATGATGGAGTACTATTCTTCCGACCAACACCAGTGATGGGCCACTATTCTTTCCATTGACACCAATGATGGGGCACCATTCCTTCTGATAGTCCAATCACTGCTGCAGAACCTCCTTTTTTTTTTTTATTATTATTTTTTTTTTTTTTTTATGAGCTTGGTTTCACTTTCAAGTTAAGTACCTTATTGATTGACAAGCTGAATCCCCAAGAGGCTCAGCAGCAGCCTTTGTTCCAGTGACCTCTCATCATGCTGCAAATCATTAAAACAATTAGTCTTGAATTGATTGGGTTAATCCATTTAGCTTTTATTACTAGAATATCAGATTGTTCCTTGGTGGATAGGATCGGTGTTGTGGTGTGTGTGTTTTTTTTTTTTTTTTTTAACACCCCCCCCCCAGTTGCCTGCACTTCATTGTAATCTGACCACTAGGTGGCAGCAAAATGAGAAGGAATATGCAAGCGACCTTTGCTGACCTCGCTTTGTAAAAACGCTCCTTTCCTGGCTGTCATTCTGATTCACTGGCATCGGTACATTTGAGTCACCATACCAAAGCAAGTGTGCACTGCAGGAGTTTTGACTTCACTTGCTACATGCTTATTTTGGATCCATAAGTGTTTTATTGAAAAAAAATAAAAAATTCACATGTCTAGAAGTTCACATTAGTGTATGTTTCATTAAGTGTTCATCTTCTTCTTTGGTAGTCATTAGACACGGAGAAGCCAATAAACCTACCAGCATGTCTTTGGAGTGTGGGAGGAGTACCTGTAGAAAACCCAGACAAGCATAGGGAGAACATGCACACGCCAAGCAGATGGTGTCCTCTAGGGTTGTCCCGATACCACTTTTTTAGGACCGAGCACAAGTACCGATACTTTTTTTCATGTACTCGCCGATACCGAATACCGATACTTTTTTTTAAATGTCATGTGACAGTTTTCAAACCACAATACAGACTAAGGATATTTTCTTTAGAATTATGAAGAACTCTAACTCAAGACATTTATAAAAGAATACAAATTAGTAAAAATTTATAAAAATGTTTTATTTGCTTGTCACGCAGTAGTAAAAAACTCAAAGAATTTTCACAGAACATGTTAATAAATACAAAAAAAGTATCGGCGGGAGCATTTGCATGAGTACAAGTACTCCCGCAAATACTCGGTATCGGTACCGATACTAGTATCGGGACAACCCTAGTGTCCTCACTGGGATTTGAACCGTGGACCCCAGTTCTGCAGAGCAGGAGTGCCAACTACCAAGCCACTGTGCTGCCCAAATATTATTCATTTGTTAATGTTGCAGTGTAATCCTTTTTAAATCTGCATCTTTCATTAAAATAATCCCTAGGGATCCTGCCATGTTCAGGTACTTCCTGTTATAAGGTGACAACACTGTCCCTGTCTTCTAGTTGTGCTCTTGCTTTGTTGCCCTGCCACATGGACTTGCCATAGCAGCCGCAAATGAATGTTTTAATAAAGTTTACAAAGCCATGGTTTACTGTTGCCACCATCGGGAAACCCGCCCTGAGAAGTGCCATGATATGGAGGCGGCTGCTAAGAGGCTGCAGGAGATCGGCAACAGTGAGATGCAACAAAAGATGGAAAAAAAGTGATTTTTTTTCTATAAAAAATAATAATAATAATAAAAAAATTATATATATATATATATATATATATATATATATATAATATATATATAAATTTTTATTATATTTTCCCTCTTGGAGTTTTTTTTTAAACAAGGCCGTTAGTGTCTGATAAAGACCTCATACGCCCTGTAATATTTAACTTATTCATTGCCAGGCCCGGGGTCTAAACAGGGGAATTGGGTGTCTGCGATCGCATTAAGCCCTGTTCCAGCGAGCGGATTCTCGGCGTTCGGGCCTGCGGGGGAAAATCTTATTGAATACAGCTATGAATAGTTAATATCATACACACATCATCGCTCTGCTGAGTGCTGGCTGAAAAGGCTGCTTAACATCTCAGACATCTATAGACTTCGATTGGTTTCCAGTCATTATACCGAGTTCTTGCTGCCGCGGCAGCCTATGTCGGCCTATACGTTAGACGTTTTCATATAGAGTAAGGCCTAAGCAAAAATAAAATAAAAAATGTATTTATAATTTTTATCTGGGTGCGTTCAGACTTGTAAGTTCCATGCTTTTTTTTTTTTTTTTTTTTTTTTTTTTTTTTTATGCGCTTCCATTGAAATCTGTAGGGCTATAAGCTAACTATGGCACACAAAAATAAATGCCCCTTTTTTGGTGGTGCAGAACCCTCATAAACAATAGTTTTATTTCACATTCCTGGTGTTTTTTCTTCTGGAATCTTGGTGAGCTTTGTCTATTTGTTTCAGATATTTGCAGTAATCCAGTGTAAGGCTTACTGTTATAAAGACCGCTCACTGCTGCTCCCTCTTTTTGTGCAGGATGACTGGTCTGGTCTCCGCCCCCTCCTGTAGTTTTCTGCAGGCAGCCTGTAGTGGGTGGTGCCTGGTGAGCCCCTCCCACAGCTCTGATCTCTGCACAGGCAATATACAGCACAGTAATGGTGTCGCGACAACGTTTGTATGATAAAATCCAGAGGTTTACAAAGGCATTTGGTGCACGCTGAATAGATTTATACCATGTGACTTTTGAGGAATTTATTTAAATTTATTTTTGTTTCCGGTGTTCTTAAATTTTTATCAAATGTAGTCCCATGCTGGGATCGATGCACGTATGATGGGCTGGGGGCTCTCTGACGTTTAAAACTTCAGAGAGCCCGACGCTCTCTGACGGGAGGGGGCTCTCTGACGGGAGGGGGCTCTCTGACGGGAGGGGGCTCTCTGACGGGAGGGGGCTCTCTGACGGGAGGGGGCTCTCTGACGGGAGGGGGCTCTCTGACGGGAGGGGGCTCTCTGACGGGAGGGGGCTCTCTGACGGGAGGGGGCTCTCTGACGGGAGGGGGCTCTCTGACGGGAGGGGGCTCTCTGACGGGAGGGGGCTCTCTGACGGGAGGGGGCTCTCTGACGGGAGGGGGCTCTCTGACGGGAGGGGGCTCTCTGACGGGAGGGGGCTCTCTGACAGTAGAGGATTTTCTTGGCCTGTGCTTTTGTAAAATATACAATGCGGCCCTGATACTGAAATGTTTGGAAACTCCTACTGTAAACCCAGCAGCAGCCATCCTGTAAGTTGGAGCCAAATTTTATCAGAACACCGCTTATGAAATCATCAGGAGCAATTGCTGAGGTATGAGGTCCTTAAGATTTCCCACAACAGCCCCCAATGCAGGTGAATTGATTGGCCTGAATATTGCTAGAGCCAGCAAACCAGGCATATTCTAGAGTAGCTTGTGACAGGTAATTAATTATTTTTTAATTAATTTATATTTCTATAGCTTCTTTCTCCCTGGGGACTGAAAGCGCTTTATCTGCTATTGGGGCAGATGGTGAGGCAGCCATGTTGGGAGCGCTCTGTAGAATATCGTACTAGGGCCAATTTGTAGACAAGAACCAATTAACCTACCAGCATGTCTTCGAAGCGTATGAGGACTCCAGATTACCTGGAGGAAGCCCACATAAGCATCAGGACATGAAGACTCCATGCAGATAATGTCCCGGTCGGGTTTGGATCTGGGGACCCCAGTGCTCCGAGGCAGAAGTTTTGAACTTGGAGCCCATGTGCCCCCCCCCCCCCCAGGTACTTTTTAAAGGATTTTTATTCTGTGATCATTTTGAACTGTGATCGGTTTGTTTTTGAGCTGTGCCTGAGGAATGTCTCCCTCCCGATGTTCTTTGTTACCTTTTCACGGCAGGACGCTGGGAATCCTAGCCATTAACTAGTTTCCCAAGTGAAGGGGGAGGTTAAATGTCACTCAGGCAAAACCATGTGACTGTCTCTGAAAACTCTTCCATGTGTGACCTGAGAGGACGCGGCTCTTTTTGTTGTGTGAATAGAGGGTGGTGACCTCTAGATTTCTGACCTGCGCTCTATTTGCACATTGGGACACCCCCACCTTCATTTCCAATTCTTTAAACCAGTTTTTCTTTTAAGACTCCCTGCTGCTAAATACGGGCGTCACGTGACCTGCGCTATTCTAACCCTATAGAACTGGAAAACCGGTCCTGATTAAAAGCTTTTTAGTCTTGTTTGGCAACAACGTAACAGCCGTATCATTGATGTTCCTGCTAATCAGAGGTTTGAAAGGAAAACAAAACATGGTGGTGGTGATTTTATACCAATAAACCAATCTGAGATTTACCAACGGGGGGTAATGAAGCATTTCAACCCAACAGTCCTCCATATCTGGATCTATGGAAAAACTGGGAAGTTTCTTCAAAATTTAGAACCAGTTTGTCAAACCCTTGGATTTTAAAAAGATGAGTGGAACTCCCTTTGCTATGGAGATAAGAGAAGTTACTAATAAGAAACTTGTAGGTCTTAAAATGATTGCAAGGCCTCATTCACACAAGGCGGATCCGTTGCCACAGAGTCCGCCAGCTCAGCGGGAGATCTCTCTGTTGATCTCCGCTGATCTGGAGGATGACAGGTCCCTCTCTGCTCGCTGAGTGGGGAGGGGCTTGTCGAGTGCTGCTGAGTCCTATGAAGAGATCGGACAAAAACGGACAGCATGTTCGTTTTTATCAGATCTCACCTGATCCGATCCGCCAGGACGGATAGTGAACGCATCGCAATACGCCTGATTATATCGGATGTCAATGGTCACCGCTGACATCCGTCACGTTATAAACTAACATGGAGCACCCATTCAAGTCTGCCGAAAAATATGACAGGCTAACCTGAACGGTCAGCCCGTGTTTAAGGGGCATAAAGGTTTATTTTTTAAATGACAAAAATGTCATACTTGCCTCCACTGTGCAGTTTTGCACAGAGTGGCCCTGATCCTCCTGTTCTCGGGTCCCTCGGCGGCTGTCTCGACTCCTCCCCGCAATAGCTAACCCCCTCTGGAAAATGCTCTCCCGAGGTGGTTAGCTTGCAGGCGCGCTTCCTGTCATACACTCTGCATCCATAGATACAGAGTGTATGACTCCGTCCTGCCCCTGGTGGCTGCGTCATTGGATTTGACTGACAGCAGCGGGAGCCAATGGCTGCGCTGCTATCAATCTATCCAATCAACGCTGAGACTCGGCGGATAAGAGGATGCGGGGGGACGTGCACAGCAGATAAACGGGCTAAGTAGGGGGCCCGTGACAGCGAGGATGCATTTGGTAGCACATTAAAATTAGTTCATTAACACGCGTTGTGTGCAGGTTGACTTTTGTTGTGGTAACGCACCCAGTAGACCAGGCTAAGTGGTTCTGTCTCTACCAAGGTGTCAACAATAGCTGCCATTGTGGCGTAGCCCTTGGGCCTCGTACACACGGGCAAGAATCTCGTCAGGAAAGGTACACACAGACCTTTCAAAAGAACCGCGGTTCTCTTGCAAGGCAAGAAGGCAGTGACGTAATCGTGTACGACGAGCATGCGCTCGTCATATTCGATGCCGTCAGCCGCCATGTTGCTTTACTCTGCCTATGCCGTGGAAGCTATGCGCCAAAGTTATTTCGAGAATGCGTGGGTTTTCTTGCCTTCAGGAAAGTATATACACTCCTGGGTTTCTTGTCGGGGAAACAGGCCGACAAGAATCTCGACGAGAAAATAGAGAGCAGGATCTCTTTCTCATTGAGTTTCTGGCCAGATTTCCAGACGAGAAACTTGAGTCTCGTACACATGCGCTGTTTATTTGGCAAGAATGCTCTGGCAGCAATTTTCTTGCTGGTTCTTGCCGAGAAAACCGAGCGTGTGTACGAGGCTTTAGGCTTCAGAATGGCTTATGTTTCCTAGTGGTAGCTAAGGAAATGGTGTAGGCCTCTTATATTGAATGACAGAGTTGTGAATGTTTAGAGAGCTAAAAAACAAGTTTGAATGGAGGAATTTTGGTTTCCTCAGGTTATGGTCTCTTGTCATTGCCTCCACACTACTCCCATTGTTAATCAGCCCACGCCATCTCTCTTGAACTCTGCTCAGGTGCTGCATGGCTTCCGTTCTTACAGCAAAGCACAGGAAACGTTCGCACCCCCACGTGGATGAAGGGACGGGCCGGCCTCGGCATGCAGGGCAGACATAACACCTGCCTTACCTTTTTGAGGCGGCTCATGTACATACCATGGGAAAATATGTGAGAATTTTCCCCCGTGCACCACCTGTCTAACCTTTTCAGGGCCTCGAGGGGTTGTCAGCGTAGTGTGCTCAGCCACCTCCAGGTGATGAATCTCTGCTTTTTAAAAATAACATTGTATAAAGTTACTGGGAAAATGAGTAACGACACTCTTCGATTGTTACAATCCTTGCGCTCGTTTTAGGACCTCCGGTCGGAGATGTGTTCTAGCTTGCTGAAACATTTCTAACTTTGGTATATAGATATGGCAAAATGTACCAAGCAAGAATGCTTAAAATATGTATATTATTGATTTAAAACCTATTGTTCCTAGTTCAGATTTCCGACGACAAATGTTCGATGGGAGCTTGTTGTCGGAAATTCCGACCGTGTGTAGTCTCCATCGGACGTTTGCTTCGGAATTTCCGACAATAGAAATTTGAGAGCTGCTTCTCAAATTTTCCGACAACAAGTTTTGTTGTCGGAAATTCCGATCGTGTGCACAAAATTCCACACATGCTGGGAATAAAGCAGAAGAGCCGCACCGTGTGTATGCAAGACAAGTCTGAGCCAACATCCTTTGGGGGAAAAAAATCCACGGTTTTGTTGTTGGAATCTCCAACCGTCTGTACGCGGCGTAAGTGTATTTGAGTAGGAATAATTGCTGTACAAGTTTAAAAGTCCCACATTGTGTTATTACTGAGCAGCTGTCTTGGGGTTGAATTGAATTTCCTGAAAGCCGGGAGCCCCAGGCTCTCCATTTATCCTCCCAGGGGTTAAATATTCCAAATAAAACTTTAAACAAACTGTTTAGCTGAGGAGGTCTCTAGACTTCCCCACTTTCCTGACCGACGATCCAGAGCTGCAGAACGGAACATATTTTCTCAGTGATGTCACCCAAGCAGCTCATGTTTGTTTTAGTAGTATTTACGGACCGACAGATGATTCCGATTAGTAAAATAATTGGTTCGTGCCTTTGACATAATGGAAAGAGCCCACCACGTGTCGATTTAGGAAAGCGATGCAATAATTTGAGGCAGCTGGTGAGGAACTACAATGCTGAGCAGTCAGCTCAAAGATACAGCGAGGATTCGGCTACCTCAGCCTGCTAGCCATATGTCTTGGGTTCTCTCTTACTACTTGGTGTCTACTTGGTGTATTGTATGACAACTTTTTTTTTTTTAATTTGGATAAAGTGGCGAGGGGTTAATTCCGTCAAGTTTTCATTGTTGGGTATGTAAGAAGGGAAGTGCCCAAAGCATGTAGATGGTCTAGAAGGATTTTATTCGTAAATCGTAACAAGTCAACATGTTTCGGGGTTCAAAGGGTTCCCTTTGTCAGGGTTTGGCACCGAAAACAATCCCAAGTGACACTTCTCCTGAAAGCCTCCATACGACAATCGGCTATAGGCGGCAGGCCCCCTACCCATCTCCTTCCGTTTGTTCAATATTGTGGGAAGTCTAGGTTGTGCCCTGCTAATAATAATAATAATTATTAATACATTTTTGTTTTTTAGTTTTCGGTAGCAATCATCTTTGACATAAATTGATTGTGGTCCAAAATATTAAAACTTGGCTTTTGGCTAAGATCAAGTGTAGTATCTGTTCTTATCGTCCAGGAAGGACACTTTGCCGCACTTCTGGCCTTTTGGCTGGAAAGGCTGGCTGTATGGATCTGTTTATGGCCTAATGTGGTTTAAGAGGGTCGTCTTGAGAGCCCTCACCTAATACTTGGTGGTTGACTTTGGCTAGCCAAGAGGAAGAGGGGTCTGCCAGGTATATTGGCTAGGTGTACAAGAGTGTCTTGCACCCTGGTGGTACATGGGAATGGTACTTCCTCTTTGGGAGGGGGCCAGTAATGCTGCTTTTTGCACTTTTTTTTTTTTCTTCTCTGGAGCATCAGCAGTCACATGTAGTGAGGGAAAATTCAAATTTTCCATGTAATGGTGTTATTAAAGCTTTTTATTTGAGTGGGTTGTTTAGGTAGGTCCTAATATTACAAAGTTTAACATTTTTATATTGTAAAATCACATTTGTGACATGTATGGCCATCCTTAGATTTACTTTTCCCCTTATTCTTGATGTTTAGGCCGCGTACACACGATCGGTCCAAGTTGATGAAAACGGACTGAAGTTAAGTTTCATCAGTCCAAACTGACCGTGTGTACACCCCATCAGTCTGTTGTCCTTCAGTCCAAAAATTTAGAACTTGCTTTAAAATCGGACTGATGGACGACTACAGATCGGTCAAAACCGATGGTTAGTACGCAAAAGCATCGGTTCAAAACCTCGCCGCATGCTTGGAAGCATTGAACTTCATTTTTCACTGCACGTCGTGTTTTACGTCACAGTAGCAATGAGGATGTCGGCCGGGGAGGGGGGGAGCAGAGCGGAGCCCCGGCCGGAGCGGAGCTGGAATGCTGGAGCAGGTAAGTGTATGTTTATTAAAAGCCAGCAGCTACACTTTTTGTAGCTGCTGACTTTTAATAAACAACATTTGGCTGGAACACCCCTTTAAGTGAGGGGTACTTTGGTGAATACTGTATATAGGAGGTTCTATGAGGACAAAGAAAAATGGATAGCCGCACTCCAAAACCTGATGGGTGGTCTTTTATTCAATAGACAGCATGTACAAAAATAGAGTCACAGCAGTAGAAAACAAGGAGGTTCTATACCCTTAAGAATGAATGTCAATGTGCCACATTGCTTGTATACTACACGTTGGCTAGTGTTTTGGTAATGCGTGTTCAAATGCTGGCTTGGCATTCGTTACCGCAAGCCCATGGGTGTAAATCCAGCCTTAAAGGGTTAGTTCACCTTTACAAAAAAACTGCTTATGCAAATGAGGGGTGTCTGTAGATAACAAACTGTGCAGCCCTGACTAAAGTTAAATAATTCCCTTACTACAGGTATAGGCCATTTAAATATTTCCCAAAGCCCGACTGGTATACTCTCAGTATGTCGCTAGGACATTGCTAAGTGAGGCCTAGTCATTACTGCACACCTTCTCCATCACTGGAGTGAGATCTCAAATACTGCGCTCAGAGCTACTGCATCAGGGGAGAGAAATGGCGTTTGATGGGATTTAAATCGGAGAAAACGTTCAGTCCTGTGATGGCGAAGGTGAGCATTAACGACTAGTCCTCACTTTTGGGAGTATTCCAGTCAGGCTTCATGAGGTATGTAAATGGCCTACAGGTATAGCAAGGGCATTATTCATCTTTAGTGATGCACAGTTATCTACGAACAGGCCCCTTTCACACGCGCGATCTGATCAGGTCCGCCTGTCAATTTTTCAGGTGGACCTGATTAGATCCTCCACTCTAAAGAGTGGCGGATATCGGAAGAATCATATCCACTGACACCTGCCGACTTTCCTGTCCGCCATAAACAGACGGATGGTGGTCCTACTTCCTATCCATCTGGTGGATGGAATCGGAGGCAAACGGACAGGCGGTCCGTTGACATCCGATTGCCCTATAGAGGAGAGCGGGACTGTCCGGAGAGCGCTTTATGGCGGCACCTGTGTGAAAGGGGTCTTGCCTGCATAGGCAAGTTTTGGTAAAAATGAACTAACCCTTTTAACCACTTAAGACCCGGACCAAAATGCAGGTAAAGGACCTTGCCCCTTTTTGCGATTCGGCACTGCGTCGCTTTAACTGACAATTGCGCGGTCGTGCGACGTGGCTCCCAAACAAAATTGGCGTCCTTTTTTCCCCACAAATAGAGCTTTCTTTTGGTGTTATTTGATCACCTCTGCGGTTTTTATTTTTTGCGCTATAAACAAAAATAGAGCGACAATTTTAAAAGAAATGCAATATTTTTTACTTTTTGCTAGAATAAAAATCCCCCAAAAATATATAAAAAAAATTTTTTTTCCTCAGTTTAGGCCGATACGTATTCTTCTACGTATTTTTGGTAAAAAAAATCGCAATAAGCGTTTATCGGTTGGTTTTCGCGTTTCGGTTTAGCGTTTACAAAATAAGGAATAGTTTTATTGCATTTTTATTAATTATTTTTTTTTTACTACTAATAGCGGCGATCAGCGATTTTTTTCGTGACTGCGACAATATGGCGGACACTTCGGACAATTTTGACACATTTTTGGGACAATTGTCATTTTCACAGCAAAAAATGCATTTAAATTTGCATTGTTTACTGTGGAAATGACAGTTGTAGTTTGGGAGTTAACCACAGGTGGCGCTGTAGGGGATGTGTGCCTATGTGTTTTGTTTACTACTGTAGGGGGGTGTGGCTGTAGGTGTGACGTCATCGATCGCGTCCCCCTATTACAGGGATGACGCGATCGATGCTACAGCCACAGAGAAGCACGGGGAAGCCGTGTGTACACACGGCTCTCCCCGTTCTTCTGCTCCAGGGACGGATCGCCGCACTGCAGCGGCGATCGGGTCCGCGAATCCCGCGGTCCCGGAGCTTCGGACCGGGGCGCGCGCCCGCGACCCACGGCTGGGTACTAAAATCAACGTATATATACGTTGATGTGCCCAGCCGTGCCATTCTGCCGACGTAAATGTGCAGTAGGCGGTCCTTAAGTGGTTAAAGAAATGATTAGCAGGCATGATGCTGCTGTTAGGCCTTGGGTCAAGCTTACCTCATGATCTAATGTGATAGTCAGTCATGAGGTGAATTTTATTTCAGGCTGTTTGGGGAAAAAGTGATACTTGATCATCTTTTCTTTCTGGTACAGAATGATTGTTTCCCGACGACTGATTAGGAAGATGCTTCTAGAAGACGGATTAATTATTGATTCTGCTGCCATAAAGGCACTTTCATCTATTCCACTGTTACAGTACATAATATTTTTCTCCAGTCCTACTGTGTTCATTGTTTCCAATTTACGAGTGCCGTGGCGGAGATGGGAGCGATTTTCAGAACTCGTTTAAAAAAAGAAAAACATTTTTTTTTTCTAATTCATTACTTAGAACTTTAACTAAGGGTATGGTCACTGTTGTTTTCTTGTTTTTCATTAGGCACGTCACTATGTGGTAATATGGGATGTAATCCTCTTGTCCAGGCCTGTAGTAAATGGTTGATTGTAGATTGTGTTACTGACGATGAAAATTGACGTCCTGTCAGATCACATTTTATATAATATGTTGGCCACACCTGTGGCAAAAAAGTTGTTTTTGTCGTGGAACCTGTGAGGGTGATGATGCTGGTATTTTGATTACCGCTATATTTGGGCCTGGTCTGGGCCTTGGCTTGTGCATACTATTGTGAAGAGGAATGTGTATAGCCAGTATTTGAAAAGCTTTTAGATGGCTTTAACGTTGCGCTTCTTCTGGCAAGATGCCATGCAAAGGAGAGCAGCCCAGATCTCCCCAAAAGACACTCTTGAGCCTCTTGAATACGGTGTCAGGTGCCATATGATGGGATATTTGGGTGTAGTTCCCTGCTTGGTAACTACAGCTGCTACATGCTACTACACACGATCTGTGTGTGGGTGAACACCGGAACTTGGAGAAGCATGCGCACGTGTAGGGGAATGCGTCCTTGGAGGCAGACTTTTTTTTTTTTTTTTTAATATAGGGTCTATGCACATGCTTATGCAGGTACTTACTGAATGCCTGTCAACAGCCACATCCTGTAATTGATTTTTGTGGGTGGCTGCATACAGCAGCTGTTGCTCTTGGGTGGGGAAGTTTGCCCTAATTTTACATATGAAGGCTCAGGTGCCTGTGTGCAAGAGACCTTACAATGAACTGGAGTTCAGTCCCCCAAGATAATTTTGTGTGTTTAAGTACACTGCAAAAAAGGAAAAATAAATGCGTATATAGGTCCCTTGTGGCATGTCGACAGCCTATTAGTTTTGTGTGTGGCAACGCACTGCAATAACCAGGCCTTAAAGTGGAGCGTCCCTTTTTAAGATGGCAGCACCCAGCGTCTTGTTTTATGGCTTTTAGATGTCTGCATGTGGGAGGTTTTTACATGTAAATAACATAGATAAAACACGTAAAAAGCACTGAAAATGTTATAGGAAGATCGTTTTTGAAATGAATGGTCCAACGGTTTCAATACTTTTTGAATTGCTGACCTGAACCAAGCATGTGGCGAAGGAGCATGCCGGATAATCGGACCATACTGCGTTTTCAGGAGGGGGTCATTGGAGGCAGCATCAGTATTTTTAAGTGCAATTATGGAAATTGGGCCTTAGCAGATTGTGTTTTAATCAAAACCATTTTGTAAGGAAAAGGCCTTTCGTAAACAGAATGTCTCGGATTCCTGCTGTGCTGCAGATCTTAATCTGAGATTTGTGTTCACCCTAAAGTGCCTTTTGCCGCTTCCTCTCTTTTATATAAAGCATCCCGACAAATCCTGGAATGGAGTTTGGCCTTGTGAGAACCGTAAAGTTTGTTGCCCGCATTGGTCATTGCGGATTTTTGTGTCGGTGACAGCGCCTCGGCACGCAAGTCAGAGCTGTAAAGGATGCCGGTTGTAACCGGGGCGCCACATCTGCGTACTCCAGGGGGAAGAGATTTTTGTGAAATGATGGCTGCGCTTTTGCTGGTAGTATGAAATATTAAGCACCTCTCTGGTGCTCTCGTGACGTTCTCCTCTTTGTGTCTCCGGCTGACTCTGCTAATCTGAGGTGTGCGCGGCCCTGCGTGCTTGTCATCCGCATCCATTATTAACATGTTTTTTCCATCACTCTATAGCCGGAGCGATAGTTCCGCTGTGAGGAGCCAAACTTCTCACTTTAACTCCATCTACATTTCAGAGGCCTTTACTTCACTTAAGCTTAGAGAAGCTAATACATTACAAAATGACTGCAGTGTAGCGCATCCGGGTGATATCTGGTTGCTATGGGCAAGTCGTCCTAGTGATATCTGGTTGGTGTGGGTAGTTCGTCCTAGTGGTATCTGGTTGCAATGGGTAACGTGTGCTGGTTGGTATTGTTAGCTCGTTTTGGTAATATACGGTAGCCTTTTTTAGCTCATCCTGGTAACCTTTGGGTAGCTCACCCTAGTATTACAAATGCTGTGGGCACCTTCTCCTGATGAGATCTGGGTGCTGTGGGCACCTTCTCCTGATGAGATCTGGGTGCTGTGGGCACCTTCTCCTGATGAGATCTGGGTGCTGTGGGCACCTTCTCCTGATGAGATCTGGGTGCTGTGGGCACCTTCTCCTGATGAGATCTGGGTGCTGTGGGCACCTTCTCCTGATGAGATCTGGGTGCTGTGGGCACCTTCTCCTGATGAGATCTGGGTGCTGTGGGCACCTTCTCCTGATGAGATCTGGGTGCTGTGGGCACCTTCTCCTGATGAGATCTGGGTGCTGTGGGCACCTTCTCCTGATGAGATCTGGGTGCTGTGGGCACCTTCTCCTGATGAGATCTGGGTGCTGTGGGCACCTTCTCCTGATGAGATCTGGGTGCTGTGGGTAGCTTGCCCTGGTGGTGTCAATAGCAACCAGTGATCTTTTATTTACTTATCTGTGCTAAGGGCCCTGGCGAACTTATGTGCATGCAACTGTGCACACTTATACAGCATATTCGTAGGCAAAGATGTGCATTTTGTGGAAGCTTTTTTTTGGTGGCTGATGTTGCTGATTTTACCTTGCAAATTCTTGTTTCTTTGTGATCATAATGAGCCTTTTCCTTTTGACATATGGCTGACCTGGAACTTCTATTCAGATTAGGGAATCAGACTTTCTTGATCTGCACACTTGCTGGGGGTCCACACGTACTAATGCCAGAGGGTCAGAATAACAGCCAGGCAAATGGGATGTTCTGGAGGAGGACAGCAATGGTAGTCCCTGTGTTTCTCTCATTGGAAAATTTTGCTTTTAAAGCCTTGTGCCATCCAAACTTTTTTTTATCTTTTTAGATAAAGCAGAGAAAGGCTAGAGCCACTGTGTTCTTATTTGGGAGATTTTTCCTCACTTCCTGTCTGGACAGGAAGTGACAGGAAAGCTCCCCAACAAGGACACATAACCACATTTTTAGTAGAGGGTAGAAAGATTAGGGCTTATGCACAATTGTGGGTGGTCGAAAGGCGTCCTTACTGGTGTGCTTGAGCAACAAGATAAGTTGTGCCGTGTAGTAACATGCAGTGCAAATGTTTCCTACTGTTTTCAGTGCACATGAACGTTGGTGGGACACTGAATCCATAGATTGTATTCATATACATGGAATGAGAGCGCCTCTCAATACTGAGCCATTAGCTCACTTTGTTTTGCTGTATTTGCCTTAGGGCAGTGATCACGTATGCCGCCATAATGTGACCTCTCTGGAATCTGAGAGTTAAAGTTACACTAGACTTTACTCTTGAAAATCCTGCAATCCCGCTTTCACTGTGTTGTAAAGCGAATGTATCAGTTACTTGGCCGTCTATCACTGTCTGGCCGGCTGGATGAGTGTATCAGATTTGCACCCGAGGCCAAATATCTCCTATTGATACCCGATACATGGAGTAGTTGGGGAACACACTTCTATGGTTACAGCGTATCGCTGCTACCAAGCCGGAATTGCAGATGGACTAATCATGGCTGAAGTGCTTATTCAGCACAGGTCATCAGACTATGTTGTGGCCCCTCGGCTGAAGAAGGCCACGCATGTGTGGTGAACCAGAAGACACCAATCACTACTTCCTGAAAGCGAATCAGTGAGATAAGATTGATCGTTATGGGCTAAAGCACAGGGCTCTTCACCTTTTTGGAAAAGCCAGATTTAAATGCAATACCAGCCTGTAATACCGCTTTACCTGGCCATTTTTTCAATTTCCAGGGTTGTAATAGTTTGACAATTACTTTGTCATGTAACACTGTGCTGTATTTTATATCCTCTTCTCTTTTTGTTGGACAGGTGGTGCTTTCCTTTTGTGCTATGTAATAACCATGGTTGAGATATTTGTAATGTTGAGACTGTTTATTGCATTTCTTGAGGCCCTAAAGAGTCAGGACAGTACAGATGCCCCCAAAAGGGTTTAGTTTAGGATATATAGCATATACAGTGCAGCAGTTGGAGTTTAGGACCAGGACTGTAATGCACAGAACATCTTGCAGATTTCAGTGGTCAGGAGTTTGTCCCCCCCCCCCCCGGTATGGTGGTGGTCAGGGGTTGGTTGGTTCCCCCCAGTATGGTGGTGGTCAGGGGTTGGTTGGTTCCCCCGGTATGATGGTGGTCAGGGGTTGGTTCCCCCGGTATGGTGGTCAGGGGTTGGTTCCCCCGGTATGGTGGTCAGGGGTTGGTTCCCCCGGTATGGTGGTGGTCAGGGGTTGGTTGGTTCCCCCGGTATGGTGGTGGTCAGGGGTTGGTTGGTTCCCCCGGTATGGTGGTGGTCAGGGGTTGGTTGGTTCCCCCGGTATGGTGGTGGTCAGGGGTTGGTTGGTTCCCCCGGTATGGTGGTGGTCAGCGGTTGGTTGGTTCCCCCGGTATGAAGGTGGTTTAGGGGTTGGTTCCCCCCCGGTATGAAGGTGGTTTAGGGGTTGGTTCCCCCCCGGTATGGAGGTGGTTTAGGGGTTGGTTCCCCCCCGGTATGGTGGTGGCCGTTGGGTGTTGGTGCCCCTTTAAATGTTGACAATCGGGGGTGAATGCTTCTGAACTGTTGGTTGTCAGTATTCTTTGTACCCCTTTCTGCTCACTGGTCAGTGGGAGCAGTGTAACTTTTTACATTAAGAGTCAGCAGAAAAATGATTGGCGACAGGGTTCAAGGGGTCTCTGCAGAGCGTTCCAAAGCGTCTTCTAGTTTTCTAAAGGCACCTACAAGCCTTGCTTTTGGCTGTCACTCCCAAGGTGGCCCCATTGAACTCAGTGGGCGAGGTTGACATGCAGTACCGCCTGTCGTACTGTGCAGGACTATGGCATATGTGTACAGCCCAGTCTGGCTGTATTGTAACAAATTGGGTGTGTGGCTGGGAGGCAATAAGTCGCCTGTTTTTACCACCCCTTAAGAGCCCTTAAAGCATGCTGGAGAATATTTCCAATTCTGTGCTCAATGGCTTTTTTATCCAAGTGCGTTGTGTTGGTCACCTATGGCCAGCTTTAGGCCTCAAAAAAACAAGGCAAAAACAAATTTTGTTAACACACACACCAAAGAAGGAAACATTTTATTGTTGCCTACCTAATATAGAAATAGTTAATCCTTCTATTTTCTTTTATTTTTTATAAGGTCTTGGTGTAGGTTAAATTTGCTTCTTTTAAGCGTGCGTACGAGTCAGAATATAATATAACATTTGAAGCATTAAAAAGAGATTTCAGGAAAAGAAAAAAAAAATCTTCAAAGCTGCAGTTGCTCCAGGGAATCCATTTTTATTCGGTAATGGATTCTTGTGTTAGGGGAAGGTCTTGTAAAAGCAGCGAGTAATGGGTCCTTTTTATACTGATGTTCTGTTATTCGACAAGCTCATCAAAGACAGCCGACTTCTGTGTTTTTTTTTTTTTTTTTAAATCCCTTTCACGTAAAAGGCCAAATTAAATGGATGGCAACACAAACGTGAAGAAATGACTTTTCGCATTCCCGGACCTGTGAAAATGTCCTCGCTCTGTCTTTCTTCCACCGACGATTAACTCTCCGGTATCGGGTGGAAATTGAAAGATGGCTAAGCAAATGCCTGCATGGCTTACCCATAATTCACTTCTGCGGCTGGTTGACATTCCTCGTGTGAAGTCATTTGCAGTGTTTGACTTCGCTTAGGACTTTTTATTTTGTTGTGTTTTTTTTGTTCCGTTTTAACCTTTTTATTTTTGGGTATTTTGAAGGATAAATCTGTGAGCAATAAAGTTCAGTTCACAAAGCGAATGTATCTGGATAAGAAACCTTATTTTTAAAGTTTTTATTTTTTATTTTTTTTAACTTTTGTATTGTTTTTTCAAACCTGAGATTTTAAAAATTGGTCAACACTCAGAATAAAGATTGTTCATGAATAAAGCCCCTTTTTTTATTCCTTTTTTATTTT
Source organism: Rana kukunoris (assembly GCA_029574335.1). Classification (NCBI taxonomy): domain Eukaryota; kingdom Metazoa; phylum Chordata; class Amphibia; order Anura; family Ranidae; genus Rana; species Rana kukunoris. The sequence continues at coordinate 9,393,397 of CM056055.1, read as the reverse complement.
TAATTTTTTCCAGATGGTTTTTGGTTTCTGTAATTTTTTTGGGGGTTTCTGTCTAAAATAACCATAGTCTTTGATTTTATACCCACAATCCTTTTATCTCTTTGTAGGGTCCTACTATTTCTGCATACATGCATTTATATATATCTCTCTGCATCAGCCATAATTATAGAGCCATTCAAGGCAGCAAGTGAAGTTGGTCCTTGGATTTTCTAAACTACTGCCATAGTGCTGATCTATAAGCCTCCTGCATGTATCCTTACTAGGGTTGTCCCAATACCACTTTTTTAGGACCGAGTACAAGTACTCACCGATACCGAATACCGATACTTTTTTTTAAATGTCCCCCACGAATGCAGCCATGTCCCCCCACACCTAGATGCAGATGCCGCCTAGTTAATCAGGCGGGGAACATTACAGCTTTCATTTTGAATAGCCGTCTGTTCCCCGCCACGCTGCGTATAGACACTCCCCCTTGCTCGGGCACCTTGATAGACAGATCACCCGTCCAAGCCCGAGCAAGGGGGAGTGTCTATATGCGGCGTGGCGGGGAACACACAGCTATTCAAATGAAAGCGGTAATGTTCCCCGCATGCTGATTAACTAGGCGGCGTTGCGATATGCGGCGGCGCGGGGGGGGGGGGGGTATTATCGGATCTGGCATCAGGGGCATTCCTGCAAATGTTCAGTATCGGTCCCGGTACCGATATTGGTATCGGGACAACCCTAGCAAAAACGCTAGACAACGTTGCAAGGCTCCCTGCAAAGCTACTGCCATTTTTTTATAGCTTTTATCAGCTTCAGTGTGCATGGAGCCTTAATGGACTGTGGATATGCACACATTAAAGTAAGAAAAAATATTTCGGCAAAACTAATGTAGCATTTTTGAGTTGGTGATTAATATAATGAATGTGCTTTTAGTACTCGTAACTTTATTTTATCATTAAATTTGCAACATTGTAATGTTGATGAGAGGCTGCAACAGGGATTGTTGTGGCAGACATTTGTGCACACAGACGAGAACTGCACAGGCACCATGATTTACGTGATTGTGCCCATGGCTGATGCCTAAGACAGTATGGTGCTATCCTTTTGAAGAAAAAGGTAGACGAAGGCGTTGTCAGTGGGAGTACAGTGATTTTAGTAATAAATATGTGGCAATGTCACACTGACACATAACTTAGCATGCATGTACTTAACATTAAAATATAGACATGACAGTAGGTAATGGTATCATTTAATGTGAGCCACCCACCCAGAAAAGTATGCTGGCAAGGACTTTTTAACTTTATTTTAAATTTTAAAATATTTTTAATTTCCTGATATATACACTTTGTTGGAGTCGGTGACTCGGAAGCCAGAAGGCCTCTCTAAACCGTGGATCAGGGGTTGATTGTTTAGGCCTACTCGGTGTCCCATGGTCTTCTGCTGTGACTACGTTCCCCTGTGTTCTAGAGCCGTGGTCTCCAAACTGCGGCCCGAGGGCCAGATGTGGCCCGTTGCTTGCTTTTACCTGGCCCTTGGGGCACTATTCCTCCCACTCATACAATACACTATTGTGCCATTTGACACCAAAAATGAAGCAAATATGGACACAAGTAATGAGGACTCTATTTTTCCCTAGGAAACCAACAGTGGAGCACTATTCCACCCCACCCCCCCAATACCAAATGTGGTGATGTATACTCCCACTGATGCTAGAATTTCTACTCCTGCTGGTCACAATCCGGCCCTCCTAAAGTCTGAAGGACAATAAACCGGCCCTTTGTTTAAAATGTTTGGAGACCCTTGTTCTAGAGGATTATGGAATTTATAGAGGGAGGAAAAAGCAGCCTGAATATTTATAGAACTCCAGCCAATCCCTGGGGAGGTGTGCCCAGTAGATGGCAGGAGAGCCTATAAATAGTTGGATACCTGAAGCAGAGAGTAGTGTGTTTCCGGGTCCAGTCCTGCTGGAAGAGACACCTGTGCAGGGGCTTTGCTTCGAGGCAGGAGTGCTAAAGAAGCCTTTGTGAAGACATCAAGGTCATAGCTAGGCTTAGTTGGGAAGGCCTATTGGCAAGCTTAGTCCTGTAATTGAATTGTAATTGAAGACAACTAGGATGTTCTGGAGGAGATCGGCCATGGCAGTTTTTATGGTTCTCGGAGGAAAGGTCTGAAATCTTTTACTGAAATCAGCAGAGCTGTTGGGCTCCTGTATTCGTCGTACGAGCAAAAAAGTTTTGTTCCTCCATATTTATCGATGAAGAATTGTTAATTAACACAGCATCTCCTTCATGTAGAAATATTAATTGGGTTTCCAATCAGGATGTGTGTTTCTGGCAGCTAATGAGCCGGGACAGGGCCAGATCAATAGTCCCTTGATAGGGCTGAATAGATGTGTGTTGGGGGGGGGGGGGGGGGGGGGTTGATCGCGACAGACAAAAGTGGCGACGCGTTAATGATACAGCAGCTCGGTCCATTGTGAAGGAGTCATCGTTCTGCCGTTCTCCAGCTGTGCTTGTTCGGAGACGACTGAACAGCTGGAGTTTTTTGCATTTTGATCATTTCTGTAGGAAGGCTGCAAATTGCGGGGAGTGGCCCGGCAAGCAATTGGGATGTAAACAAAAATCTGCCACTCCGCGTCCCTTTTTTTTTTCCTTGGCTTCTGTCAACGCAACATCCAGGATATGGAGGAATGTGAGCCAAGCTTGGCTTGTCTACAAACTGTCTCTGTAGCAGAAATGGCCATATTATTATTTACCCTAGTCCAGCCATTCTCAGCCAGGATTCCACTAGCATTCCTCCAGGGGTTCCTTGGATCTGTGACTAGTTGACCCTCTTGGTGGATGGTACCTGCAATATTTAATGGCCGACACCACTTGGCGAAGCGAACGGCATGACACCAATGATTTTCTTAGCTGTCTGTAAAGGTGGTGGTATTCCTTCTGATCACCAATGTAGGGGGACGTTCCTATAGAGTTCTATGAACTGTTTTTAATTGGGATTCTCAAAGACCTTTTAAAAATAGTTTTATAGGAATTCCACTGGGATAAAAAAGGTTGAGAAAGACAGGTATAGACAATTAAACATCACATTTCAATGGATGCAATTTGCAATGGTCTTGAAGGAGCGTATTCATTATGTGAAATGTCAGCCTACTGCATATCTATACCATGGTATAGATATACTCACTGTAATTTAATTCAGGGGTCTTCAAACCTTTAAAAACAGATGGCCAGTTTACTGTCCTTCAGGCTTTAGGGGCAGGTCATGGCCAGCATCAGTAGGAGTAAACCATGCCTTGAGCTTGGTGGTCGATGGGAGTAAAAAAAATTAAATGGAGCTTATGGTTAGGAGGAGGAGGGATATGACCCCATCATTGGTGTCGGTGGCAGTGATGGTTTCCCCCATCATTGGTGTCGGTGGCAGTGATGGTTTCCCCCATCATTGGTGTCGGTGGCAGTGATGGTTTCCCCCATCATTGGTGTCGGTGGCAGTGATGGTTTCCCCCATCATTGGTGTCGGTGGCAGTGATGGTTTCCCCCATCATTGGTGTCGGTGGCAGTGATGGTTTCCCCCATCATTGGTGTCGGTGGCAGTGATGGTTTCCCCCATCATTGGTGTCGGTGGCAGTGATGGTTTCCCCCATCATTGGTGTCGGTGGCAGTGATGGTTTCCCCCATCATTGGTGTCGGTGGCAGTGATGGTTTCCCCCATCATTGGTGTCGGTGGCAGTGATGGTTTCCCCCATCATTGGTGTCGGTGGCAGTGATGGTTTCCCCCATCATTGGTGTCGGTGGCAGTGATGGTTTCCCCCATCATTGGTGTCGGTGGCAGTGATGGTTTCCCCCATCATTGGTGTCGGTGGCAGTGATGGTTTCCCCCATCATTGGGGAGCAGAGCTTTGAGAACTGATTGTAGGGAAGGGACACATCCCCCTTCACACAGCAACAGAGCTGAGGCTGTCAATCAGCCTGCATGCGGTAGATCTCTCCCCTGTGGCCTTTAGCTTCTAGCTCTGCACTGGGGTGCATTGTTGGGTTGCCAGTCACAATGAATTACACCGCACATAGAGCAAGTGCGTTGCCATGCACTGGGAAAACCCGTATTGCCGCCCATGTTTTAGCACATGTGCAAATGGGCCCGTACTGAATTCTTCATTTCCGTGACACGGAGGGCATGAAGTCGGGCATATCGGCCCCTGACCTGAAGACGCACATGTGAGAGAGCATGCAGCTGCACAAAACTTAATCTGTGCGTCCTCATGTAGTCCGGTCTCATCCTGAATGGATTGCCATCGTATTGCAGACTCTTTCCAGGTTTTTACCGCCCCCGTTAGCTTTACACATGTTTACTTTCTCTCGAGGTTTGTAAGATTCGGAAATACAGAACTGGCACACGAGGCATCCCTGGATTACAGAAGCAGTACGGATAAATTTAGACAGTTACTATTCACTGCCACAGGCTGTGTACATTTTAAAAATAGTCATTAAAATACCAGAGCAGCCGTCTAATTATATAACTGCGATTGGCGTTGGATGTGTGGCCTCGGGAGCTTCTCGCAGGGCGTGCCGAGAACGCGGCTCCACTCATCTCAGTTTTGTCCTGTGTGACCTCATGCTAAATATTAAACCGGTGCTGCACCAGAGCTCACCGTCACTCGTGTAAAAGAGGACATTAGTGTTTTATTAAGAGACAACGCTGCCTGCTGAGCAGACAGATTCAGAAGGCTTGTCAGTGGTTCTGGGTAAGATGGCAGCCTCCTGTCTGTGAGATGCATAGGGGGTGTGACTGGGCGTCAGAGAGGGTCTTTTGGCAGGTTCAGGCTCTAAGCCATTCATAAGATGAATATACTGTAGTGGTGTCAAACTCCATTTCATTGTGGGCCACATCAGCAGTATAGTTGCTCTTCTATCTGGGGTGCTCTATGTGTAGAGTGCAGTTTCAGGGGAGCCCTATGTGTAGGGTTCGGGGTGTGTGCGTTGTGTGCAGGGTTCGGGGTGTGTGCGTTGCGTACAGGGTTTGGGAGTGTGCGTGCAGCGCACAGGCTTCGGGGATGCGCTTTGCACAGTTTGCAACCCCAGTAGAGTTCTCACTGCGTTCCAGCGGAAAAACTGAGTGCGAGAACCACATGACCAGGCCGGATTCGGCCCACAGGCCTAATGTGTGACAAATGCGCATTAAATACCGGCTATGAGGGATCTCTGCTCATGCATTTTCTGGTAAGAGTTGACAACGCTCCGCTCCTGTCTCTCAATTGCTCATCTGGGTTGTCACCCTGTTACATGCTCTTCCAGGGAAGACTGCAGCCAATGCTCTTTGTACTCGATTGTTGTGCCCATCCTGAGTGATGTAGCCAAGTTATCATGGCATTGCGCATGTAGATAAGTGCCTCCTAATAGACCAGAGGAGGTTATTGTATTGTTACATACAGCTAGCGTCTCAGCTGTCTATTTGCTCCCAGTAGTCACATGCATTTTCAGACTGGGGGAAGATAGGTCAGTATTCTGACAATAAGGCTCTGTCTCCACCAAAGTCACACGATTTTTGATGCAATGTAATGCGACCGGTGAAAACCATGTGAGAACAAGTCGCACCAAAGCTGGAACAAAATAGTGCAAGAACCTTTTTTGGAGTTGCTGTGACTTGAGTCGCACCAATTAGACCGGGGACCATTGAAATACATGGGTTTTGACTTGTCATGTCACTTCACAGCAGTGGTGGAGACAGAGCCTAAGGCTCTATTACAGGGGTCTCCAAATTTTCTAAACAAAGGGCCAGTCTACTGTCCTTCAGACTTTAGGAGGGCCGTACTAGGGCCATTGGGAGTAGAAAATGTCCAGTGGGAGTAAACCATACCATATCTTTGGTGTCAGTGGGAGGACTAGTGCCCCATTGTTGGTGCCAATATAAGAAATTGTACCCCTTTGATAGTGTCAGTTGGATGAATAGTGTCCCATTGTTGGTGTCAGTGGATGGATCAGTGCCCCAGGGGCCGGATAAAGGCAAGCAAAGGGCCGCAGTGTAGGGAAGAGCCCTGGTATGGCCCTACTGCTCGTTGATTGCCCTATGATTGGCCAGGGTTGTGTTGCAATGCAGTCTGCCAGGCGGTCACCGGTCCTGATTTTTTTTTCTCTGGCTGGAGGATGTAAATCGCAAGCCTGACTGTACAGACCTGAAATCCTTTGGCAGATGAGATGTTTCCATATGTATATATTTTAACTGTAATCTGCTGGTTGCCTGGGTGAGCTAGCATTATTGCCATGGAAATGCAACTTATTTTCTTGGATACTAATACTATCGACTATATTCTCGTACTGCATTTTGGGAAATGTCTGCATATGATTATTGGACTAGGAAATTTTAGGGTGGCTCCAGTCTTTTTCTAAACACGCTAGCAATTAATCACGAAGTGCTAACAAAATGGGACAGTTGCCTTCCTATGATGTAGATCACACTTGGCACCTGTAGTCGTAATTAATCTTCCATGGTAGCACAATGCTCCATTATGAGCAGTTGATCGCTCCTACATGCTAACTCATTCTGCTTGTGTAGCTTACGCCATAGGGAGCTAGATGTTCTATGAGATCATTCTTTACTGCAACCACAGCAAGTTGCTCTGTTCCTCCAACACAGGCAGCGTTTTTTATTTATTTATAAGTTTTGCAAATCGTACAAAAAAAAGTACAGCTGAATCATTAACGGTATAAAGAAACACAGGTATACATTGTCTTAGTGAACTACTGAGCATACAAAAATAGTATACGTATAAGAATGGCGATGTGGAAAAACGATTGTCTTGAGTGGGGAGTAAGGGAGTCCATCACAATAAGATAGCAAAAATAAAGCAAAAAAATAAATAAAAAATAAAATAAGGAAAATATCAAAAGATAACATTTAGACTCCGACCCCCCCCCCCCCCTCCACTGTAATGGAAGATTAGTGCTTGCTTATTCTTACCCGAGACCAAGATGGTCGCCACTCCAGGAGCTAGGCCAAAGTCGCGGCCTTTTCTATGGCCAAGGCAGCAGCGGAGCTCCGCGGATCACGTGGTGTGCCGATTCGCATATGGTGACTCATTCGGATCATTTACGATCTGTTGCACCACTAGTACCGGTCAAAATAATTTTGATCAATCAAGGAATTAATCGTTAATTACCGCATCCCTACTTTGGATACATGACAAAAACATTTATTTTGAAAAAGATATGCGGTTGGCTGCCATGCCCGGTACCATCACCTACTGTTTGGTGGTTTGGTGGTTTTACATGGCCAGCAATTGGCATTACTCTATGGCTAAGCCCTCAAGTTGAATTACGGGGTCAGTTTAATGCCTGTCTCGCACTAATGGTGGAGACAGGCCTCTTAGACTAGACAGTTTAGAGATGCTCACGGTGTAACCGTGACTGGCATGTTTTTTTAGATTGGAGTTTTGTTATACCGATATGTTTTAATAAAGCTGTGGCCTTGCCCACTTCCAACTTTAAATGGTCTATGTGTAATTATTGGGGGGCAAGGTTTATTATGGTTTAAGTGGAATTTAAGTTAAGCCTAAGCTTCTTAGCAGTCATGACGGACATATTTTCCTAGAAGGCCTGCGTTCAGTTGACATACGCCACCAATAAAAACAAGCCCTATAATGGGATGACGTTTATTTTCCCATGAAAAGGCTGAAAAGAAAAAAAAGCTTATATAATTAGGCCCCAGGGGTATAAGGAAAGTTGGGTATGTTTTGCAGAATTCTGAATATTGCTCCGTTTTGTGAACAGAGGCACATTAGGTAGTCTCTCTCGCTTCTTGGGTCATTAAAATATTGGGAAATGGTATAAATTTTGCCATGAGACTCTGTTTGGAATGGGGCCTCGAAAGCCTGACATGATGGATGTAATTATACCTAATCAAAGCCACCTCTTACCTCATCCTTCACCGCTCCTGTGTGGTCAGTAGCGGAATAAGATTACCTTGAGCCCTGGGCGGTAATCAAGACGGAACGCCAGAGTGCAGCACACATGGGCTCAATAAAACGCGGATAATTATATAAATACATTTTCCTCTGGTTGAAGGAAATGGGGTGATGAAATGTCCTTCCCAGGGAAAAAATTAAAGGGACAGAATCACGAGGGAGAAAAAGCAGAACGTTGGCCTTCATCATTGCCGGTGTTTTTCTTGGCAAACCCTTTTTATTTTCGTGTTTTTAATTTTTCTTTTTTAGTCGGCTTTATCGTAACAATCGGCCATTGCTGGTCAACTCATCGCCTTGCTTAGGGCCCTTTCACACTGGTGCGTTTTTGCCGCATTTTCGCGGTAAAAATAGCGCTTTTAAAACGCCCCCATGCCCCTCTCCATTGAAATAAACTTAAAAACGCGGTCAAAACACAGTAAAATCACGTTTTTACAGCGTTTTTAATTCATTTCAATGGAGAGGGGCATGAGGGGCGGTTTAATAGCGCTATTTTTACCGCGAAAAGGCGGGAAAAACGAACCAGTGTGAAAGGGCCCTTAGTTCTGTTTGTCTTGGAGATTGTTCTCCGTAAATCACAGGTTATAAAATGCAGAGAACGTCTTTAAAACTGAACTTAAAGCAGATGGAGAAATCAAGCCGGTTTATCTGCCAAAGAATGTGGAGTTGTGTTCAGTTAAACCTGTGGTGTAGGCACCCTGCCAGACACTGCAGTCAGGATCCTTACCTACAACTACAATGCACTTTAACTATGGTGTCCTAAACTGACGTTTTATGTATTTCTGCGTAGAATAAGCATAAGTGCCCAGTTTTGGAGATCGATAAATAGTGTGTGTGTGTGTATGTATGTATGTGTATATATGTGTGTGTGTGTGTGTGTGTGTGTGTGTATATATATATATATATATATATATATATATATATATATATATATATATATATATATATATATATACATACATACATACATACATACATACATACATACATACATACATACATACATACATACATACACGCGTTTTTCAGGAGGTTTAGCGCTAAAAATAGCACCTAAATACCACCTGAAAAACTCCTTCCCTGCAGTCTGCAGAGGGCTTTCACACTGAGGCGATGCGCTGGCGGGACCACTCCAAGAGCAGCATCTTTGAAGCGGTGTGTTTACCGCTCCTTCACCACTCCTTCCCATTGAAAACAATGGGCACCGCGGTAATACCGCCGGCAATGTGCCTCTGCAGAGGCGCATTGCCGGCGGTATTGACCCTTTTCCGCCCATTAGCGGGGGTTAATACTGCACCACTAGCGCCCAAATATCGCCGCAATTCCGACGGTATACCGCACATCGAGCCCCAGTGTGAAAGAGCTTTACACACGCACACATGAACTTTTGATTGTGCCTTTAGTCTGTAGGGTTCAATATTGAGTTGGCTCACCCTTAACAGCTTCAACTCTTCTGGGAAGACTGTCCACAAGGTTTAGGAGTGTCTATGGGAATGTTTGACCATTCTTCCAGAAGCACATTTGTGAGGTCAGGCTCCAATTCATCCCAAAGGTGTTCTATCAGGTTGAGGTCAGGACTCTGTGCTGGCCAGTCAAGTTCCTCCACCCCAAACTCGCTCATCCATGTCTTTATGGACCTTGCTTTGTAGACTGGTGCGCAGGTTCATGTGTGTGTGTAAAGGCAGGCGTCCCAATACTTTTAGAAATATAGTGTGTGTATATATGCCATGCTTTCTTTTTTAAGAAATTCACTGTCTTTCGCTGCAACTACAGTGGTGACTCGGGGATCGCAGTGAGTCGATGACCTCTGTAATTTTGTGTCTGACTCTGAGCGATCTCTGTGCTGCTGAACCTGGATAAGCAGGAAACTGAGGCTTTTCCGGAGTGTTTCAGGAGGAATTTATGTTCTATTTATTGTAGTCCCCTGTTTCCCTTGGCCGGGAGCTGAGCGCTGACCCAAGGACAGTTAAAATCCCTGTGCTATCTCCCTTTTTTTTGGGGGGGGGGGGGGGGGGTTTGTTTTTCTAGGAAAGTTGTCTCTTCCATTTTTCATAATTCAATATCATAAGAACCATCTGCAGCGAGGGCAAAAGTGGGGCAATTCATTTGGATTCCGGTCTCATACAAGCTGCTTTATACATTAAAGTAAATGCCTAAGAAACTTAATCTTGTAACTGGACAGATCCTAAAAGGAAGACAAGTAATGTGTTTTTCTGACATTTTTGGGGCGCTTAAGAAATGGATTGCTAATCTTAGCGATTTGGCTCAGGCTACAGCGACTAAGCTCCTAAAATCGCCCATTTAGCTTAGGCCTAATGGTTATAGATTTAAAGCACATCCCCACTTTTGCAGCCAAAGTGGCATATTGGCAACTTTCGATTTTGTTACACGTTTCTATTAAAGGGGTTGTAAAGGTACAATTTTTTCCCCCCCGCTAAATGGCTTCCTTAAAGCGGATGTCCTCTGAAAAAATAAAATTAAAAGTCAGCAGCTACAAATACTGCAGCTGCTGACTTTTAATATCAGCACACTTACCTGTCCTGGAGTACAGCGCCGTCCGCGGCAGAGGACGAGCGATCGCTCGTCACTTTGCTGCCCCCCGCCATCCTCGGTGAGGGAACCAGGAAGTGAAGCGCTCCGGCTTCACTGCCCGGTTCCCTACGGCGCATGCACGAGTTGCGCTGCGCCTGCTGATTGGCTCCCACTTTGCTCAGGAAGCCGAGTGTTCCCAGAGCACGACAGGAGGTGACGTCCCGTCCGCAGTCTGCCTGCAGACTGTGGCCGGAAGTGGGTGTAAATACCTGTCTTTAGACAGGTATTTGAGGTATCTGCACCCCCCCCCCTCCGGGTTCCGATCAGCGGGAGTTCCACTTTAGGGTGGAGCTCCGCTTTAACCTTAGTGCAGTCCTCCTTCACTTACCTCATCCTTCCATTTTTGCTTTTAAATGTCCTTATTTCTTCTGAGAAATCCTCACTTCCTGTTCTTCTGTCTGTAACTCCACACAGTAATGCGAGGCTTTCTCCCTGGTGTGGAGTGTCGTGCTCACCCCCTCCCTTGGACTACTGGAGAGTCAGGACGCTCTTTCTACATTGCACGCTCTTTCTACATTGCAGATAAAAGAGCTGTGTGTTAGTGGGCATCCTGACTCTCCTGGAGTCCAAGGTAGGGTGCGAGCACGACACTTCACACCAGGGAGAAAGCCTTGCATTACGGTGGTGAGTTACAGACAGAAGAACAGGAAGTGAGGATTTCTCAGAAGAAATAAGGACATTTTAAAGGCAAAATGGAAGGATGAGGTAAGTGAAGGAGGACTGCACTAAGGTAAAGGAAGCTATTTATGGGAAAAAATTGTACATTTACAACCCTTTAAAGTTAGCCTAATTGCTTTTGCTTGAACTGTGCTCCCAATCCTTCAGTATTAGCTGTAAACTAGATTTGAACACTGTCCTAACAAAGGGTTAACATTTTTTTAAATGCGCCGCCTGCATTGTATGGTAATGAGGGTCAGCTGAGTCTGCATGGGGACAAAGACACCGAGACTGCCCAGAAATCATTGGAATCGGCCATGAGACCTTTTTCTCTTTGGAAACATGTAAAAGGTGTGTGTGTGTGTATGTGTGTGTGTGTATATATATATATATATAGTCCTAAATATGACTGTAGAAGTACCCTTTTTTCCGTGCCACTACTTTAATAAACTGGAAAATCGCACTTTGCTGCCCACCTAAACTCTACCCATAGAATTCTGTCCAGGACATGATTGCCGCTAAAGTCGATCTAAATGCCTACCCCGATGCAGGAAGTGGCATGCCTGCGAGGGCTCTGTGCCGCCACGACTCATGCAACCCTTTGTTCCCGACGGCTTCCATTACTTTATTTATTTCTGCAGAGCTGATTGTTTTATAATCGCAGTTCCTGCTCGCTATCTTGCAAACAAAATTACATTTAGTAATTAAAATCAAACACAACCAACTGCAATTTTTTTTTTTTTTTTTTTAAAGGAATAATATTAGATTTGTCCCGGGGCTTAGCGCCAAAGAGTTTGTGGGTGTTTAATTGGCTGATGGGACTACCAGGAAATCAGTTTAATGGATGCTGCTTATGAAATGTGATTAATTGTTGCATCTGTCATTTTACATTGATGGCAATGGAAGATGCAAAAGGCCATTCTGACTAAGAAGTTAAGAGGGATGGATTTGTGAATAATTCCATCTGACCTTCTGGGTAGGCTGGTTAAGCAGCCAGATTGGCATCCACGTCCTATAAATCATTGGCGGACTTCGGTTGGTGCTCTGGGCACTAGGTTTCAATCTCGCTCTGGGAGGTAGGAGTTATAGGTCTTTGATCCCAACATAAGCACTAAATTAAATACATTTCAACCGTTATATTGAAATATTCATTTACACAGAAGCTCCATCTGGTGTAAATGATGGTGGATGATGTCAAAGGAAGGTGTCCATCCTTTGACAACTTAGTTTGAATGGTGGAAGGTGTCCACCTTCTAACATGTTTGTCTGAAAGGTATTCACCCTCTGACATCTTTGTTTGAATAGTGTGAGGTGTCCATCTTTATGAGAAAGATGGAAGACGTCCATATGCTTGACAACTTTGTCTGCATGCTGGTTAATGTCCACCCTCGTGACATATTTGTACTTATGTTGGATGACGTCCACCCTCCAACATCTTTGAATAGTGGAAGATGTCCATCCTCTGACATTTTTGTCCAATGGTTGAAGGCGTCTGTCCTTGGACAACTTTGCATAAACTGTGGAAGGTGTCCACCCTCTGACATCTTTGTCCGCATGGTGGAAGGTGTCCACCTTCCAACATCTTTTGTCTGAAAGGTATTCACCCTCTGACATCTTTATTTGGAAGATGTCCATTTGCTTGACAACTTTGTCTGCATGCTGGTTGATGTCCACCCTCTGACATCTTTGAATAGTGGAAGATGTCCGTCCTCTGATATTTTTGTCCAATGGTTGAAGGCGTCTGTCCTTGGACAACTTTGCCTAAACGGTGGAAGGCGTCTGCCCTCTGACATCTTTGCCCTGACGGCGGAAGGCGTCTGCCCTCTGACATCTTTGCCCTGACGGCGGAAGGCGTCTGCCCTCTGACATCTTTGCCCTGACGGCGGAAGGCGTCTGCCCTCTGACATCTTTGCCCGGACGGCGGAAGGCGTCTGCCCTCTGACATCTTTGCCCGGACGGCGGAAGGCGTCTGCCCTCTAACATCTTTGCCCTGACGGCGGAAGGCGTCTGCCCTCTGACATCTTTGCCCGGACGGCGGAAGGCGTCTGCCCTCTGACATCTTTGCCCGGACGGCGGAAGGCGTCTGCCCTCTGACATCTTTGCCCGGACGGCGGAAGGCGTCTGCCCTCTGACATCTTTGCCCGGACGGCGGAAGATGTCTGCCCTCTGACATCTTTGCCCGGACGGCGGAAGATGTCTGCCCTCTGACATCTTTGCCCGGACGGCGGAAGATGTCTGCCCTCTGACATCTTTTCCCGGACGGCGGAAGATGTCTGCCCTCTGACATCTATGCCCTCTTGTGAAGTATACAAGACTGTCACTTGGCAAACTATGACTGCCGGCATCAAGGTGACCTCATGGGATGTAGTGTAATGCTCTCTCAAGGTAAATATTGGTTCCGAAATCGAAATGGTTCCTCTGCCAGTGGCTGTGGACTGTGTCCACGTCTATGTTCAGTGTGAATTACTGGCCATCATGTAGACAAAGAAACTCTGCAGTCGTGCTCCTAGTAATGCAAACAACATAAAGCTCTCAGTTCCCTAATCTCTCTTGTGACAACTCTTTATGCCCTTGTTTTGTTACTTGGTAAAACCTCTCTTGTGACATTCCTTATCAAGGCCGATTAGAGCTGCTTGGAAGGCTTTATAGGGCCTCTGACACCTCAACTTTCCTACTGTTGCAAAATACTTCACGTGAAGTGTTTAAAGGGACCTTAACCTTGTCAGTTTTATTCCCCCGTCTGTATTTTAGGACCAATAAATCCATAAAATCTATGAATATCTTTTACAATTTTCAGTAGCTTTGTGGCGTTTTTAAGATGAAGAATTCGATTTGTGGAGTGAGATATTTTCTTATGGTCGTGTGACTTCTGTCGGCTAAAGGATAGCTCTGCCGACAGCCGTTCTTCAGCCTGACGGCATTAAAGTCATAAGTTATGTTTCCTAGAAAGACTATAAAAGATTGGATCGTTTAAAGCTGGACCCTCCAACCTTCTTTTCCATCTTGTACAGTTGTAAAGACTCCTCTCTCGTACTGAAATTTCTTCCTCTGATTTCACTGCACACTGTGAGCTTCTCGCATTAGAATTGACAGCAAGTCGTTTCAAATTGGTATGTTGCTAAAGACGGAAGGAAGGGATGACCCAGTGAAGGCAAAACGTTAAGCAGGCAAGAAACTTCAACTTTAAGTTGTAGGTGGATTCTGGTGGATTGGTTCACTTATCAGGTTTTCATATCTCCGATTCCAGTGCAATTTGCCAGTTGATTCCATCCGTAGCTTGCCGTCTTGGCCCTCTTGCCCTCGACAGCTGTGAGATTTTTACTTTCTCAGCCGCCTTTTCTGTAATCTAAAGTGAATTTTTCTTGTGTCGATAGAGGGAACCCAAAACCGGATAGAAAGCTCCCATTCTAGATTCCCAAAGGTAAATGTAGCTGTTAGTGGGCACTCCACCCAAAACTGAAATCCATTTTTTTGCGGGGTTGGCTTGCTTTTTAAGGCAGTAATAAGGAAGATGTGCCGTGTCCCGGAGTTTTTGGCAAAGCTGATTAGCTGCCAGCGGGCCTTGGCTTTCGGCAGTTCCTCATATAATTGCCTGTGTTCCGTCCCCAGTACACAGCCTGCCTATACTTGCCTACGGGCTGCTCATCTCCCGCTGGTGGGTGACAAGTGACATGGTGCTCTTCCCTGTCCTCCCAGAATCTGAAGTACGATGACAATGGTGAAGACAGCGATGCCGGGTGTTGTATTATTCAGTTTTTCTGTCTTGGGCTAGCACTGTTCTCTGGCAGCGGGATGGGCTAAGGGTTTCATGAACAGGAACATTCTGCAAGTGTTTAATATTTACCCGGGGGTCCGTTCCGGTACAAGTGTTTTCCTTAATTTTCTTTGCCGGTGCCTCAGTCTGTCTCACTTGCTACACCAGAGACTTCTGTTCACCACGTACACCCTTCAATCATTCTCCGCATCCCCGGTGAGAGAGGCCCGTGCATTGCCGATAGGCGATAGATCCGGTATTAAAATACTTCAGTTTGCTGAGAATTGCCATCTACTTCATATGATTTAATATTTCAAATATAATTCTGAGAATATTCAACTCCTCATAAATTCAAAAGCCGATTTTCAAACGCGTCTTTTGTGATTGAGACAATGGTTTTATAATTTCTGGCTTTTATCTGACTTGCAGAATCAATGAGGCACGCTGTAATTCAAGTTTGCGCGAAGACGAGCTATCGTTTTTCGTTAATTAGTAATCAGGGACGAATTTATGGAAGGCCTAGGGTGCAATAGTAGGCAACAAAATCAGTGCCATCAGGCAATCGCTGCGAATGTGCTGAAGTCCGAAAGTTCACTTTGTTTGCCTTGAGCTCTGTTCAGACTTGTGCGACTTGTCATGCGACTTTGAACACTTAACGCACCCCGCGTTTTTCATTGACAGCGGTCAAATATGTAAAACTTTAAAAAACGTTCCCGTAGTCTGACTTTCTTTAAACGTGAGTGCCAAAAGACTGCAATGAAAATCTTTAAAAGTTGTCCATTATCATTGGCCAAAGTCGTACCCGTCCAAAGTTGCATCCCAAATTCCCAAAGTTGCGGGACTTTGGAGTTGCACAAGTGTAAATGGAGCCTTAATCTCAGTTCTCAGTGATCCACTGCAGCCAGAATCTAGAAAGCACTTCACATGGCTGCTGGCAGTGTACTTCCTGAAGCTAGTGCTTTGTAACTTTCTCTCTTTGTGGGTGTAAATATGGTCAAGTAGCAGGCATAATTTTTGTTAATTTTTGATGGGAAGTGTTTTTTAGATGCTTATGTGTGTAAGGTATCTCAACATTGTTTTATGAGAAGCTGGGAGATGTGTGTTTTTGTGCTTTTGAGATTATGACCATCGGGTCCACTACTTGATTGCAGCAGTTTTTCCACCTCAGCCAGACTAAAGTCCCTGAACCCTTTTCCGAAAGTCCTCCTTCCCTGTCTTTTTTTAAAAGCCCAGATTAAGGAGTAACCCCCAAAACATGTTGGTTGTAACATCTTGTGTTATCCTCACAACGGACTAATACATTTTGAATTTCTGGACTCTACAATTGGTGTAATGCTCACTTTGTGTTCCCAAACATTTGATCACCTGATTCGAACCCCTTTGTTTGTAGCTGATGTCAGCCAGTTGACCACTGTCAAGATCGTTTTTCTAGGTTTAATTACTGTTGTTGCCCTAACGGAGCCATGATTAACTAGGGTTCCTCCAGAGTTTTCTGGTGGTTCATTATAGTGGTTCTAATACCTGAACATGTTTTACCTTGAGGTAAAACAAGTTTAGGCATTGATTTTGGTCCCCCCCTCCCCCAATACTTACCCGAGCCCTTATTTAATTCAGCACTGTCCAGTGTTCACGTCTGTACCTATCCATTTTCCACCTCACTTCAGTGTTTCATTGGCTTTGCTGGGGTACCGGGAGCCATTGGCTCAAATGGTACCGTTGGTCAAAGCCAATGACGAGGGAGTGGGGTGTGCGGCCGAGTCCTGCTGTCTGTCAATGGACACAGGAGCTGGTCTCGGGGGGGGGGGCACTGGACAGAGAGGAGGCGCCAGTAGCGCCAGTGGGGAACCCAAGGGGGGGGGGGTTAGGGGCCGTTCTGTGCGATTCCATTGCACAGAGCAGGTAAGCATAGAGATGTTTGTTATTTTAATAGAGAAAAAATCTGATCTGATGGTGCCTTCATAGTTTCGAGTCCAACTCCACTTGGCAGAGCCAGCTGCATGACCCCAGTGATGTTTTTGACTGTGTGAAGGGTAGTGTTCTGACCAGGGCCACCTTAATAGCATTAAGAGCCCTTGGGTAAAGTAATGCGCTGGGGGCCCCACCAGCTTGCCCCAATTTACATACCTACTTTCAAAGAAATAAAGTAGAAATTGTTGATAGAATTAAACATGTATTCATTAGTACTTTCAATAAAATCGATTTTACAAAAGAAAAACATTCCATAAATCAAAGACTGGTTAACACAAAAGGCATGGGGGGGGGGTGCAGAAGGGCACAGTATGGGGGGGGGGGGGTGCAGAAAGGCACAGTATGGGCGGGGTGCAGAAGGGCACAGTATGGGGGGGGGTGTCAAGAGGGCACAATACTGGGATCTATAGGTTCTGAGAGGCATATCGGGACAGTTTAGTAAAATGCATGCCTGTCCCAGCATATCCATGGCAGTGGGCAAGTATGATGTAATGCAAGATTGTGGGGCCCCCATGTGCCTGGGACCCCTGAGCAGTGCCCTTGCCATAAGACGGCCCTGGTTCTGACCACCATTGTATTAGGGGCAGTCTTCCCACTGACTAGCTAGGGCATTTTTTCCAATCCCTTTTTGATGAATTTATTTTAGCAGTGGTTTTCAGAGACCTGGAATATATATATATATATATATATATATATATATATATATATATATATATATATATATATATATATATATATATATATATATATATATATATATATATTTTTTTTTTATTTTTTTTTCCAAGAGTTTCTCGAGCGTAAAAAAATTTGAGAAGGGCTTTTCTCACAGATGCATAAGTCACTCAGTGACCTGGGGCTAATCAATTCCGATGTTCGATGCCTATGCAGTGTTTTGCATTAATATAGAAAAAGGAACAATATATGAAAACAAAAAACCAAAGCACCCGGTTACAGAAGTCTTCCAGTGTTCTGGAAGAACAGGTTGCTCACGTTGGTAGGAAATTCATTGGCCGTTTTTAATAATCATTTTATTATTCGGAGTGTATTGAGGAGATTAAAAAAAAAAAAGACGCAAATTGCACATTTTTTTTTTTTTGTCTTCCTAAGCACAGTACCGGTGCTGTGGGTAACGTCCTACTGGTTTTGAACCTCCGTCTAGATTAGGATGTTTCTTATGGCGCTCTGGTCTCCTCTCATCCTTGGCTCCTTCCGCACAGTGAGTCCCGTAATTGAAATGTCAGACACTTTTGACAGGACATCAATAATCCAGGACTGTGACACTTTTTGTTTGCTTAATTTTTTTTCCTCTGTGTGGAAATAAGCTTTGAACTTAACTCGTACGCTATTAAACTGTCTTCTGGGACTTGGGAGGGTTTGGGCAAAGGACACATTTAAAAGGAACAGTCATTTAGGAGCAAGTGTATACATTTATAGTTTGTTATGGTAGGAAGTGAGAATTTATTGGTCTCGATTTGTATGTCACAGTACAGTTGCAATTTGCATCCCGATAAGAGGCCAAGGTCCAGAAAGTGGGTGGAGCTTGGCATTCTCTTTTTCAGAACACTTATGACATATCGCCTATTATATTGGATGGTCCTGAAAGGCCTTTATCCAATGTGGCTGCCAGTAAAAAAAGAAGTCGGGCTATATATAGTTGCATAGTTAGGCCGACAAGACACTTGAGGGAGTCTATTCACTTACTGTGAAGAAGCCTTTCCATATGTGAAGGAAATCCTTTTTTTTTTTTCCCCTCTAGACCAGTTATCTCCAAACTATGGCCCTCCAGCTATTGTGGCACTGCACGTCCCATGAGGCATTGTAAAACTGACATTCACAGACATGACTAGCTATGATGGCCATCCATTTGTTCCTGAACAACTGGATGGCCATAGTGTGGAGACCCCAGCTCTTGACCAATGATCTCCAAACTGGCCCGTGGACTGAAAGTGGCCCTTTGCTTTACTTTTCCTCCCACTGACACCAAAACCGAGGCACCATTCCTTTCCCTGACACCAACTGTGATCCTTATGCTTCCCATTGACACCATGACACCAATGATGGGGCATATTTCATCCGACTGACACCAATGATGGGGTACGATTCCTCCCACTGACACTGGCCTTGGGCACTAGTCCTTTCACTGATGCCAATGATGGGGAACTCTTCGTCCCATTGACACCAATGAGGGCACTATTCTACCCACTATTACTAATAGGGCATTGTTTCCCATGCTACTGACCACGGGTACTGTGAAATTTATTTTTACTTCCAGTAACCACCAGACCTGAAACCCACTCTACTTCAAATGCTGCTTGGGCATTTTCTACTACCAATGGCCACTCGCCCTTAGTCTGAAGGACAGTAAATTGGCTCTTTATCAAGGAAGTTTGGAGACTTCTGGTCTTATACCTCATATATAAGGGGGCACTCTTTACACGTGGCACAAATTTGGGTCGCTCTTCTTTTGCTGTACGTAAACCTCATTATGGCCATAGATGGAATAATCTTTGAAATATTTTTAAAGGTATATTCAATGACCACAAATAACATGGCAGCAAAATATTGCTGGTGACTACAATATTACTTAAAATGGTACCTAAAATAAATTTCAATACAAATGATTTGGTTGAAGATCTGGTGAAATAATATATATTTCATGAAATGTAATGGTGTATAAATACAAAAATATTCTTAATACTAATACTTTTTGTTTTGTTTTTCAGGTATATCCCGGCTGACTGTTCAGACCGTGTCCTAAATGAAGATTTCCGCGCACGTCCACTTGGAAACCTAACCCCTTTTTACCCACTCCCTCCTAGTCCTTTAATTTATTATTTTTTTTTGTATAATTTTTATTGCTTTAATATTATTTTCAAAGATGATGACCCAAACGTGTAGGTCTCTTCCTTTGCATTTATGGACTGTCTTGTTTTTGGGGGTCTCCTGGATTCTTCCCGGGAATGGTTCTCCCAAGCCATTTAGAACTTTTACGGGCAGCGAATGGAGCTTGACTCATTTGGTGGTGCATAATAAAACCGGGGAGGTATACTTGGGGGCCGTAAACAGGATTTTCAAACTGTCGAGTAACCTGACCCTCTTGCGCACTCATGTTACGGGTCCCATTGAAGACAACGAAAAGTGTTACCCTCCTCCTAGCGTCCAGTCTTGTCAGCATGGACTTGTCACCACTAATAATGTCAACAAGCTGCTGCTAGTGGACTACACTTTGGACCGTTTAATAGCCTGTGGCAGCGCCTCTCAGGGGATCTGTCAGTTTCTACGTATAGGGGACCTCTTCAAATTGGGAGAACCTCATCATCGTAAGGAGCACTACCTCTCCAGTATTAATGAGTCTGGCACCATGTCTGGAATCATCATTGAGGCTCCTAATGGGCAGAACAAACTTTTTGTTGGGACACCTATAGATGGAAAGTCTGAATATTTTCCCACTCTCTCAAGTCGGAAGCTTCTGCCCAGCGAGGAGAATGCAGAGATGTTTGGCTTTGTCTACCAGGATGAGTTTGTATCTTCACAACTTAAGATTCCCTCGGACACGCTGTCCAAATTTCCAACTTTTGACATATACTATGTGTACAGTTTCAGAAGTGAGCAGTTTGTCTACTACTTGACCCTACAGTTAGATACACAGTTGACTTCTCCCGATTCTACCGGAGAGCAGTTTTTCACATCTAAAATTGTCCGGCTTTGTGTGGAAGACCCCAAGTTCTACTCTTACGTGGAATTCCCCATCGGATGTATGAAAGATGGTGTGGAATATCGTCTCATACAGGATGCTTACCTGAGCAAGCCTGGGAAACGCCTGGCCAAAGAGTTGGGGATCTCCGAGAGGGAAGACATTCTTTTCACTGTCTTTGCACAGGGTCAGAAAAATCGAATCAAACCACCAAAGGAGTCTGTTCTTTGCCTTTTCACCTTGAAGAAGATCAAGGATAAAATTAAGGAACGTATTCAGTCCTGCTACCGGGGCGAAGGAAAACTCTCTCTGCCTTGGCTTTTAAACAAAGAGCTGGGTTGCATCAACTCGGTAAGTTAATAACTGTTAAAGAGTAACTTCACTTCTGTTAAAAAAAAATAAAAAATGTAATTCCATCCGGGTGATCTGTGTACATGCAGGGATTTTACCAAACTTAGTTGCAGATTCCTACCCTTTGTTTTGAAGCAATAGCTGTGTGGTTTTGTGTGTCCATGTACAGAGTGAATCCAATGGGAGTGGTTTTATAGTTTATCTATTAGCAGCTTCACCTGCAGGGCTCTGAGCAAAGTTGCATGGTCTGCACCCCTTTTTAGATGTGATTTACCTTTAGAGCAGAGGTGTCAAACTCCATTTCATCGTGGGCCGCATAAGCATTATGATTGCCCTCAAAAGGGCTGGTTGTATCTGTAAGATTAGATGTCCAGCGCATCCCCTCCCCTTTTACATTAGATGTCAAGAGCCCCCCCACCATCAAAAGTTGAGTCCCCATTCTCCCCTACATCACAGTGCACCCCCTTTCCTTATGCTGCTGCTAGGAAGAAGCTGAACGCATTGCTTGAAAGCAGAAAGCAAGGTTCTGGAGTAGGACCAGAGGAGGGCCGGAGTTCTCCTGCAGCTGTAGGAGCGGTGCGAAGGCCACATGAAATGGCCTGGAGGGCCGAATTCGGCCCGCAGTCCTTGTGTTTGACACCTGTGCTTTAGAGTATCTTACCAAAAATGAAGTTTTTTTGTTGTAGGGGATGCCAAAAATCAGATTTTGTATTTTGAGCCAATCACACAAGGTGGAAATTACCTTCTCAGGGGGCGTTCTGTATACCATCTGTGTACAGAAGCCCTCCAGGTAGCCATATTGCATTTGACATAAAATGACCTTGCTGGATTGAAAATTAAAATAATTGTAATAACATTCTTGAGTAGAAAGTGTATACCATAATAATAATAATTTTACCCGTGAAAGTTAAGGTACCATTTTAAATAACCTTCTTTTTTGTTATTATTATTATAAAGCAAAGCTTATGCTGGCAGTAGGTTTAATTTTTGCCATTTTCTTTTTAGACCTTTCAGAAGGTAAAAGTGGCCTTACATATGCTTTCTTTTAGAAATATCACTCTTTTAAAAATAAATTGCTGATGTGACAACATATGCAGAAAAGAGGATCTTGCGCATTAAGGATGTATAATGTATCCATGGTGTGGTTGTCCTTCCTTTGTCCCTAGATAGTGTTTGGTTTATGTGATAGTATGATTGCTCTTTTCCAGAACTGATCATATGAGGGCAGTTGAGTGTCTGGAAATCTCAGACCCAGCATTTTTATTTTGTGGTTTCCTGCGAAGTTTCTCGGTTTAGGTGGAGCTATTTATTTTGCGTGGGGATATTACTATTGGGCTTTCTGTGTAGGATTCTGCTGTGTCTAAATAGTAGGTTTTATGATGTGTTCCAGGGCAATGAGAATAAATAATTCAGCTGGAGGACAGAAAGAAGTGCATCGGAAAGCACAGAAGGAAGCTACAAAGAAAAAAGCAATTTAGATAAATTGGTAGTCTAGCTCAGGGGTGTCCAAACTTTCTTAACAAAGTGTCAGTTTACTATTCTTCAGACTTTAGGGGGGCTGGATTGTAGCCAGTGGGAGTAGAAAATGTTCTGGTGTCAGTGGGAGTAAACCTTGTCTCTTTGCAATTAGGGGGAGGTATAGTTCTCTATCATTGGTGTCAATGGGCAGAATGGCGACCCGTCGCTGGTGCCGGTGGGAGGCTTGGCGACCCATCGCTGGTGCCGGTGGGAGGCTTGGTGACCCGTCGCTGGTGCCGGTGGGAGGCTTGGCGACCCGTCGCTGGTGCCGGTGGGAGGCTTGGCGACCCGTCGCTGGTGCCGGTGGGAGGCTTGGCGACCCGTCGCTGGTGCCGGTGGGAGGCTTGGCGACCCGTCGCTGGTGCCGGTGGGAGGCTTGGCGACCCGTCGCTGGTGCCGGTGGGAGGCTTGGCGACCCGTCGCTGGTGCCGGTGGGAGGCTTGGCGACCCGTCGCTGGTGCCGGTGGGAGGCTTGGCGACCCGTCGCTGGTGCCGGTGGGAGGCTTGGCGACCCGTCGCTGGTGCCGGTGGGAGGCTTGGCGACCCGTCGCTGGTGCCGGTGGGAGGAATATTGTCCAAAAGGCCAGTGATTGTCCCTTAGTCTAGTTTTTGGTTTCATCAGATGACTATCTCATGTCTATGGCTCCAGCCAGTAGCCTTAGCCAGTCTATCTTTTCAGGGAATGGCCTCTCAGATGGGTCTAAAAGCCTTTTCTGGTCACTGTTGTCCTGGGGAGGTTAGTGAGAGTTTACTATCCACATATCCTATTTATTTTTTCCATAAGCGTAGTAAACTGCATTTGAGCGAATCCTTTTTTTTGCAATCGGGAAAACAGTCTCACCTGAGCGAGGTTGGAATTTGTGTCTTGTGGGTTCCTTTATCCTTGGCCTTCCAGAGCATTTAGTGGTAAGGGTGTCCAAAACTTTCATTTGTTGACCCTCCCTCACCACTGGGGTAAAGAAACCTAGAAATGTCACTATTGCCCCCTTGGCAGTACTGTTTATCTTGGAGTCTAAAGGACTATGTGACCTGATAATAAAGGATGTTTATTAAAGTAAAAAAAATGTATGCTCCGACTCAAATCGTCCCCCTGTTTGCCTGGCTCGTAGACGGAAACACGCGGATGGGGGGGGGGGGGCACGGTTCCTCGCGCTGACGCGGATGGGGGGGGGGCACGGTTCCTCGCGCTGACGCGGATGGGGGGTGGGGGGGACGGTTCCTCCCGCTGACGCGGATGGGGGGTGGGGGGACGGTTCCTCCCGCTGACGTGGATGGGGGGGGGGGGGCACGGTTCCTCCCGCTGACGCGGATGGGGGGGCCACGGTTCCTCCCGCAGATGGGGGGGGCCACGGTTCCTCCCGCGGATGGGGGGGGGGCCACGGTTCCTCCCGCGGATGGGGGGGGGGCCACGGTTCCTCCCGCGGATGGGGGGGGGGCCACGATTCCTCCCGCGGATGGGGGGGGGGCCACGGTTCCTCCCGCGGATGGGGGGGGGGGGCCCGGTTCCTGACGCGGATGGGGGGGGGGCCCGGTTCCTGACGCGGATGGGGGGGGGGGCACGGTTCCTGACGCGGATGGGGGGGGGCACGGTTCCTGACGCGGATGGGGGGGGGCACGGTTCCTGACGCGGATGGGGGGGGGGCACGGTTCCTGACGCGGATGGGGGGGGGCACGGTTCCTGACGCGGATGGGGGGGGGCACGGTTCCTGACGCGGATGGGGGGGGGCACGGTTCCTGACGCGGATGGGGGGGGGCACGGTTCCTGCCGCTGACGCGGATGGGGGGGACACGGTTCCTCGAGATGACGCGGATGGGGGGGGACACGGTTCCTCGAGCTGACGCGGATGGGGGGGGACACGGTTCCTCGAGCTGACGCGGATGGGGGGGGGACACGGTTCCTCGAGCTGACGCGGATGGGGGGGACACGGTTCCTCGAGCTGACGCGGATGGGGGGGGGACACGGTTCCTCGAGCTGACGCGGATGGGGGGGGGACACGGTTTCCTCGAGCTGACGCGGGATGGGGGGGGGGACACGGTTTCTCGAGCTGACGCGGATGGGGGGGGGGACACGGTTTCTCGAGCTGACGCGGATGGGGGGGGACACGGTTTCTCGAGCTGACGCGGATGGGGGGGACACGGTTTCTCGAGCTGACGCGGATGGGGGGGGGACACGGTTTTCTCGAGCTGACGCGGATGGGGGGGGGACACGGTGGACACGGTTCCTCGAGCTGACGCGGATGGGGGGGGGACACGGTTGCTGATGGGGCTGGCGGGCAGGGTTGCTGATGGGGCTGGCGGGCATGGTTGCTGATGGGGGGGGGGGGGCACGGTTCCTCCCACTGATGGGGTGGGTACGGGTCCTCCCACCGACGCTGATGGGGGGGCACCGTATCTTCCGCCGGCGGGGGAACATTCCTGCCGCTGATGCCAGCGATGTGTCACCCGCTTGGAAAACACTGAAGCCACTGGCTCATCTTGACAGCTAAAACTAGCAGTTTTGGAAGGGAGATCAGCTATGGCAGCATCCATGTATCCTCAGTCCAGGTTTCCTTTAGAGATCCAGGAGCCATCCATTGGCAACAGCAGGAAAGGACTCAACTTGGGCTCCAACTCAACTGTAATATTATTATTATTATATTTTTTTTATAAAGGATCATTTGCGACCCTGGATTTGTTCAGCTCTGTTATTGGCACTTGAACCCGCTTTAAACTCGCCGTTTAGGTGTTCAGAAGCTGTAGAGAGTAATAGTAACAATAGTTATCTCTCCGATAATGGTGATCTCCTCTCCTGATTGTTTCTCCAACAAGCCTCATACGCAGAAAGCTTGCTGAGGAATGGAAGAAATTGCCTGAAAATTGCTTCCCTTTCCTATCATTTTTTTCTTTTTTTGTTTAGGCGTAGCGCTGAGATTTTAGACTTATTTGTTTTCCATTGTTTCTTTTTTTCGGTGATTTGCAGCTCAGGTTAATTCGCTGACGGGACTTATCAGGAGCGATAATCTTTTTTGCAGATCAGAGTAATAACATACTTCAGAGAGCTCGAGTTTACAGCCGCAGATTAGAGCGAGAGGACGAATCACTCCGTCAATGAGAGAGCAATATTTAGCCGCATTTCCCGCTGTGGCGCATGCAATCATCCCGTCATGTATATCTGGAGCACAGGGCGATCTCTGCAAGGGTCCTCACCTGTCACCTCTGCAATTTGCCTGACGGGGGGGTGGGGGGGATACTTGTATTATCCATTGATAGGTTTGGTCATGTTGGCAGATTTTTTTAAATGCCTGAGAGGCTTTATCTGGATAATTAACTGTATTCACCTAGGAATAACATTACAGGCTCTTATCGTTAAAGCGCAACAAAATACATTTGCGTCCTTGTTTTGGACTGTGAAGGATGCTTTGACGTTATCTACAAACATAGGCCTTAATTTTCAAGTTCACCCAAACTGGGCTTCAACTGCCAGCTAACAGCGGCCCTGGGAGAGAAGCAGTGCATGCAGGGAAACCTAAAGACTGCTTGAGCAACCTCAGATTCTGAGCGGGTATGGTATCGTATTATGGGATGGTCTTTCCATAGGGATAAATGAGCTTCTAGTCCAGTGGGGGTCAATCTCTACAGCAGGCATGTACAAAGTCCAGCCCACGGGCCATTTGCGGCCCGCGTTCCGGTTTCATGTGCCCCCCTAGTAATTTGGAGATATATATTGTGTGTGTATATATATATATATTTATATGTATGTGTATATATATATATATATATATATATATTTATATTTTGTGGCCCCCAGGCCCACAAAACATATATACTGTATTTATCTATACTGCCTCGGAGAGGACAGGGAGGGGGTGGGACGAGTGCTGTCAGATTGCATAAAGGAGAATCTCCTGTTTACTCTGCGGCATCTGTAATAGGAAGTCCAGTCTCTTCGGCTGCCATTGGACGACTGTTCTGTCTACCATAGTAGGCGGGACTTTGTATTACAGAGGCCACCGAGTAAACAGGAGATTCCTGAAATGTCTCTCTTAAGGCTGCATTCACATCTGAGCGTTTTTGTCTCCTGAAGCGCGACGCTCAAAGACGCTAGAGGGGAAAAATAACATTATTCGTCGAACGCCGAAAGAACGTCGAGCGCCTGATTTCAAACAAGTCCCGGACCCTTTTTTTGTCGCGCGTATCGGGCGGCTTGGGCGTTTTACATTGATGCCAATGACCTGTACAAAACCGCGGGGAAAAACGCATCGTTTTGTCGCGGCAAATCGCGGGGTAAAATGCCGCAATTTGTCGCGGCAAATCGTGTTAAAGAACGACGCAAGTCGCCTACGCCTAGGTCTGAATGCAGCTTTAATGTGTGTGTTATATGTCAATAAATACGGTATTACACACACACACAAATAACACGCACAAGTTCATCTCTTCACCACACACAGCCACAAAGGCAAGAGAATTCTTTTTGGGCAGTGTATTAGTGCTCAGGCAAACACACTTTCGAATTTTAATGGTTCAAAAAATGTCGGGCAAAATGATCGGCCCTCACGCATGTTCACTTCATCAAATCTGGCCTTTTTGAAAAAAGTTTGCACACCCCTGATCTACAGGAAACACCTGACCTACCAAAAGGCCACACCTAATATTTAGTTAAACCTGAACTCCACTTTCTCAATCATCAACATTTAGTGCCGGTTTACATATGCGATATGGGAACCAGCGCGGTTCCAGTGCGGGTTCTCGCATTGCATGTCACCTGCCGGCGGTTCACACTGCTCTCTGCGACGTGCTGCGGGCATCGATGCAAAGTTAATGACGCCCCCCAGATCGGTTCGCAGATCACAGTGCAAACTTCCAAATGGTGCAGGAATCGGATCTCATAGGTGTGCACACCCATGTGATCCGATTCCAGTGCGGACCAAAAAGGGTTCTGCGCCATTTTGGTGGCGAATGCAATGCGAATTCAGCCATGCAATCTCTGTATGTCTGAATTCGCATCGCACAGACGTTGCATGCGATCAGCACAGCAGTGTGGTTCGAATCACATGTGATGTCGAACATAACACAAGTGTGAATCCAGCCTTGCTATTTTATTTTTTTATCTTGTGCTGCTAACATTAGTACATAAGTAAGAAAATATATCCTATTTACTTGTTTTAAACTTTTTTACATTTCTTCAGTTACTTCCTGGTTTCTGGCCTAGGCAAATTATGTCATACATCCCAGAAGTCTTCCTTCAGAGGGAAAAAGAGGGGCTTTCTCAGCTAAGCACACCTTCCTGTCTGAGCTAAAAGCAGATGGATTCCAGGAAGTAAATGCTACATGAATTGTCTACCCTTACTCAAAATTGCCACAATCAGAAATGCTAGGGGGGGGGATATTTTTTTTAAGTGATTTCTCAGCAAAATAAAGCATGGAGACATGGATAGTGGCGTTTGCTTTTGGATATTAAAAATTTAATTTTATAGCGTTCTTTTTAGGTTTCCAACAGTGCCCACCAGTACTGCCAGTCGGTGTTACTGCCACCTATCAGTGCCCATCAGTACAGCCTCATCAGCACACATCAGTGAAGGAGGAAAAATTGCCCGTTTTAAAACCAACTGTGAAAACTAATTTTTTTTTTCCCCCGCTCTTTATTCGTTTAGCAAAAACAATAAAAAAAAGGTGGCAGAATAAAGCTCAAAGTGAACGTGTGCGTTTTTACTTTAGTCTTTTGACGCCACGTTATGGAGCACGAATTGGAGAATTTTTTTTTTCCCCTAAAAATTTGATGGTTGAGGAGGGCACAAATTAGAATGGCAGTGACTTTTTCTCTGGTTAGCAATTGCAAAAAAATGTAAGACCATGCGTTCACCATAAGTGAGCATTTCATGCTTGCACAGTCAATCCAAAGGCCAACCAGATCTTCCAATGTCAGTCGTCTCACTGATTGATTAATCTGGGAGGGAATATTTTAGTGTGTGTTTGTATGTATGTATATATGTGTGTGTGTGTGTATGTGTGTATGTATGTAATATATATATATATATAAAATATTATGCCTATATGTTGTGCGCGCACGCATACATTTTCATGCAATGTTTTAAGTCTGTGACAAGGAAATGGTCAGAATTCATTTTTACAAAGCCATTTGCTTGTGTTGTACAGATTAGATAACAAAAGCAGAGTTATGCCCCCCCCCCCCCCCCCAGAGACCAGAGTGGACTAATCTAGTCACAAATGATTTTATTGCATTTTATAATCCCTTATAAAAATGTATGTGTATAGATTTCTGTTTCCTCGTCTTCCCCTGACCCCAATCTGCATCAAAGTACTCTGCTTAAAAAAAACTTGTCTGTTTATGTAATAGAGCAGAGAGATAAAGGAAATATAAAAATGTTGTACATTCGGTGGGCAGATCATCTGTTTAACTTGAGGAAACACGTTGGGGGGGTCCATACTGCTTTTGAAGTGGCTGGACCAGTCTTTCTCAACCAGGGTTCCTCCAGAGATTGCTAGGGGTTCCTTTTAGTTGTAGCTAATTGACCCCCTATCTGATGACTTTTTATAGGTTCTACTGTGGATCTTATTGTACTCTTGACATCAACTGTTGATAGTGCATTCCCAAGACTGATTATTTACGGTTTTAGCTGGGGTTGGCAGCAAGAAAGTGATGTGTATGACCACCTTGGCAGAGCCACTATAGCTTCTTGCCACAGGAGCACATCCATTTTTCTTCCAGAAGCTGCTTGTAAGGGTGGCATTCTGGCCACCAATGTAAGAGGGGGTTTCTATCCACTGGCCACCAATGTAAGGGGCGTTTTTTCCCTGAGACTTAAAATAATTTCAAGGGTTCCTGTTGGGGTAAAGGGTTCAGAAAGGCTGATCTTTAATTGCCGGAGTTGCTGGTGATTTGTCGCTGCTACAAGTTAAAGAAAAAAAAAAAAAGACAAACATTGGGTTGGCGTTTTCTCCTAAAAATCGGTCTTTGAGGGCTAGTTCACACTGGTTGTGATAGGACAGTGTTGGGAGGCTTGTTTTAGTGAATTTCCACCACAAAGTAATAAGCTGAAGAAAGGGCTGCATGCGCTATTTTTTTCAGCACAGGGCAGTTCAAAAACAATCCAACACCACGCACCGTGCTGCAGCCAATAGAACTTGGCTCAATAGCACTCTAATACCCCGAACCTTGGATGGTTTTTCCGATGGAATTCCGCTTAAGCTTGGTCACACAAAAGTCCTCTGAACTTTCGATCGTCAAGAACAAGGTGACGTACAACACTACGACGAAACGAGAAAATTAAGTTCAATGCTTCCGAGAATGCGTTGGAATTTTGCACGGTTAATTGCTACAGACAATCGGATTTTCCAAAAGGAATTTTTTCCATAGGAAAATTTGAGAACCAGCTCTCAATCTTTTGCTGGTGGAGATTCTGACAGCAAAAGGCTGATGGAGCGTACACACGGTCAAAATTTTCGTTCAAAAGCTCACATCAGACTTTTGCTGGCGGTATTTCCGCTCGTGTGTACAGGGCATTGGCCACCAAGAGCTCCTGGTCACAAAGTGGTGATCTGGAATTTTTTTGGGTCTCGTTTCTTTTTGACAGCCAATCAGTGATCACACCACCAGGACTCCTATGATATGCCTTTGGTGTTGAGATTTCTTGAAGGACCAAAGGGACGTGGTTAAGGTAGGAACTTAAAGATTGAAGGAAGCGCTGGGAGCAATTACTGCTGAAAAAAATAAATAAAATTAAACCATATCTAGCTTGTGGCGCAACATAGAAATGAGACTTTAAACTATAAATTAAAAATTTTAATTGACAATTTAGGACATCAGGTTTCTGTCATGTCGGCTCCTCCAACCTGCTGGAGGTCTGACTGTATGCAGCCTTGCTTGTGCTGCGCTTTTCCTTCCTCCATGCAGTGAGACAGGTAACAGCTGTTTGACACGCTGAAGGGGAGTTATTCTCCGCTCGTAGATCTGATTTTGTTTTCAAACTAATTCAATATAGTCGACAAATGATGGAATTGTTACATGAGCGCTGGCTGAGCTGAGAGGACATACGGGAAAGGCCGTGGTTCTCCAGTGGCAGCCCTGGCGTGCTGCCGTAGCTTAGTATGAAGTTTAACCATTTGTGTGCCGGGCGCTACAGTTGTATTTCTTGTGTCTCCAAATTTCGAACAAAGGTGAAAGATCTATTGGAAACGTGTGTAGAGCAAGGTCATGGCTAGGTAGGGATGGTGGCCATTTTGTGGCCTGGACATTTTCCAAGGCATGTTTTACCAGAAGATTTTACCTCCCCTCCAGATTCTTTGAACAGAAGAGAAATAAAGAATTGATTGACATTGGGTAAGGACAGAACCATAAACGCCAATAGTAACCTTAGAAGGTCTAACTCGTTCCCTTTCTACTGAAAACATTTTTTTGTTCAGTCCCCACTTGAGTGATTTCCCGCCATTTCCTTTTATAACAGGAACTGAGGGGAAAGCTGCACAATTGGACAGAATGGAAAACAAAACCTCAGAGGTTCTGTCCAAAACCAAAAGCAAATAACTTTGTTAGGAATTGGGATTAAAAAGTATATTCTTCTAGCTAGTTTTTAATAACCTCTGTCATCCATACACTTTAGCCAAGATACAAATCAAGAAGCTCATGAATCTCCAGCATCCTTTTAAGAACTAAATGCCAAATTTTCAAAACTTTGTCTAGCGTGGTGGGAAATGTTGTCCCCATTGGAAAAGATCTTTCACTACCTGTCTCCATGACACTCTGTGTGTTCAGGCGTGATAAGGTGACGACTCTGGGTGGAAAGTGAACATTTTCTGGAGAATTTTTTGGAAGTGGACCTTCTCCTGTTTACTGCTGCCTATGATCTAGCTGGGAAGATTACAACAACTTTCTGTCCTGGTGACTTCTTCTGACAGGGTGTCACTTGGACAGCAAGTAAGGGGATGCAGACAGTAAAAAAATAACCTGGCGTTGGTTCTGATCCATCTTCTATCTTCTATGAGAAAAAACTAAGCTGTAGCAAGGGCTTTATTTGTGGTCATCTGACCACAGACCCTCTGTATTGGATCTTTTCCTTGTAAGTGGTGGGGGAGGACTTTCAGAGGCTCTGACGTAAATGTGGGAATAATCATTGCAATGAATGAGGGAAGTTCTCGCAACACTCAGATGGGCAGAAACCTGAATTATTGCAATGAATGAGGGAAGCAATGACAATGATGGGGTGGGCTCTGACCTAAATTAATACAATAAATGAATACTAAGGTGGTCAGACTTGAATTATCACACTAAATGAGCAAAGCAGAAACAATGAGGTACATAATGACGGAAGTGCCAAAAACGCTGAGAAATTTAAATTATTGCAATAAAAATAGTTGCATTGAATGAGGCAAGTGCCAACAATGGGTGGGTAAGGACTTTCGTTATTGCAATTAATGGGGGAAGTGCCAACAATGCTATGTTGTGTAGAAAATTTGATTATTGCAATGATTGAGGGAAGCAACAGCAACGTTGAGGTGGGTAAGGACTTTAGTTACTGCAGTGAATGTGGGAAGTGCTGGTATGTAAAACATTGTAATGAGTGAGGAAAGTTCCAACGACCTCTGTGTGGGAAATTAAGTCATTGCAGTGAATGAGGGAAGTGTCGACAATGCTGAGGTGCGTAAGGACTTTAGTTATTGCAGTGATTGAGGGAGGCGCCAGCAACGCTGAGGTGGGTAAGAGCTTCAGTCATTGCAGTTAATTGGGGAAGTGCCAACAATGCTGATTTGGGTAGGAAATTTGGTTATTGCAGTGAATGAGGGAAGCACCAGTAACGCTGAGGTGGTTAAGGACTTTAGTTATTGCAGTGAACGAGGGAAGTGCCAACGCTGAGGTGGGCTGGTATGTAAAACATTGTAATGAGTGAGGGAAGTTCCAACGACCTCTGAGTTGGGTGAGAAATTTGGTCCTTGCAGTGAATGAGGAAAGCGTCAACAACGCTGAGGTGAATAAGGACTTGAATCGTTGCAATGAATCAGGGAAGAGCTGATAATGATGTGGGTTGGTACTTGAATCAATAAAATGAATGAAGGAAAGGAACCCTTGACAAATCTGAGGTGGGCAGGGAACTTAAAACGTTGCAGTGAATGAAGGAAACGCCGACAACCTTGAGATTGGCAGGGACTGTTCCGGAATGGTGTCATGGCAAGTGGCCCACTACGAGAGTAGCCCACAATGCAAGCTAGAGGGCTGTGTGATGCTTCATCTTCCTGGCACCGTGCAGGGCCGAAGAACTTCCAGTAATTTCAGTGGTGGCCACAAACGGTTGACGGTCCTCTGCTGGAAGTATAATACAATCGGGAAGCTGTCAGGATCAACTGGTAATTTACAAAGCAATGTGAATGGAGGTAAAACATGGCCACAATATCGAAGGTAATATATTTTGTGGCTGGCGAAACAACATTAACATTTTTTTTTTTTTTTGTTTTTTTGACTCATTAGTGGAAATTCATATTATGTTTTAGTATATTCAACTGACATGCAAAACCGCTTACCAGTCATTTATAAAGGGGTGTGTGTGCGCACGCGTTTTCCCCCAAATAAACACAATTGTTAATGAACTCCAGAAATCCACACAAAGCTAATTAGCAGCAGGCCGCCTGACTGGTAACACGCTCTTCCTCCAGCTAGTTAATAAGCTCAGCCTGTTTGGATTGTGCTCCCCATGACTTGTCAGTGGGGAAGGGCCATTCAGGGTTCCTGGGTTGGGATTAATCTCCTCCTGCCAGGCCATCATTAGTGGAGGCTGAAGGATTTGCTGAAAGCCGTGAGCTGCTCCTTCTCCCTCACTCCTGGCGCTAATTATCATTTATTAACTTTATGTTGTCACTCAGCGGGCTCCCCCCAGGGAAATTAACTATGGAAGGAATCCGTGGAGGGGGGGGGACCATCGGGCAGGCAGTACAGATTGGGGGGGAAAGGGGATTGAGTCAGACTGAAGACTCTGCTTGTGTTATGTATTGTAGCAAGCATGGTCGTTTGGTGGGTTTCTTCTCTGGTTTGTTGGCGTTGTTGAATTTGGGGAGTGGCAGAAGTGGTTTTGTACTTTTTTTTTTTTTTTTTTTTACACCGTAAAAGGTTTTTAACTTTTGAATGCTGAGGTTTTCTTGTTTTGGACTGAGTTTTTGGAGCTCCAACCCGTTCACCATTGTGGGTGCTCCAAATGTTTGGCTTGGCGTTCCCCAACTTTCCCGATCTTCTTATCTCCACAAAATTGGAAAACCGAAGCAAGGAGATGGGCAAAGTACATCTTATGGTGCAGAGGTTTTTTTTTGCCCACCACTGCTGTCCCCTCGCTGATGAGCACCCCTTCTCTCCCTTACATTGGAAGCCTCGGAGATCCTGCCTGTACTGTACTGTTGGTGGCACAGCTGCCGGCTTATGGATCAAAATATTTATTGCATAATACACAAGTATGCAAATGATTGATTTGTATATTGTGTCTCCAGCTTGCAGACTGTGTTGACATATTAAATGGCATATTACAGCCGTTAGAAGGGCCTTTGTTTCTTTGCATTTGCAGGAGACATTAAATAAAAGGCGGCATGGATTTTCCTTTAAAGTGACTCTAAATTATATCCTAATAATCCATAAATATTCATTACTTAATGGCTCTGTAACCACTTCCAATCCAGGCCTTTTGTGGCACTTTTTGTTTACATGTAACAATCAATCAGGAGTTTTTGCTAGAAAATTACTTAACATTATAGATTTTTTTTTTTTTTTAAGCGAAGGCCCTAGAGAAGAAATTGGTGGGTGTTGCAATTTATGTCCCATAGTATTTGCACTTTAATGAGGAAAACACATATGTAACCAATTTGTTGTAAACTATAAAAGATGACGTTACGCCAAGCAAATAGATATGTTTTTAAATTGTTCATGCCCACGCAAGGGCAACAATTTACGTAAATGTTACTATCCATAGGCGATGCTTTAAAAGCTTTTTATATGCTACCAGAATTGCTGCCCATGATCTGACGTTGCCGGTGATACCTCAGATAGTGTGGGACGATCGCTTCTTGCGTACGCTAGGGGCCGCCGCGCACAGTCTCCTCTTTGGGTGAGCATGGGGCGCTTTACTTTTTTCTTTTAATTCATTTTAATTTTTAACAGTTTTTTATAAAAAAAAAAATTGAGCATTTTTTTTTTTTTTTGCTGTCACAGGACATGTAAACTGATCTCCCGGATTTTGGGGACCCGGTACCGGCTGGCCATAGGTTCCCTGGACCCCACACTTGGCACACATGTAGCCCCACTATTCATGTGTGCAGGGGACCTACGGCCAGGGAGCACAGATTTTTTCAAAGCTCCATAGACTCCCATGTTAAGTCAGTCTAGTCACGGGCACAGTGGGGCACGCGCATGGACACCCTAGGCTTATACTCGAGTCCATACTTTTCCCATTTTTTTGTGGTAAAATTAGGTGCCTCGGCTTATATTCGGGTTGCCTTACACTCGAGTATATAGGGTACTTTAATTTTTATTACTAGGAATATAGACATCCTTTTGTAATAGAAATGAGCATGACAGGTCCTCTTTCATTGAGAGATCTGGGGTCTATAGGGCTGCCACATGTCTGAATGAGACCTAAAGTGGGTCGAATACACCTGTCAATAAAATCGGAATGATCTCAGAAATTTCTGATGCCATCGACCCAATCCCTGGGCTGGGGCAGGAACAAGACCTGAAAAATGCTACCAAATGACAGCAAGGAGAAATCTGGTCTCCTGTTCTGTGTTATGTGGCAGAGCTGTTTAAATCTCAGGACTGGATAGACAGGAATACAAATTAAAACCTCTCTCATATGTATCCCATCTCTGGATTTAGCTGCTTGGAGTTCAGCTTTAAAGGTTGCAGTAGCAGTGAGCCGGATAACAACTGACCGGCACACTGATCCCTCCCATCTCATTGCCATAGAGCCCCCCCCCCCCCTTAAATCCTCCACTGTAAAGAAACGCTATGAATGTTTAGTTGGAGAATCCCTAACGAGGCGGTTTGATGTTAATGAGCTAATTGTCAGTGTAATTATTTATTGACGCCACTTGCTGCTGTGGAGGTTTTTTTCCACTGGTGTGCAGCTGTATTTGTCGTTTCCCAGCGAGTTTGTTGAGACAAAGCGGGAGAGTAGTAAACAGCAGCAGTGTTTTCATCCCTCTTACATATGCAGGAGGCGCCGAGAGAAGGAATCCGAAGACGCAAATCGAGCTGCTCAGTTCAGCGTGCGGCCAAGATACAATTTCACGCCGGCTTTTTTTTTTTTTCTGCTAGAGATGAGTGGCGTTTAAAGTGCAAGTGCCCCTTTCACCATTTCTGCCCGCTCCATGTTTGATGTTCCTTTTTTCCCCCTCCTAGGTACATTTAATTACCTTTCCTCCCAAGCGAGCCTTCCCTATGCTGTCACCTTTCTGCCCCCACACGCTTTTATAAAATTCTGCTGATTGACGCAGGTGACCTGTGGTGACGGGAAGGCCAGTGTATGGAGCAACATGGTGGCAACCTGATTGTCACCGCTTCTCGAGCGCCGTGAGGCTCGGGATAAAAGCTTCACAAGTCTGGAAGTTTTAAGGCCCTTTTGCATGCAGTGCTTTGAAGGCAGCCCAATAAATGAGCTGCAAATTAATACAGGCACTTGTATAGTGCCAACAATTGTATGCAGTGCTTTACGCGCATAGGTGTGCGCAGCCTATAGCATTAGGGTGTGCACCCCAAAGCTCAAAAACACACTACTGATCACTCACTGTGTTAATTTAGAAAGGGAAGGGGTCAGTAAATTACATATTTACCGACCCCTTTCCCCCTCATCCAATACCATCCACCTGTGTGTGCCCACAGCAGCCAGTGGGAGAGGAGGAAAGCTGGCAGCACTGTGGGGGAGGGGAGCAGGGCAATAGGAGGAATCTGTGCTGCACAGAGTGATTAGGGTGTGCCTGGGCACACCCTGTGCGCACGCTTGTTTACACGTATGTATTGTATATCCACTTGCTGACCAGGCCTTAAAGGGGTTGTAAAGGAAATTTTATTTTTATTTTTGCATAATAAGCATCCTTTACCTGCAGACATTCCTCTTTTCACTTCCTCATTGTTCGTTTTTGCTCAGAAGTTGCTCTATTTCTTCTCTGTTCTGTTCACTTCCTGCTTGTCTGATTGTTACTCACCACCGTGAAGGGAGGCTTTACTGCGGTGGTCAGTGACGTGCTCGCCCCCTCCTGGGAACTACATCTGTGTGGCAGGACGCTCTCTACGTGTTAGAGACTTCAAGGAGGTGTGAATAACTGGGCGTGCCGAAATTCATACTGAGAAATGTAGTTCTTACATGAACGAGCGCCGCAAACCAGGAAATGAATGAGAGAACAGAAACTAGAACGCCGGAGGTGATATAGATGAAGGAATTTAATAGGCATTTACTTGTTTTTTTTTAAATAGAATCATTACACTATTCTGTCTGTCTACCTTGCAGACATTTATTTTAGGCAAAAAATGTTTTTCTTTACAACTCCTTTAAGCTTAAGTTTAACTTAATATTTTTTGCTAGATAATTACTTGGAATATCTAACCCCCCTACTATTTATCCCCCCCCCCCTCAATTATTTTTTTCTCGCAGAGACCATAGAGAATAAAATGGCGATCGTTGCAATATTTTATGTCGCACTGTGTTTGCACAGCAGTCTTTTCAAACGCATTTTTTTTTTGGAAAGAAATACACTTTAACGAATTATAAAAAAAAAAAAAAAAATGCCCAATTTGTTTGAATAACGTGAAAGCTGATGTTCCACCGAGTAAATGGATACCCAACATGTCATGCCTTTAAAATTGCGCACGCTCGTATATTGGCGACAAACTGCGGTCTCTATAGGCGACGCATTAAAAATGTTTTTCAGGTTGCAGAAGGAGGTCTAGTGCTAGAATTTTTGCTCTCGCTCTAACAATCGCAGAGATACCTCACGTGTGGTTTGAAACTGTTTACACATATTGTGCATGATCATTTCTATTATAAAGGAATGTTTACATGTAATAAGAATAAAAGTAATCAAAAAATAAAAGGAACAGTGTAAAAAAAAAAAAAAAAATGTAAACAGGAAGTGAGAGATTCAGACAAAGGGGGGAAAAAACATTTAGAAGGGAAATGGAAGGAAAAGGTAAGTGAACCAACAATGCACTAGCTTAAAGGAACCTATTTAGAAAATAAATAACAAACTTTTACAACCCCTTTAACCTACCAGCATGTCTTTGTAGTTTGGGAGAAAACTGGAGTACCCGGAGGAAACCCACACAGGCGCAGGTAGAACATGCAAACTCCAGGCAGAAATTCACCTGAAGGTGCTTAAAGCGGAACTTCGCACTCATAGTCAAGTTCCCTCCTCTTCAGCCGCCTCCTCCTCCTTTACACGGTAAGCATTTCTTAACCTCTAGCCGACCAGCCGCCGCAGTTATACAGCGGCAGGTCGGCTCTCCTGCGCGAGAGCCCGTCATGCTACGTCGGGACTTTCGCGGCCACTAGGGGGCGCGTGCGCGCCACCGGCGGCCCGCGCGCGCCCCCCGCTCTCCCCCGAGTCCCGCGCGCGCCCGGCGGGCGCGATCGCCGCCGGGCACGCGCGCTCGTTCGTTACAGAGCGGGGAACGAGAGCTGTGCGTGTAAACACACAGCTCTCGTTCCTGTCAGCGGGGAAAACGCTGATCTTCCGTTCATACAATGTATGAACAGAAGATCAGTGATTCCCCCTAGTGAGTCCACCCCCCCCATACAGTAAGAACACAAATGGGAACACACTTAACCCCTTCCCTGCCCCCTAGTGTTAACCCCTTCACTGCCAATGGCATTTTTATAGTAATCCAATGCATTTTTATAGCATCGATCGCTATAAAAATGCCAATGGTCCCAAAAATGTGTCAAAAGTGTCCGATGTGTCCGCCATAATATCGCAGTACCGAAAAAAAACGCTGATCGCCGCCATTACTAGTAAAAAAAAAAATATTAATAAAAATGCCATAAAACTACCCCCTTTTTTGTAAACGCTATAAATTTTGTGCAAACCAATCAAACGCTAATTGCGATTTTCTTTTTTTACGAAAAATATGTAGAAGAATACGTATCTGCCTAAACTGAGGAAAAAAAATGTTTTTTTTATTTCTTTTTTGGGGATATTTATTATAGCAAAATGTATAAAATATTGCATTTTTTTCAAAATAGTCGCTCTATTTTTGTTTATAGCGCAAAAAATAAAAACCGCAGAGATGATCAAATACCACCAAAAGAAAGCTCTATTTGTGGGGAAAAAAGGACACCAATTTTGTTTGGGAGCCACGTCGCACGACCGCGCAATTGTCAGTTAAAGCGACGCAGTGCCGAATCACAAAAAGTGCTCTGGTCTTTGGACAGCAATATGGTCCGGGGCTAAAGTGGTTAAAGAAGTTCCGTTTCCCCTCCACCTCCCCTTGCCTCTTGAGATATGCGTGTCGCATATCCCAGGAAGCATAATGCTCCGTTGATAAAGCAGGAGGGGGTCGGGCCAAGCGGCGCATCATCACAAGGCCAGGCAGTTAAACCTGGAGGAACCGGTGGGCCACCAGGTGACGTCACAAAAGATGGCGGCGTGTTGCTATGCAGGGTAGGATTCTGAGAGTATTCTGCAGAACACCACTGGATCCACTGGGCCAGTGAGTATGCGGAATGGTTAAAACTAGCATCTAGGTAGGCAGGGGTTTACCAGGTGAGGATGGGTGGTGATTTTGTAAGTGGGCCTTCAAAGTAAAGCTGCACTGAGAGAAATATGGAGGCCAGCATGCCTAGCTTCATTTAGGGGTCCGGCCCCTTTTTTGCTATTGCTGTGCATTGAGGTGCCATTTAAAATACTTGGTCATGCCCAATATGTGCGGTGGAGGGCATTGTGTCAACATGAACGTTCTCATGATGCAGAATTGTAATTGGCCCTCAAAGTAGAGCTGCACTGAGATGAATGTAGAGGCTGCCATGCTGGTCTACTCTTGGAAGATCCAGTTGCTTGACTGCTGTTGACTTCAATACTTTGAATTCTTGATCTGCATGCCTTTTCCATCTCCGTAATGAACATGGATGCTATTGCATTAATAACCTCAGAGCCAGGCCAAGCAAGTTGGCATTTTCTGGCGTGCCGCTCTGCATTAGCTGCCCCCGTACTTGCTCAGTACAGATTTTCTTTAATCTTTCGGTATTTGAGATGTGATCTTGGAATGGAGTTCATTCTTCCATGTTGTTTTGCCCTTTTGATAAATGATGTCACGTCCCCTCATGTACTCTGTTATGCTAGAGTAGACTTGTGCATGAAAATCGTCTGGCATCCGCGATGGTTGGCGGAGCAGGGAGGGATTGTATTTTTCCCATTGTGTAAGCCATGCGATTTCTCCAAACTGTATATTTTTTTAGGTCACTCTTTGAACTTTCGTGTTAACCCTTTGCCGCCATCCAATCACTCGGCTCCCCTTTAGCATTGTGCCTTTCCTTAAAACTCCCCTCCCCCTCCTTTTTTTAAAGTTCCAGTCGCGGTCCGGCGGGGCCTGTGGTTGTTGTGGAAAATCTATCATCCCTTGGTGGCGGTGATATGAAGTGATTTCACGGATCACCGAACCTCCCGACTCCCGACTCCATTCCTGCCATTCCCTTTTAACGCTGACTGGATGAGCTTGTGTCGCTGCGAGGGTCTGCCAGAGCGGGAACACTGCAGAATATTAACTCCTGTGTCTTCCAGACTGGTGGAATGTGGAGAAGGCGGCAAGGTGTGTGCAATTTCTGAAGGGCTACATAAGATGCCAACATGAGCGTGGGCCGAAACATCCAAATATACTTTGTTCAAGTTAAGATCGCTCACTTTAACACTCACCCTTTTATTTTTTGATTACTTTTTATTTCTATTACAAGGAATGTTAACATCCCCTGTAATAGAAATAAGCATGACGGGTCCTTTTCATTGAGAGATCTGGGGGCAAAAGACCTCTGATCTCATTTTTACCCTTAAAAGCAAAACAA
This sequence comes from Rana kukunoris, assembly GCA_029574335.1. NCBI lineage: Eukaryota > Metazoa > Chordata > Amphibia > Anura > Ranidae > Rana > Rana kukunoris. The sequence goes on along the minus strand of CM056055.1, from coordinate 9,352,907 downwards.
AGAACAAAAAAAATCATCTCTATAAGCCCTAGAGGCAGAAGTGACGTCAGACGTCGCTCCAGTCCTCCAAGGGCGTAGAGTTGAGTGGGGAGGCTAGCTTGCCCTCGCTCGACTTCCTGCCTAGCCATCGGCCACATCGACTAAGTTCTGGGCTAACCGATGGCTGCAGTAAGCTTGGAAAGGACCAGAAAGTGGCGGGCACCTCTTCTGCTGCCTCCTAAAAGTGATCTCGCCGCAAATCTGCTGCCAGGACTACTTTTAATCTGCGCCAATTCACCCACAGAGCAAAATGTATTTAAAAAAAATAATTACACTTTATTTAAACTTAAAGGGTTTGTAAAGGAATCTTTTTTTTTTTAAATCTTAATAGCTTCCTTTACCTTAATGCAGTGCTGTTTTTATGTCCTCATTGTTCGTGTTTGCTCTCAAGTCGCTGTAATTCTTCTCTGATCTCCACACTTCCTGGTTGTCTGTTTCCTGATGACCACAGTCCTGGGAGCTTTCTCTCTGTGGTCACTAATCAAGGAGGTGTGATTACTGTGTAACCCCACAGCACCAGTTTCGTTTTCCAAACCATCACTGCCCTGTATTGGCTCTGTACAGCAGAGAGGCAGGAAACAACATGCAAAAACGAAACTAGAAACTGCAGGCACATTATATGATTGATTTTTATCTATTTTTAATCATTTTTAAAGGAATCGGTTAACTATTCTGTCTCTATACCCTGTAAACAGTCATTTCAGCATACAGTTTTTATTTATTTACAACTCTAACTTTTTTGATTGGTATAGCGTTTGGATCAATTGGAACCTCTGGCAGGTTTTTTTATTACCTTCTGATAGCAGCAACCAGAACAGGGATTCCTCTTGGCAGATTAGTAAAACATACACTATATTACCAAAAGTATTGGGACACCTGCCTTTACACGCACATGCACTTTAATGGCATCCCAGTCTTAGTCCATAGGCTTCAATATTGAGTTGGCCCGCCCTTTGCAGCTATAACAGCTTCAACTCTTCTGGGAAGGCCGTCCACAAGGTTTAGGAGTGTCTATGGGAATGTTTGACCATTCTTCAGGAAGTGCATTTGTGAGGTCAGGCACTGATGTTGGACAAGAAGGCCTGGCTCAAAGTCTCCACTCTAATTCATCCCAAAGGTGTTCTATCAGGTTGCAGGTCAGTCAAGTTCCTCCACCCTGAACTCTCTCATCCATGTCTTTATGGACCTTGCTTTGTGCACTGGTGAGCAGTCATGTTGGAACAATAAGGGGCCGTCCCCAAACTGTTCCCACAACATGAAAGTGTCCAAAATGTCTTGGTATGCTGAGGCCTTAAGAGTTCCCTTCACTTGAACTAAGGGGCCAAGTCCAACCCCTGAAAAACAATCCCACACCATAATCCCCCCCCCCCCCCCCCCCCCCATCCACCAAATGAATTGAACCGGTGCATAAAGCAAGGTCCATAAAGTTTGAGTTACTGACCTCAACCCGATAGAACACCTTTGGTATGAACCAAGGGCTTAGTTGCTTGCAGCTTAATGCCTGTCAATAGAAAAAGTACATGCGCCTTTTTTCATGCTGAATTGTGTCTTTTTGGCCCCATGAACTTTTATCGAGCGTGCACAAAACATGTGAAAATGCATTTTATGAGTTTTTTGCTCATATGACTCCATGGGGCCAAACACATGCAATCAAAACAAGCTTCAGTACCGCACAACACTATACAAATGCGCAAAGAAAAGCCTCAAGGTCACGTAAATACACTGGGCTCAAGTGTGATTGGAGGCTGAAGCAGAATGGTGCTGCTTCAAGGCCAGCATTTTGTCGGGGCAGTGCAATTCCAGACAGCAAACGTGGGAAGAAAAATGGACAGGCCAAAAGTAATTTCCAGACCTGTAGTATAGCATGTTATCATGTCATGTGGTTTATTTTTAAATGGATAAGGTGTAAAAGAAGAACCTGGTTCCTATGAGGGTGGAGAAGAGCTCCATTGGATATCTCATGGTGGTCAAACAGTGGTTAGATCTTTAAAATGGCCGCCGTATTGTAGGGTACAGAATCTTCTTCTGTCATCCCTCATATGGCGTTGGTGATCAGCCGTCATAGACCGATGTTTATATCTAGAAAGTTCCATGCTTTGACTTGTTTTGTCTCTCATGCAGAAGACATCCTAGCTGCATTCCTTAGATCTCGCTCGGGTCATTCCAGTGAGGTAACGTTGATTTATGACGCTCAGCCTGGCATTCCCACTTCACTTGCTTGTGTCCTAATATTAATACAGTCAGCAGAGCTCTTAATGGTGAGATGGATCTAGGGCACCGTGCCAGGCAGGCGGCAGCGTGCCATTCCCGCCTTCCTGTCTGTAATGCAAAGTGAGGACATCATAAAAATCGCACCAGTTTAATGTATCGCATAAAGGCAGCCATTTTGTATGCTAAGTGCACATTTAGATGAGGCCTACTATTTCTCTTGGAGACGGGTCCCTGTTTGAGGCACTTGGTAAAGTCTACTATCAGCCAATTTAAAGCGTAAACATATATGTATATGCTCATTTGTAGTGTAGAACAATTGGCTTTTATGGATGGTTCCTCCATTTTCCAAAGTAGCATTAAACCCTAACTGCAAAATCTATTTTTCTTTTAAGTTCACCATTTAAAGTATTTACTTTTTACCGCAAGAATCTCCAAATTGCGGCCTGCGGGCCACGTCTGTCCTGCTACAAGATTTTAACTGGCCCACCGCTAGGGTTAGTGGCATGTCCTAATGTTAACAGATGAGGGTGAAGGTCAGCAGAGGCTGCCTATTGTTTTCGGTCCAACCACACCATGTAACAGGGGAGCCTCATGTAAGAGGGGACTCTGTGAGGGACTTTGATGGGAACCCCAATGTAAGGGGGGGGGGGGTTCTGGGTACCTCGATGTAAGGTGGACTTTGATGGTAACCCTGCTGTAAGGGGGGGGGGCCTTTATGGGAACCCTGCTGTAAGGGGGGCCTTTATGGGAACCCTGCTGTAAGGGGGGCCTTTATGGGAACCCTGCTGTAAGGGGGGCCTTTATGGGAACCCTGCTGTAAGGGGGGCCTTTATGGGAACCCTGCTGTAAGGGGGGCCTTTATGGGAACCCTGCTGTAAGGCGGGCCTTTATGGGAACCCTGCTGTAAGGCGGGCCTTTATGGGAACCCTGCTGTAAGGGGGGCCTTTATGGGAACCCTGCTGTAAGAGGGGCCTTTATGGGAACCCTGCTGTAAGAGGGGGGGCCTTTATGAGAACCCTGCTGTAAGAGGGGGGCCTTTATGAGAACCCTGCTGTAAGAGGGGGGGCCTTTATGAGAACCCTGCTGTAAGAGGGGGGCCTTTATGAGAACCCTGCTGTAAGAGGGGGGCCTTTATGAGAACCCTGCTGTAAGAGGGGGGGCTTTATGAGAACCCTGCTGTAAGGGGGGCCTTTATGGGAACCCTGCTGTAAGGGGGGGCCTTAATGGGAACCCTGCTGTAAGGGGGGGCCTTTATGGGAACCCTGCTGTAAGGGGGGGCCTTTATGGGAACCCTGCTGTAAGGGGGGGCCTTTATGGGAACCCTGCTGTAAGGGGGGGCCTTTATGGGAACCCTGCTGTAAGGGGGGGCCTTTATGGGAACCCTGCTGTAAGGGGGGGCCTTTATGGGAACCCTGCTGTAAGGGGGGGGGCCTTTATGGGAACCCTGCTGTAAGGGGGGCCTTTATGGGAACCCTGCTGTAAGGGGGGCCTTTATGGGAACCCTGCTGTACGAGGGGGGGGGCCTTTATGGGAACCCTGCTGTACGAGGGGGGGGCCTTTATGGGAAACCTGCTGTAAGAGGGGGGACCTTTATGGGAACCCTGCTGTAAGAGGGGGGGCCTTTATGGGAACCCTGCTGTAAGAGGGGGGGCCTTTATGGGAACCCTGCTGTAAGGGGGGGCCTTTATGGGAACCCTGCTGTAAGGGGGGGCCTTTATGGGAACCCTACTGTAAGGGGGGGCCTTTATGGGAACCCTACTGTAAGGGGGGGCCTTTATGGGAACCCTACTGTAAGGGGGGGCCTTTATGGGAACCCTGCTGTAAGGGGGGGCCTTTATGGGAACCCTGCTGTAAGAGGAATATTTGTAAAATATATGATGTGACCCTTTTAATGGAAAGTTGGGAGAACCCTGCTATACAATATTGTATATCAAATTATCCCCAAACACTCACTTTTCTAACACTCTACTTTCCAATGTGGCTCCTTCTGTGTTTTGGTTCCCCTGAATCTCCGGTCGGGGAGCGAGCATTATTATTGTTATCACTGAAAAGTCACATGGCCCGCTTACATGGCAGGCATTTTGTTCTAAAGGGCACCGTGTTGGAAACTGCTGTCACTCCAAAGCCAATGGAATCGGAGCATGGGAGTGGCTTGAGATTTAGGGCTTTGGGGCTACTTGGGTATGTCGAAAAGTAGGGTTGTCCCGATACCACTTTTTTAGGACCGAGTAAAAGTACAGATACTTTTTTTCATGTACTTGCCGATACCGAATACCGATACTTTTTTAAATGTCATGTGACAGTTTTCAAACCACAATACAGACTAAGGGCCCTTTCACACTAGCGGACGAACGGTCCGCTAATTACAAGTCCGTTAACTGACTTGTAATGCTTCCCTATGGGAGCGGATCCGTTAGCGGATGATGCATCCACTAACGTCCGCTCGATCCGCATCCGTTTTTGCGGACGGAAGAATGTCCTATTTTTCTTCCGTCCGGCCAAACGGATCGGATGCAAACGGACAGACGGTCCGTTTCCATCCGACTCCCCATAGGGGAGAGCGGAGGAGAGACGGGGCGGTCCCTGCACAGTGTGCGGGGACCGCCCTGTCCGCCGACAGCTGAGCGGAGACCCCCCGCTGAGCTGACTGGCACACGGAGCGGACCAAAAAACGGTCCACTCCGTGTGAAAGGACCCTTAGGATATTTTCTTTAGAATTATGAAGAACTCTAACTCAAGACATTATAAAAGAATAAAAATGAGTAAAAATGAATAAAAATGTTTTTATTTTCTTGTCACGCAGTAGTAAAAAACTCAAAGAATTTTCACAGAACGTGTTGATAAATACAAAAAAAGTATTCTATTTAGGTATCGGGAGCATTTGCGCGAGTACAAGTACTCCCAAAAATACTCTGTATCGGTCCTGATATCGATACTAGTATCGGTATCTGGACAACCCTATCGGAAAGTGTAGTCCTATCTAGGAGCTTTCACTTTGGGGTGGCTACGCTGGGATCCTTGCAAGGCAGGGTAATCGCCCCAAAAGTGGAAATGCAAAACAACGAATGTAGTCCCAGTTGGGAGAAGGCATGTTGGGGTGGCTATACTGGGGCTCCAGGAGGTTTTTGCAATGCAGCATAGCATCGAAATTCAGTGGACCAGTTTGCGTCGGGAGACCCTGCACCGACAAAGAGGGCAGCAAGAGAGACAAAGTAGACAAGTCATGTCCCTAGATTTGTGTTCCTAAAGAAGGTTTAATAACCCTTTAAGCTGGCCACACGTTGCACCATCTCCTTTAGTCTCCACAGCTGTGTAGTGCGAGGGCCTACCTAAGCAGACTTAACGGTTTTCCTCCAGTTGGATGTGCCATAAGACGTTGTGGTTGCTGGTTGGTTGAGCAATCACATTGTACCGTGTGTGGCTAGCCCTACATGATAGACTTTTTTTTCTTGTAGGGACAGGAAGTGACAAAAAGCATGACCACCTATCGGGGAAGGAAAGGCCTCTCTAAAAACCTGGTCTCTTCTTTCACGCTGTCGAAAATATAAACCAAATGTGTTTTGGGCTTTAACCATATTTTGCTCCCTCACCCAGGGCTAGGCTCTGTTCTGGCATTTTGTAATATGGCATTGCTTTCTTTGTTGGCAGCAAACATTGCATTCCTCCCTTTGGCCGGAGTACATCATTATAAACGCTTTTATTGTGTTCACAGCCTGGATCCACAAATATGCATTATAACCTTTCCGCTTGCAAGAGATATGATAATACTAAATATTTTTATTTAACTGCTCTTTCGCAAGCGGACTGACTCACCCCTCCCTTCCAAATTTCGACTTCGCTAGCGGAGACCGCACCTGCCGGTTAGGCCTCTGTATCAACCGTCACAATGTCTGGGAAGGATGGGGCCCGAGAAGTGGCAGCCATGATAAATATTAGCCAAGCTCACTGGCGTAGCAGCTGGGGAGAGCTGGAACGGCTCCTCCAGCGGAATTAAAGGACAATGAAGCCAGCTAGATTTAACCCTTATGGGTTTGTATGTTGGGAAGCAGAGTAAACGGGCAAGTGCAATATCCCGTAGTAATCAGTCGGCGATCCTTATTCAATAATCTGAAGCCGCTAAACTGGAATCTGGTTGGTATGTTTTTTTATTTTTGTTCTCGGGAAATTTCCTCTGCTCTGTGCGCTGCTGTATAAAAGGGAACCCTTTTAAAATGTCTGGGTTCATTTTCCTGCCCCTAGGTGTCCATATTGCCACGTCCACCCCCACCCACCTCCCAGGTACACCAGGGCAGCCTGTAAATTTAGTTGAGTCTGCAAGGTAAAGGCTTAAGAGGGCAATCTTCTGGTTCTCTTACAACGGTTTACAGTATAATTATGGGATAACATTAACCACTTGATCACCGGGCCTCTTTTGGCACTTTTTTCCTTCATGTAAAAAACACAATTTTTTTTGCTAGCAAATTAATCAGAACCCCCAAACATTATATATTTTTTTAGCAGACACCCTAGGGAATAAAATGGTGGCCATTGCAACTTTTTTTTCTCGCACGGTATTTGCGCAATAATTTTTCAAACGTTTTTTTTTAGGGGAAAAAAACAGCCCAATTTTTTTGTATAATGTGAAAGACGATGTTACGCTGAGGAAATAGATACCTAACATGTCACGCTTTAAAATTGCGCATACTCATGGAATGGTGCCAAACTTCGGTACTTAAAAATCTGCATAGGCGACACTTTAACATTTTTTTACAGGTTACCATTTTAGAGTTAGAGGAGGTCTAGTGCTAGAATTATTGCTCTCCCTCTAATGCACACGACGATACCTCACATGTGGGGATTGAACGGCGTTTACATATGTAGGTGGGACTTGCATGCGTTTTCGCTTCTGCGCGTGAGATAACGGGGACAGGGGCGTTTTTGAAAAAAATTATTTTTTTAAATTTTAGTTTTATTGTACTTATTTTTTTATATTTTTACACTTTTTGTTTTTTACTTTTTTTTTCACTTTTATTCCTATTACAAGGAATGTACACATCCCTTGTAATAGGAATCACTGTGACAGGTCCTCTTTATGGAGAGAGGTGGGGTCAATAAGACCCCATATCTCTCCTCCAGGCTTACAAGCATGTAATCGGTGGAAAAAAATCACTGATTACATGCCGACAGCCGTGATCGCGGCTTTGTTTACTTCTGGGTACCTGGCGTGACGTCATAACGTCGCGCCCGGGCCTTTGGCGGTCCTAGAGATGACTGGTGACCGCTTTGAACGTACTTATGGTGCACAGAATCGGCGGCTAAAGACGGCGATATCTGAATGATGCCTGTAGCTGCAGGCATCATTCAGATATCACCGCACAAAGCTGAGGACGTCCTTGGTGATTAAGTGGTTAAAGGGGTTGTAAAGGTTCGTCTTTTATTTTCGAAATTGGTTCCTTTAAGCTGGTGCATTGTTGGTTCACTTACCTTTTCCTTCAATTTCCCTGTCAAAACCAGGTACTCACCCTGCCCCGAAAGTTGCCAAATGTGACAACAGAGGGGGGTGGCAGATAAGCGAAGCTTCCATTTTTTTACAACATTTTTATGGTTGTAAAAAATGGTCGTGTGTGTGGGCTGAAAAACCTGCGCAGCCTCAGAAGCAAGTTATGAGACGGAAGCGCTCGTTCTGGTAAAACTACCGTTCGTAATGGAGTAAGCACATTCATCACGCTGTAACAGACAGAAAAGCGCGAATCGTCTTACTAACACGCAATCAGCAAAAGCAGCCCCAAGGGTGGCGCCATGCGCATGGAACTTCCCCTTTATAGTGCCGTCGTACGTCACCGCGCTTTGCTAGAGCATTTTTTTCACGATGGTGTGTAGGCAAGGCCGTTTTAATGGTCGGGTTGGAAAAAACACAGTTTTTTTCTAGAGCCTGAAAAACATAATTTTTTTTAGAACCCAAAAAACGGGTTGTCGTGTGTACGCCGCATGAGAGTTGGTTCAACTGTTTCCGTAGGAATGGGTTGGTGTGCCGCCGCCTTTTAATAAAAGGTTATTTAAAAAAAATTGGAAACCATTTTTTATTGATGCCAATTGTATGCAAATGTTATGCTAAGGTTTGGAGGAGACATTATGGAAGTCCCAAAAAGTTTACTTGACACACAATTTTTGCTTAATTTCTTATTATGCATTCAACTGAAATGAGGCCCTTCAGGACAGAGCAGAACAGCATGGAACAATGTGATTTAATTTTTTTTATATTTTTTTGTAAATGGCGTTTGAACAGTTGAAACTGCGTACGAGGATGATAAGTATACGTCTTGGGTTTTGCTGACACTCTTCTGCTGCCTTGACATGACAGCAAGAGCAGCGCTTTATTTTTGAAGACGACATGAATATTCACCCGTGCAAAGAAAACGAAGAAAAGAAAATGGTTTTCTCTTGCGTCAGTGAGACCTCACGTCTTCTGTGTCAACCTAACCTACTCCGAGTGAGCCAGGGGCCTGGCTTTCTTTTCTGAAAGCCTTGAAATAGTTTTCCCTTTTGTCTCTTAACCTTGCCACCTGCCGCGTTCACACTCCCAACTGACACTCCCGGAGAACACACCCCGCATCTGCAACGCCTCGCTGCATCCTTTCCTTCAAGCCTTTAAGCAAGGATATATTGTTTTTAAAAGTGCAGGTTATTATTTTACAAATAATTAGTGCTTGAAATATTTTCCCTATTATTTTTACCAGGACGTTTAGAACGTTCCCTAAGGAGCCTATGTTTTTTCATAAGGTCAGCTACGTTGCTGCAGGCGGGTTTTCGGTTCTAGTTTCTGAACTGCTTGTCTTGTAATGAAAAAGCACACAATCATACATATACATACACACATTATATATTTATATTTATATATATATATATATATATATATATATAAACACACACACACACACACACACACACACACACACACACACACACACACACACAAAATATATATTATATATATATATATATACATACATACATACATACATACATACATACATACATACATACATACATACATACATACAATCCTTTAGAAAGGCGTGAGATGGTAACAAAATGCTGTTGGATACAAGAAATCGTATATATAGAACTTGAGATTCAAAATCTTTGCCTTGAACATGCTTGTTCACACCTGGCTTTGCTCAATTAAATCCATCTGGGGCATTTCCCAATTGTAGGTTGTATAAGGGCCCTTTCACATGGAGCGGACCGTTTTTTAACGGCCCGTGTGTGTCCGTCGGCTCAGCGGGGATCATCCATAAATCCCCGCTGAGCTGTCGGCGGACAGGGCGGTCCCCGCACACTGTGCAGAGACCGCCCTGTCTTTCCTCCGCTCTCCCCTATGGGGAATCAGATGACTACGGACCGTCTGTCTGTATTCATCCGATCCGCCAGACGGAAGAAAAATAGGGTTTTCTTCCGTCCGGAAAAACGGATCTTTGCTGACGTTAGCGGATGCATCATCTGCCAACATACACGATCCCATAGGGATGAATTACAAGTCCGTAAATGGACTTGTTAAAAACGGACCATTTGTCCGTATGCGTGAAAGGGCCCTAAAAGTTACCAAAGAGCCCAGGTGCTCATTATTTTCATGGTCTGGACTAAGGGGGGGGGGTAACTCTCAGGGACGGCCCTTAGGTCAGCGGTGGTCAACTTTTCTTGATATGGGCCCTCAACATAATTTTGGAGACAGCAGACATAAAACAAGATATATTCCGAGTCTATGGCTAGTGAGGGGAAGGTCAGAGACTACCGACATGATCTAGGACAGTGATGGCGAAGCACGGCACCCCAGATGTTTTGGAACTACATTTCCCATGATGCTCTAGTACACTGCAAAGTGCATGAGCATCATGGGAAATGTAGTTCCAAAACATCTGGGGCGCCAAGGTTTGCCATCACTGATCTAGGAGATGGTTGGGGACTGCCCATCACCTGTATCGCGTCGCCAGTCTCTTACCATCACCTGTGTCGCGTCGCCAGTCTCTTACCATCACCTGTGTCGCGTCGCCAGTCTCTTACCATCACCTGTGTCGCGTCGCCAGTCTCTTACCATCACCTGTGTCGCGACGCCAGTCTCTTACCATCACCTGTGTCGCGACGCCAGTCTCTTACCATCACCTGTGTCGCGTCGCCAGTAATGGTATATAGGAAGAATGCTCCTTACACATGGCGTAAAATGTTATTTGTGTCAGTGGATACTTGTATGAGAGGCAGAAATTGTTCATTTCTTTTGGAGCCCCTAGTGCCCTGTGGAGGAACCCTCGCTTAGAAAAGCTGTGTTGGAGGGTTCTTGACACTGGTGCAACAATTACTGGCTTCAATATTCCAGTTCAATTCTTTGTCACCACTTGTAAAAAAAAAGTGTCTGAAACAACTGCTACTGAGTTTTCTATAGCAACTGCGTTCATTACTTAATATTTAATATTTTCCAGCTCACTTTAAACAATGATGGAATTGAGTTGCTATGGGCAAACTAGGCAGTTTTCTACATCCTTTTATTTTTATCACTGTGCCCCTTGGCCCTTGTATGCCATAGGGGATAAAGGGGCCAGCAATCTGAGTGGTCATAGGCCACGCTGTATCTAGGCAACAGCTCAAATGTTTAAAACAAACTAATATATCTGTGCTTTAATTTTCTTCATTTTCCTTTTTGTCTTTCAGCCCCTGCAGATTGACGATAACTTCTGCGGTCAGGACTTTAATCAGCCTTTAGGAGGGACTGTCACCATTGAAGGAACCCCGCTTTTCGTCGATAAGGAGGATGGTATGACGTCAGTAGCCGCCTATGACTATCGTGGACACACGGTCGTGTTTGCTGGCACCCGCAGTGGCAGGATAAAAAAGGTACGGTCATAAGGAACGACTTTGTTGTTTTTGAGACACTTCTGTGGCAATAAGTGGCTTGTTGTTGTGGACCGTGCATGGTGGCTCTTGACAAAGGACTTTGCTTGCAGCTGAACAGATTTGGTCCCATGAAAATCCATAATTTGCATCTTTGTAGCAGTTCGGCCTTATGCAAAGTGGTCTTTTGTGCTGATGTTTGAGGTTATTTCATACAGCTGAGGCTTGTTACAGTATCTAGCTGCAGCCATGTTGTTGGTGATGTCCAGGACGTTTTTATGTTTCCTTGCAAGGTGTACAGTGGGCAGGTCCCCGTTCTAGAATATGATAGATGTAAAGGCATCTGTGGTGGTTTTGACTTGGATGGACTTTGGTATTTTGCCTTTTTTAAATGCAGCCTTCCTTTTGCTTTGTGCAGGCTCTGTAGATCTGAAATGTATTATTTGTACGTGCCGCCCACAATAAAATATCCCTCAACTTTTTTTACCATAAAAGTAGAACTTATGGCCAACCCTTTATGAGAAAAGTATTGAACCCCCCCCCCCCCCACCAGGATAATGCCTTTTATATTTTTGGTTTCATGAGCTTTTGAAACTGGAACTGGTGTCACTCATCTAGCAAATGTCTCTTCCTGCTGTTAACTAGCTTTCTATTGGCTAAAACAAAAGCCAGAAAATGCCTGACAATCACATGATTTGCATCTGTCCTCCTCCTCCCTTTCCTAAATGGTGCATAAAAGTGTAAAAAAGGTACCAGTGTGGGGAAAAAGTTACATTATTGGGGAACATTTAGCACATTGTCTATCACGGGGAGTGGCGTCATGCTCCTTCCGTCTAGGGAATGATGAGTAGCTCAAATTTTCAGGAGGAGACTCTACAGCACATATGTCAAACACAAGGCCCATGCGAGGGCCTTTTCATGTCCTCGCACTTAGTTTTGCAGCTGAAATGTGGCAAAACTTCATTATATAGCACTCCCTTAAATCTGGAGCTTTGTAGGCGGCCCGCCCCTGAGCTTTGTAGGCGGCCCGCCCCTGAGCTTTGTAGGCGGCCCGCCCCTGAGCTTTGTAGGCGGCCCGCCCCTGAGCTTTGTAGGCGGCCCGCCCCTGAGCTTTGTAGGCGGCCCGCCCCTGAGCTTTGTAGGCGGCCCGCCCCTGAGCTTTGTAGGCGGCCCGCCCCTGAGCTTTGTAGGCGGCCCGCCCCTGAGCTTTGTAGGCGGCCCGCCCCTGAGCTTTGTAGGCGGCCCGCCCCTGAGCTTTGTAGGCGGCCCGCCCCTGAGCTTTGTAGGTGGCCCGCCCCTGAGCTTTGTAGGTGGCCCGCCCCTGAGCTTTGTAGGTGGCCCGCCCCTGAGCTTTGTAGGTGGCCCGCCCCTGAGCTTTGTAGGTGGCCCGCCCCTGAGCTTTGTAGGTGGCCCGCCCCTGAGCTTTGTAGGTGGCCCTGCCCCTGAAGATACAACCGGCTCTTTTGAGGGCAAGCATACTTTTGATGCAGCCCGAAATGAGATTGAGTTTGACGACACAAGATTTGGCCAGGATGGCGTCGCCCTCACTTGGGTACTATGGGTGGAAGCTGGAAAAAGGTAAATATGGTACTCCTTTATAAGGAAGGGGGGGCACCTTAAATAAAGTGGACCTTCTCGCTGAGCAACATGTTCTACTTGTAGTGTGGGTACTATCAACCTGTATGACTTTGTTTTTAAACAAAGCCACGTGATCACCGTGTCATAGCTGACCCTAATTGGAAACAATGCTGATTGATGTGAACCCGGAGCTATTAGCGATGCCTGGGGCCCAGTTGAGAGAGCACAGATCTGCGGGCTCCTAGTTCTTAAGGGTATAGTAAATTACCATTTCCTCAATGCAAAGCATCATTCAGGGGAATGTTTATCTACAAACTAGACAGGAAGAGGTTAAATCGGTTGTATATCCATTCTACTTTGTTCATTTAAATTTTTTTTTCCTTAAATGCTCTTCTCCCCATTTAAACTGTTTAAATGTGACTGCTTGCAAGTTCCACCTAGCCATCACATCCGACAGGCTTTTTAGTATTCATATATATTAACAAAAAAAGTGAATTCTTCTTTTTTTTTTTTTTTTTACGGTGACTGGCAAGCAGTACTTTCGCTAATCAGATCTGGGATGTAATGAGGGGAGTGCGGAACGTTCCAGCACCTGTCACTTTTCATTCTCCCGGTGACAGGTGTAGGCTCGGGAGAACAATGCGTTTATCAGTCTTTTGCTGATAAATGGGAAAAGATGAGTAAATCTCAATTTTTTTTCCCCTCTTTTGTTCTCGACGCCCAAATATTCTGTCGCTGTCTACTTTTGGTGGTTCTCCTGCCCGCTGTGCTCTTTGTGTGGAATCTGGCACGACACGGCCAAGTGGTAATAATTCTGTATTGTTTACGTCTACCTGTCTGTGTCGGCGCATGACGGCACCCTGGCTATGGGGCCCCTTGTTCTCGGTTTTTCATGTCTTTTTTTTTTTTTTGTAACATGCTTTTACTGCAGTCTTTTTAGGGCTCATGTTCACGGCCACAAAAATGTGGAGTTTTTATCAGTTTTCTATGGGCCCGTGCATACAGCTGCGTAAAGATTAGTAAACTCGCGCTGCTTTCAGATCCTTAAAAATAAAAAAAACGGTTTACGTGTATACAGCACAAATGTGTTGGATTGCATAAGAGCTACCTACATCCTAAGAACAAAGGATGCTAAACTGCAATGTCTGACTGCATCCTAGCAAGTAAACTCTAGGTGGCAATAGCCACCTGAGGCCTAGTAACAAAGGACACTGAGCTGCAATGGCTGCCTGCATCCTAGCGACGGTAAAAAAAGATAGGCGGTGATTGCTGCCTATGTCCTATTAACGGATTACGCTAGGCCAAAGAAAGCTGCCTGCATTCCAGCAACTAAGGATGCTAAACGACAAAAGCCTCCTGCATCCTAGCACCAGGGGATGCTAGGCAGCAATAGCTGCCTGCATCCTCGCAACTGAGCATACAAAGTGTCAAACCACCTGTGTCCTAGCAACTGAAGGTGCAAGGTGGCAAAAAGCTGCTTACCCTAGTAAGCGAAGACGTTGGGTGTCAATAGCCACCTGTGTCCTAGCAGTGGAGGACTATAGGCAGTGGAAATCCACCTGCATTCTAGAGATGAAAAAAGGCTAGGCAGCAGTAGCTGCCTGTATCCTGGCAGCAGAGAACCCTAGGCAACAAGAGCTGTCTGCATCATAGCAATAGAGGACACTACAGGCAGCCATAGATGGAGCGATTCTGTGGTTTGCAGGAAATAAAATAGCTTGATTCCCTCCTGCAGAACCATTGTGTTCTCCCGGCAGGGGGTGGGGGAAGCTTTACCCGCTAGGACAGTGATGGCAAACCTTGGCAACCCAGATGTTTTGGAACTAAATTTCCCATAATGCTCGTGCACTTTGCAGTGTAGTTGAGCACCATGGGAAATGTAGTTCCAAAAATCTGGGGTGACAAGGTTTGCCATCACTGAGATAGAACACAGTGATTATTGCTAGTGGCTATAACAGAATGGAAAAGCAGACAGGCCTGTTGTACCCAATTTGATCGATCAACTTGGGTACCCTCAGCCTGTCCATACATGGTTTGAATTGGTCTATAGCCAGCTTAAGTGGCAAAGACTGCCTGCATCCTAGCAACCAAGAATGCAAGGAGGCGATAGCTGCCTGCATCCTAGCAATAGCGGATGCTAGGCAGACAAAACTGTCTGCAGCCTAGCAACGAAGGACGCTAGGTGGCAATAGCCGCCGCCTGCATCCTAGTAACTAATAAGATTTCATAATTTGAGTTAACATGAATAAGAGTATGGCACATGGCTGGCTGGAAATAACAGCTGGTATACTGCATACTAGTTGCTGTATTTCAATATGGGCATGTTTATCTTCTGTGTTACCCCAAATGATGAAATGTTACATTTTGCATTGCTCTTACCTTCCTAAGATGTATACGTTCTTCATTTTTGGTGAGACTTGTCGATGAAATATCTGGTGATCCCGCCAGTCCTCCTTATGTTGCCGGCTTCTTGGTCTCATCTGACCATGCACACCAGGTATAGCATAGTCAGTGTGCATACCTTTGCATGGCATGCCTGTAGTAAATTCAACTTTTTTTCTTGCTATAGTCAACAAGGGTCTTTTGATGGACCTTTTCAGACATGAGACCAGCTCTGCTCTAATGTGACGCAGGAAGTGCCATCTCCCGTTGAATTTGTCACTTCAGTTGTTTAAAACCATTATCTCCATTTTCACGTTGGCCGGGGATGCCAGGTCAAGCGTTTAAAAAGCTCATGTCATCTATAAGCTTTGGAGATGGACACCTTGTCAGATCACCTTCAGCCCATCAGTTACATTATGACATGACTGAGCGCTCATTTTTTTTTTTTAGGCAGCCATTTCGTCCTTTTATCTAAAGCGCACATGTAGGGTTATGGTACAGATTTTCTTTGTTTAGAGTAACATGTTCCTTTTTTTTTTTTATGTCCTTTTCACTCCAGTGAATATTTTATGTCTATTAGGTGCGCTACAGCTCCTGACTGCCTGTTTTCTGTGGCTCTCAATGTCTGCTGTAAAGAGGGCGTCTCTTGATTACTTCCTATGGAGCTATATAAAAAACGCACACAACTAAATGAGTCAGAAGATCTACATCCCCCACCCTTTCCTGTCTTTAGTTCACATGATGCTCTATGGAAGATCAAATGGAGAGAGGTGGTCCACAAGTGAGCAGTTACTGCTGAGCTTCATCTTCAAGGAAGCTGTGAACACGGAAGCACTCAGTATTACATTTATATTTCTACAATGATAATTGTTCACAAGTAAATGAGGAAAGGGACAGTGGATTTCTTTGAACATTCAAAAACAGTTACTAAACATTTGACCCAAAACCTATATTGTTTACATATCCCCCCTCCCCTGCTGTAAATGTGCACAGTATTCCATAGATGGCACTGTGCAATGCTAAAGAGCGGGGGCGGTCAACTTGAAAATTAGAGGGCCTCAAGTGTGGCCCCCAACACTATCAAAGGGCCGCACAGTAGCAGCACAATTTTGTGTGTTGACGTGCATTATGTTAAAGCGGCTGTATACCCGCAGAAAAAAAAAAATGAATGCCTGTAAGCCAAAGGCATAATTGAGCTAGTATGCACCGTATGCACGCGGGAGTCCTCCGTTACGGTAAGGTCTGGCAGCATCCGCCGGACCTTCAGAGCGGCTGCATGCAAGGTGAATATCTCTTAAACCATACAGATTTGGGAGATCTTCATATTACTTACAGGTAAGGCTTATTATAGGCTTACCTGTCGGTAAAAATTATCCAATAGGGTATACAACCACTTTAACAAATTTAGCTGTAGCGCACAGCAACAGTCCAAAATGTTGGCTCTGCTGCATTTTTTTGCAGTGTATCGCAATGCATGACAAACTGAAGAAATGTAATTACAATAACCCCCGCATTAGTGGCAGTAATAATAACCCCCACTATTGGTGTCAGTGGATGTAATAATAACCACCAACATTTGTGTCAGTGGCAATAATGGTGACCACCAGCATTGGTGTCCGCGGTCACAGTAAGGCCCCTTTCACACTGGGGCGGGAGCCGCGGTGTCGCTATACCGCCAGAATTGCCGCGGGAATCGGCCGCTAGCGCATTGGGGGCGGTATTGCCGTGGTTTCCCATTGTTTTAATTGGGAAGGAGCGGTATACACGCCGCTCCTCTCACCGCTCCAAAGATGCTACTGACAGGAGATTTTTTTTCTCTCCTGCCAGCGCATCGCCTGAGTGTTTTCCAGGCGGTATAGCAGCGCTATTTTTAGCGCTGTACTGCCTGAAAAACTCCTCTGTGTGAAAGGGGTCTAATAATTCCCAACCTTGGTGTCAGTGGATGCAGTAATAACCCCCACCATTTGTGTCAGTGGATGCAATAATAACCCCCACCATTGAGGTCATTGGATGCGATTTTAATCCCCAGCAACGGTGTAAGTGGATGCAATAATAACCCTCCACCAGTCGTGTCAGTGGATGCAATAATAACCTCCACCATTGCTGTCAATTCCCCCCCCCCCCCCCCTCCCCACACACACACACACACACACACACGCACGTGGTCTGTGGCATTAAAATTGTACCCCCTATGACCACCAATGGGGGGGGGGGGGTGTGGTCTTTCAATATCGGCTGCAATATTTGTTCTTGGGTTTAATTGCTCATCAGACATGGTGTGTTCCCTTTTTTGATATATGTGTGAAAATAGAACACTGGTTGCTGTGTAGTGGAGCTATTTCTAAAGTATTTACTTGTGGGATTGGTGTACATTGTATACATATAGGCAACGTGTGAAGAAAGCACAGATTTCATAGTCCTGGTGAGGAGACAAATTCCGTGGTGTGATGCCCCCCACTGAAATCCTCTTCAGCTAATTGACTTTGTAAACGGTTGAGATTGGTTGGCAGAAGGCGGTTGGATTTGCGTGTTGGGAACGTGTTAAGGCGTCCTGCAGTGGGCCGGGAGTGGGACGGTGGCATCCACAGCACATGTGCGCTCCTTATCGCCAGGAAGCCTGTGCATAGCAGGAAAGCAGAATCTCAATATAGATCTGGCATTTAACCCAACTGAGAGAAAGAAGCGCTAGGAACGCAAGCTGCACATGGAAATTGTTGTCCTGGCCTGATCCATGAATTGCAGTGAAGAATTGTTATTCCCTGCGCGGTGCTGGGTGGATGCACAGCGTCTCCCGGCAGCCTCAGTCCTTGTGTAGATACCCCCCCCCCCCCCCCCCCCCCCCTGTAACCGTGCTAAAGAAGGTCTGTGCCTCCCCTAATCTGATATTGATGCCACCATTACTTGAGGGTGATAAATCGACTTCAGTCACCCATAGATGGTTCAAAATTCTGCCAGGTTGGACAATTTTTGATCCATCTATGTTCGGCTTAAAGCTCCATTGACACCTGTGAAACCAGGGTGGATATAAATCAATAATAATAATTTTTTTTTTTTTTTAATCTGATTTATTTTAAATGGCATTTCTCTAATTGTCCATGGACGGACACAGCTCCTTAAATCTTGACACATGGGTTATGTTCTTTGTTTACAGGAGAGGATGCTCTCCTGGAAACAGGGAACATAACCCACTTGTCAAGATTTAAGGAGCTGTGTCCGTTCATGGACGTCAGAGAAAAGGAGCGTACAAAAAAATCATTTTTTTTTTTTATGTAAATCTGATTATTTTTTATTTAAATCTGATTTTTTTTTTATTCTGATTTTATTTAAATCTTTTATTTTTTTATATTTTTTTTTTTATTTAAATCTGATTTTTTTTTTATTTTAAATCATTTTTTTTTAATTTAATCGTATTTTATTTAAATCTTTTTTTTTTATCTGATTTTTCGATTTTATAAAATTTACTTTAGGAGTAAAAATCTATCTAAAAATAGTTTTCTATTTAAGATACATTAATAATTTATCTGTTGTGGGGGGGGGGGGTTTATACTGGTAGGAATGATTGGGGGACATTTGTGGGGGGAGGATTCGTGCTGGGGGGGAATAAGATGTAATTTGTGCTGGGAGACAAATTTGGGGAGGGGGGGGGGGTTTAAGAGGATGTATATTCAGAGGAAAAGTTTGATGGGTAGAGGACTTGTGCTAGGAGGAGTAATTATTCTTTTGAGGGGGATCTTGCATTTGTGCACAAAGGATTTTACAGATGAGGGGCAATGATTTTTTTCTGGCAGGGGGGGATTGGATTTGTGCTGCTTGGGGGGGGGGGGAAGCATGCAGATTAGTGCTCCAATTTTTTTGGGGGGGGGGGGGTGCAGTTTGGCACGGTCGCCATGGGCTCTAGATGACCTTGTCCCGACACTGCATTTACCACTGAGGGGTGCTTAAAATAATCCAATTTTATTTATTCATGTAAAACCTTTATCCAACAGGGGGGGGGGGGGGGGGGGGAGTTGGCTGTAACTGATTATAAAGAGTGACCTGGAGTTTGGCTTGAATTTGTTAGTGTATCTAAATCTGCTAGTACATCTATCACTCTCCTCCTCCTAGACTGACAATACTGCTGTCTGCTATGCCCCATGTGCTCCTTCATCCAGAGTGGAGGCCCCCTAATACAGGAGGTGTGTTATTGGCCGGGGGAAAACAGAGGGCAGAAAAAGCCTTAAAATGGGAAAACGAATGCAGCCACCACATCAGCTGCAATATAATCCATTTTATGGTTTTGGGTTTAATATCACTTCAAGTAGTGATTATTTTTGGAGAATGGGGATATTGTTTCACGTGATTCAGACAGAAGTCAGGCGTGTTCTTCAGAAGCTGAATTCTTGTTGGTGGAGAGAAGTAAAATGACAAATTTTTGGTTATTTTTTTCGAACTCTTTTAGCGGTTTGTGATGATTGGCTGTGTTCGCGGTTCACACAAGCGGAAAGCTTTTGGGATTGTTAAGCAGCCCATAGACGTGAGATGACAGTCACCGGGATCCGTCCGTTTTCAGCTTTTACCGCAGCATCTGACAGTTTAAAACAACTTTTCCGCTGAAAGCTTTCAGCGGCGTATTGTGCGCTCGCCGCCTCTGTCACATCAGACGAACGCACGCTTTTCTTATCCGCGTGACACTGTTTTGCCATAGAAATGCAAATTCGATTCAACGGCTGCATTTTAAGAACGGTATAAAAGTCTGTTCTGTTTTATACAGAGTCTCTATGTGCAATGCGGCACAAAGGGAGAGGGAAAAAATAAAAATTCTCTCCGACGCAAACCCTGAAGCTGAAATCCACAGAGGGGAGGAAGGGGGGGGGCGTCCTACCTGCCGACTATTTAATTCTGTTCAGCCAGCTTTGTGGCTTACATCCTCCAACATGAGAGCTTGTAGATTGCACCTTCTTTCCTCAGTTCTTCTCATTGGACGATGGGCAACACCTTCCTGCAATGAGATGGGTAACCTAGGAGCCAATCAGGCACTTCCGCTTGTGCTGATAAGCCTGCGTCCACACCTGAGCAGAGCATCTTCCTGGGCATTGTGAATGTGTTTTTTATGCTTTTTTTTTTTCCCTGGCATTTTAAAGGGTTTGTTTACGTTTGCTCTTCACCCTGAAGACTGATCGGCATCCGGATCACTCTTAAAGGGGTTGTAAAGTAATTTTTTTTTTTTTCATAATAAGCATCCTTTACCTGCAGACATTCTTTTTTTCACTTCCTCATTGTTCGTTTTTGCTCAGAAGTTGCTCTATTTCTTCTCTGTTCTGTTCACTTCCTGCTTGTCTGATTGTTACTCACCACCGTGAAGGGAGGCTTTACTGCGGTGGTCAGTGACGCGCTCGCCCCCTCCTGGGAACTACATCTGTGCGGCAGGACGCTCTCTACGTGTTAGAGACTTCAAGGAGGTGTGAATTACTGGGCGTGCCGCAATTCATACTGGGAAATGTAGTTCTTACATGAACGAGTGCCGCAAATCAGGAAGTGAATGAGAGAACAGAAACTAGAACTCCGGAGGTGATATAGATGAAGGAATTTATTTACTTATTTTACTTGTTTTTTAACAGAATCATTACACTATTCTCTCTGTCTACCTTGCAGACATTCATTTTAGGCAAAAAATGTTTTCCTTTACAACTCCTTTAAGGGCACATTTGACAGGTGTTGATCTGACCGCCTGTTTTAACCCCTTAAATGCCAGACTACTGTGTGCATTGTGGCGTCGCCCCCATTCGTTTTGCTGGGCTGTAGTGGCACACACAGAGGGTATAATTCCTGCAGTTGCAAAGCACTGCGGCTGTATCATGTTTACGCCTCTGGCTTACTATTGAGGGGCAGTAAAAATGCAGCTCAACCACAAGTGTAAACGAGCCCTTAGGAGTTTTGGGATCTTGGAAATTTTTGGATCGTGGAGAGAATTGCCGCAGTATTACCCACGTTGCTGCAGAACGTGTGAAACTTTGGGAACGGTTGTGCTTTAATGGCACCCCAAATGCGATGCTATTCTGGCGTGGTCGTGGCAAACCGCAAGTTTTGGGCTACCTTCACACTGAAAGTATCAGCGGTAAAGTGCCACTAGTTTTAGCGGCGCTTTTCGACCGCCAGCGGGGCAATTTTAACCCCAGGCGCTTCAGCAGCACTGCCCATTTATTTCAATGGGCAGGGCATTTTGTGAGTGGTGTGTACAACTCCAACGTGTTTTGCCCTGCCCCCAGGGGATCTCCATGATTAAGCCCTGGGGGACCGGGTGAAACATGTTGGAGTTGTGGCCTGAATGAATCAAGCTGAGGCTGTTTTTACTTATCACTCCGGTGAGGTGTGCGGCGGTGGGGCTATCTTTTTTTGCAGTATGCTTTGGGTCTAGACCAGGGGTAGGCAACCTCAGCCCTCCAGTTGTTTTGAAACTACAAGTCCCATAAGACCCTGGCAATCACAGGCATGACTCCTAGAGGCAGAGGCATGATGGGATTTGTAGTTTCACCACAGCTGGAGGGCAGAGGTTGCCTACCCCTGCTCTAGATGGACCTTTGCTCAGCCTACACCCTCACTGGAAACCGACATCCAACTAACCGGACTTTGACAGCCTGAGCGGGGACCCTCAAGCATTTATCAAAGGATGGCTTCAGGCTACATGTCCCCCACCAAGACGCGTTTCGTCCCGGTGGCTTTAGTCATAGGGTCACATTGCATTTTGAAGTATGGAGGGCCGAGGTTGCCTACCCCTGCTCTAGACAGACCTTTGCTCAGCCTACACCCTCACTGGAAACCGACATTCAACTAACCAGACTTTGACAGCCTGAGCGGGGACCCTCAAGCATTTATCAAAGGATGGCTTCAGCCTACATGTCCCCCACCAAGACACGTTTCGTCCCGGTGGCTTTAGTCATAGGTCACATTGCATTTTGAAGTCCTGCCTTCAAAAGAACACCCGAAATGCACCTCCTATTGAGAAAACGCATCAAAAACCCATCAGTGTCCAAGACTCACAGGTGCATGCTGGGAGTTAAGAATCCAGAAAACGCACCAAAAAGCCATTAAAAGCACATCAAAAACGTGTTTTTAAGCACACGATTGTGCAAGGGCCCTAAATATTCCACCATTCCCATTGTAGTAAAACAACAATGCGGAGACCAATAAAAAAAATGTATTTGCACGGTATGTTTGCTGCCGAATTTTTAGTCCTTAAATCGTTCTTCTGTTAGCAGCTTTTCGCGGGCTCAGGGACGCCAAACTACTTCCAGGCGGCGTGGATTTTATTATGATCTTTTATAGTGTATAATTGAGCATTTTAATTGCATTGTTGGCCGTTAACTTGAAGAGAGAGAAGAGCGCAAGCTGCAGAGATTGCAGCATTATTGCAAATAAAAGACATTGTTAAAGCGATAATGCAGAAAGCCGACGTAGCATTCGTGTGTGGGCGTCTGATCTATAGGAATTATTGGTGGATATAATGTATGGTATTACACTTATAGGTATATGATAGGGGTGGGCGGGGGGAGGGGATAGAAGGGGGATCGATATTTGATCTAAAGTGACAAGTAGCGAGGGCTCTCAGTTTTCATTTTTTTTTTTTCAGCTATCGAACGCCAAATAGCAGCTTTTTAATAGGTGTTTAGTGTGTTTGGAGCTGCGGGGGGAGAAGAGGAGGAGAAGAGGATGAATAGAGATCAATGCGGAATGGCGGGGAGAGAATAATCCTTTCAATTATGAATCCTGGAAATTTGATGATTGTTTTTTCTGTTGTCTCTCTAGCGGAATATGTGGCCATTGTGTCCTTTCTCATTGTGTGGGGGGGCTGCTATAATTATTAACCCTCGGGTGTCTGGGAATTTGTCACCTAGTCCCCAATTGCCCATGAATTGTTTTGCTGGTATAATTGGAGGCGAGCTTCACAAGGCGCGGATTTTTTCTTTCAATGAGCGAGGCAAAAAGCGCAACAAATGTAATCAGGTGTGGTGGGCTTCATGGATGGAGATGGGCTTTTTGGGTAAACGCTGTTTTGCCATGTTGGGCCTGTAAGGGAATGAATGGCCCACCTACTGGGCTTTCAAAGCATTGGGTGGTCTGGTTACCTAAAAGTGGGATCTTCCTAAGGGAGTTTGGTGCACATATTGGGTTGTTGTAGTATTCTCATGAAGGAATTGTTGCTGTTCTGTATTTTCATAACTATCCATTTGTAGATTTGATCTGGAGTAGCCAGCTGTATAGTAAACAGATCAATAAGTACTTTTAAATAAGCAACTAGAGAGATGATGCCAATTTCATGGTATGCACAGTCACTGCAAAACTACCGAGCAGAAAGCGGAGTGTGCATATGAAACGGGCAGAGGTAGAGCCGGCATAGACTGTACATGCACCTCTGCAAACATCACTTCTATGTATCCCTCTCCCCATCTCCCTTCTCCCCTCTCCCCTCTCCTCTTCTCCTTTTTCTTCTCTCCTCTTCTCCTCCTTTTTCTTCTCTCCTCTTCTCCTCCTTTTTCTTCCCTCCTCTTCTCCTCCTTTTTCTTCCCTCCTCTTCTCCTCCTCTTTCTTCTCTCCTCTTCTCCTCCTCTTTCTTCTCTCCTCTTCTCCTCCTCTTTTCTCTTCTCTTCTTCTCTCTCCTCTTCTCCTCCTCTTTTCTCTTCTCTTCTTCTCTCTCCCCTTCTCCTCTTTTCTCTTCTCTTCTTCTCTTCCCCCTTCTCCTCTTTTCTCTTCTCTTCTTCTCTCTCCCCTTCTCCTCTTTTCTCTTCTCCTCTTTTCTATTCTCTTCTTCTCTCTCCCCTTCTCCTCTTTTTCTCTTCTCTTCTTCTCTCTCCCCTTCTCCTCTTTTCTCTTCTTCTCTTTCCCCTTCTCCTCTTTTCTCTTCTTCTCTCTCCCCTTCTCCTCTTTTCTCTTCTCTTCTTCTCTCTCCCCGTCTCCTCTCTTCTCTTCTTCTCTTCCCCCTTCTCCTCTTTTCTCTTCTCTTCTTCTCTCTCCCCTTCTCCTCTTTTCTCTTCTTCTTCTCTCTCCCCTTCTCCTCTTTTCTCTTCTCTTCTTCTCTCTCCCCTTCTCCTCTTTTCTCTTCTTCTTCTCTCTCCCCTTCTCCTCTTTTCTCTTCTCTTCTTCTCTCTCCCCTTCTCCTCTTTTCTCTTCTCTTCTCTCTCCCCGTCTCCTCTTTTCTCTTCTCCTCTTTTCTCTTCTCTTCTCTTCTTCTCTCTCCCCTTCTCCTCTTTTCTCTTCTCTTCTTCTCTCTCCCCGTCTCCTCTCTTCTTTTCTCTTCTTCTCTCTCCCCTTCTCCTCTTTTCTCTTCTCTTCTTCTCTCTCCCCTTCTCCTCTTTTCTCTTCTCTTCTTCTCTCTCCCCTTCTCCTCTTTTCTCTTCTCTTCTTCTCTTCCCCCTTCTCCTCTTTTCTCTTCTCTTCTTCTCTCTCTCCTCTCTTCTCTCTCTTCTCTCTCTCCCCTTCTCCTCTTTTCTCTTCTCTTCTTCTCTTCCCCCTTCTCCTCTTTTCTCTTCTCTTCTTCTCTCTCCCCTTCTCCTCTTTTCTCTTCTTCTCTCTCCCCTTCTCCTCTTTTCTCTTCTTCTTCTCTCTCCCCTTCTCCTCTTTTTTCTCTTCTCTTCTTCTCTCTCCCCTTCTCCTCTTTTCTCTTCTCTTCTTCTCTCTCCCCTTCTCCTCTTTTCTCTTCTCTTCTTCTCTCTCCCCTTCTCCTCTTTTCTCTTCTCTTCTTCTCTCTCCCCTTCTCCTCTTTTCTCTTCTCTTCTTCTCTCTCCCCTTCTCCTCTTTTCTCTTCTCTTCTTCTCTCTCCCCTTCTCCTCTTTTCTCTTCTCTTCTTCTCTCTCCCCTTCTCCTCTTTTCTCTTCTCTTCTTCTCTCTCCTCTTTTCTCTTCTCTTCTTCTCTCTCTCTCCTCTCTTCTCTTCTTCTCTCTCCCCTTCTCCTCTTTTCTCTTCTCTTCTTCTCTCTCCCCTTCTCCTCTTTTCTCTTCTCTTCTTCTCTCTCCCCTTCTCCTCTCTTCTCTTCTCCTCTTTTTTCTCTTCTTCTCTCTCCCCTTCTCCTCTTTTTTCTCTTCTCTTCTTTTTTCTCTTCTTCTCTCTCCCCTTCTCCTCTTTTTTCTCTTCTCTTCTTCTCTTCCCCCTTCTCCTCTTTTCTCTTCTCTTCTTCTCTCTCCCCGTCTCCTCTCTTCTTTTCTCTTCTTCTCTCTCCCCTTCTCCTCTTTTCTCTTCTCTTCTTCTCTCTCCCCTTCTCCTCTTTTCTCTTCTCTTCTTCTCTCTCCCCTTCTCCTCTTTTCTCTTCTCTTCTTCTCTCTCCCCTTCTCCTCTCTTCTCTTCTCTTCTTCTCTCTCCCCTTCTCCTCTCTTCTCTTCTCTTCTTCTCTCTCCCCTTCTCCTCTCTTCTCTTCTCTTCTTCTCTCTCTCCCCGTCTCCTCTCTTCTCTTCTCTTCTTCTCTCTCTCCCCGTCTCCTCTTTTTTTCTCTTCTCCTTCTCTCTCCCCTTCTCCTCTCTTCTCTTCTCTTATTCTCTCTCCCTCTCTCATATACTATAGAAGCGTTCTGCTGTAAATTAACTGTTACTGCTCCAAAAAATTGTGTCTTTAGTACAACCTCCGAGGGATCCATTTACAGATCTAATATCTTAAAAAATAATAAAAAAAAATAAACAATGTTCTGTTTAGAGAAATATTTTTGAAGAGGTCACCTGAACAGTCTGGGTGTATTTTGTATAAGCAGCAAATACATTTCTGTTCTCTCGTTTTAGGCAATTGACAAAATGGATACAATATGACCTCTTTGCTATGAAGCATTTGTCAGCAGGAAGCTCTGCTCTCAACTGCCAATTTGAGGCAGTTGGAGAATGTAGGGAGATGAGGAGTGAAGTTCCTCGGTCTGTCCCCCTCCTCCCAGCTCGATAGTGATGCAGTGCCTGGCTTTCTGTTGTGCTGGGTGTCAGCCAGCTTCTGCCGTGGTTTTAGCGGAAAAGATAGCTGCTGTCTCATCAGTTATTTGATAGTTGTGAGGAGGTTAGTGTAATCCCCCTCCTTCCTTCAAACGCTGCCCTCCCTTGAGGGCATCCCAGGTGTTTGCCGAAAGAGGACACCATGTATTGACCGTCCAAGCACCAAGTCCCACTCTTTCAGTGCCAGGTTGGCCAGCATTGGGATGGGTATACAGGATTATTCGCTTAGGTGGTATAGAAAGAAGCAATGATGGAAAGAATGTGATTAACCATATCCACCAATCAAATGTAGACATCCACTAGTCGCCTCACAGCTGGAAATCGCATGACTTGCCCAACAACACGTATTTCAACCACCTGGAAGTATCACTTTGTTATATCGGGCCCATCATACATAATGTGAGCTATTTGTTGACTATTCAGTTGAGCCAGTCTTTATCCATTGGCTGTTCAGTTGGGCGAGTCTCTATTCATTGACTTTTCAGTTGGGTCAGTCTTGTAATCCGTTGTGTAATACATAGCCCCCCCCCCCCCCCAGAGTTCCCATGAGCTTAACCTTACCAATGCTGTTAGCTGAAACAATAGGCCTTAAGGCAAATTACCTTGTCTTTGTGTTGGGACTATGTTGGGTAAAGCTGGGCAATGTAGCCCAGCAGATTTGATGTGAACGAACCCTAAGTGCAACTCTTACAGAAAGTGGATAAACAATGGATCTTCTGGAAAGTTCAATGGCTAATAAAACTGTTATTGCTGTATAACAAGTTTTACTTGACGCGTTTTGTAATCGGCATGATATGGCTCAGAACAGAGAAGCAACTTTAGTAAAACAAAGCAAAGAAATTCCACATAAACCTTAGCCTGTGACAGACCCCCACCCCTCCTGCATCAGGGTCCCTGTGTGGGTGCCCCCCTTGTCTCGGCGTTGCCGTGTGGGTGCCCCCCTTGTCTCGGCGTTGCCGTGTGGGTGCCCCCCTTGTCTCGGCGTTGCCGTGTGGGTGCCCCCCTTGTCTCGGCGTTGCCGTGTGGGTGCCCCCCTTGTCTCGGCGTTGCCGTGTGGGTGCCCCCCTTGTCTCGGCGTTGCCGTGTGGGTGCCCCCCTTGTCTCGGCGTTGCCGTGTGGGTGCCCCCCTTGTCTCGGCGTTGCCGTGTGGGTGCCCCCCTTGTCTCGGCGTTGCCGTGTGGGTGCCCCCCTTGTCTCGGCGTTGCCGTGTGGGTGCCCCCCTTGTCTCGGCGTTGCCGTGTGGGTGCCCCCCTTGTCTCGGCGTTGCCGTGTGGGTGCCCCCCTTGTCTCGGCGTTGCCGTGTGGGTGCCCCCCTTGTCTCGGCGTTGCCGTGTGGGTGCCCCCCTTGTCTCGGCGTTGCCGTGTGGGTGCCCCCCTTGTCTCGGCGTTGCCGTGTGGGTGCCCCCCTTGTCTCGGCGTTGCCGTGTGGGTGCCCCCCTTGTCTCGGCGTTGCCGTGTGGGTGCCCCCCTTGTCTCGGCGTTGCCGTGTGGGTGCCCCCCTTGTCTCGGCGTTGCCGTGTGGGTGCCCCCCTTGTCTCGGCGTTGCCGTGTGGGTGCCCCCCTTGTCTCGGCGTTGCCGTGTGGGTGCCCCCCTTGTCTCGGCGTTGCCGTGTGGGTGCCCCCCTTGTCTCGGCGTTGCCGTGTGGGTGCCCCCCTTGTCTCGGCGTTGCCGTGTGGGTGCCCCCCTTGTCTCGGCGTTGCCGTGTGGGTGCCCCCCTTGTCTCGGCGTTGCCGTGTGGGTGCCCCCCTTGTCTCGGCGTTGCCGTGTGGGTGCCCCCCTTGTCTCGGCGTTGCCGTGTGGGTGCCCCCCTTGTCTCGGCGTTGCCGTGTGGGTGCCCCCCTTGTCTCGGCGTTGCCGTGTGGGTGCCCCCCTTGTCTCGGCGTTGCCGTGTGGGTGCCCCCCTTGTCTCGGCGTTGCCGTGTGGGTGCCCCCCTTGTCTCGGCGTTGCCGTGTGGGTGCCCCCCTTGTCTCGGCGTTGCCGTGTGGGTGCCCCCCTTGTCTCGGCGTTGCCGTGTGGGTGCGGGCGTTGCCGTGTGGGTGCCCCCCTTGTCTCGGCGTTGCCGTGTGGGTGCCCCCCTCGTCTCGGCGTTGCCGTGTGGGTGCCCCCCTCGTCTCGGCGTTGCCGTGTGGGTGCCCCCCTCGTCTCGGCGTTGCCGTGTGGGTGCCCCCCTTGGATCTGGGCACTGACAGCAGGCTGGTTGTGACCTGTGGGGCATAGTTTGGAGACCCTCAGACTTGGTATTCAGCTACCTAGTTTTAGTTTTATCTCGGCAGTCCTTCAGCACAGATTTTAATTCCTGTGTGTAAAATACCAAAGCATGTGAAAATATGGCACTGCAAGTCAAGTCACAAATTATTTACAACAATAACGCCAAAGGTTGGTTTCCTGAAAACTGCGATTATTCTCATCTCGGTAAATCGGCGCATAGTAATCTGCACTCCGAAAGAGCCAGCGGCCGGCTGTGCAGAAAAATACGTACCATTTGCGCGGCGACCCCTCCGGCGTGGCTGAATGTTTTGCAGAATGCCAAGTCAGGGCACTTAAGAGCCGGGTTAGGAATAATGCACACATTATGTCTCAAACAAGTGTCTGTTCACACTTTGTGAAGATACTCGGGACATTAATCAATCACCGGGAGCTGTCAGGTTTCTGACTGGAGACACGGAAAACAACTGGAGCCTGGCCAGTGCGGCTTTTCTCTGGGAGCGAGCAGCTGACGCTACTGCTAATACCAGGCTCTGTGTGCTTTCATTCTGTGCACGGCATCACAAGGCCACAAAGAAGCGCACACCTCGCACATACACCAAGCAGGAAGCCATTTTGTTGGCCTGACCGGTCTTTAGCCTGTCAGCATGCTGAAATCTGTTCTAAAGTGAACCTGTCGCTTGAAAATCATGTGTAAACATCAATTACAAGATAGAAGGCAAAAAATGTGCCCGCTACAAATACCATCATAGGACATGGTCTGCCCTGAGTCAAAGTGAAGGAATCTTTGCGTAGGTCATTGACAAGCTGTTTGTTTCAAGGCAAATTTATGCAGTTTTTATTTTATACATAATACAAATTCTTATTTTTTTAAAATTTGTAGCTCATAGTGTAGTTGTAGACCGTTCAACTCTTTTAACATGGGGAAATACTTGACATTTCAGGATTCAGAGAATCTCCGCTAATAACTCTTACGGCACAACTAATGGTACATTTTCATGAACATTTCAATTGAGCTATAAAAAAACAGAATATAGGGATGTGGTGTGACTGTGCATGCCATATTTTAACATCACGTTCCATATTCTTTTTTATACAAAATGACATTTCAGTAATAATAATGGAATAAACAAACGGAAAATTGCCCCAGGAAACCTATTGGTCAGTGAAATGCACCCTTTACATTAATATTCCGTGTAAAAGTACCCACTTAAATTAGTAGGTAATGAAAAAAGGCCCCCTTACATTGGTGGTCGAGAGAAAACCCCCCTAAATAAGTAAACAGAGAAAGGCCCCCTTACATTGGTAGTCAATGGAGAAGGGCTTCCTTGCGTCGGTGGTGGTCAATGGAGAAGGGCTTCCTTGCGTCGGTGGTGGTCAATGAAGAAGGGCTTCCTTGCCTCGGTGGTGGTCAATGGAGAAGGGCTCCCTTGCGTCAGTGGAGAAGGGGCTCCCCTGCATTGGTGGTGGTGAGTGGAGAAGGGCTCCCTTGCGTTGGTGGTGGTCAGTGGAGAAGCGCTCCCTTGCGTCGGCGGTGGTCAATGGAGGAGAAGGGCTCCCTTGCGGTGGTCAATGGAGAAGGGCTCCCTTGCGTCGGCGGTGGTCAATGGAGAAGGGCTCCCTTGCGTCGGCGGTGGTCAATGGAGAAGGGCTCCCTTGCGTCGGCGGTGGTCATTGAGAGAAGGGCCCCTAGTTGGCAAAAGTAATACATTTTACATTGGTGGGAAGAATGCCCTACCTTACAGCTAAAAGGAACATTCGGTTCAATGATTACTTATCTGAAAGTCAGAAAATTCTCATTGTTCAAGTGACCCCCCCCAGCCAACAACTTCTAAAGAAGCCTAGGATGCCACAGAACCCTGATTTAGAGTCTATTGTGGACTATTGTAATTTTGTTGGTTTGGTCTATGCAAACCCCATTCATCTTTTTCGGACACCCCTAACCTCTTGCGACATACACCAACAATTTTCATCTTGCGTCATTCCTTGGTAAACATTTAATTGGTGTTGTTATTATTTTTTACGTTTTGTCCTTCAATTTGTCATGCTCCAAAGCAAATCATCAGAACCGTAATCCGATATATAAATGGGAGCTTTGTTCGGCTGGTTGTGTACTTTCATTTCCTACACCGACATTCTTTAGACTGAAAAGTTGATTTAGTGGAGCGCTGTGACTAGTGAAAAGGGTTGGCTGAAAATAAATTGGTTTAATTTTTAATTGCCTTGTCATTTACTGAAAACATTGTGATATATTTCTGCTGAAGGCTACGTTTTGGTGGCCTGAATACATTTTTATAGTACCTCTATGCCACTACAGCATTGACGGTCCCCCCCCCCCCCCCCTCTAGGGGTGGCCATTGGTGCCTTGTGGTGGCCATATTAAGTGTGAGCTTTTGGTCATAGCAGGCCAAAGCAACTCCATGGGGAAAAAGTCAAACCACAGTTAATAAAATATGTAGGAATTAATTGGAGATGGAGTTGAGCGTTTCTGTTCTGGAGTTGACTGACGGTATGTTAATGACATATGGCGTTATATGCTAGGCCTGTGACCCAGTCTATTTAATCTCGCCATGCGTTTTTCCAAGCTACTATCCATTAGCAGCTCTTATTAAATGGCCAACAGCTTTTTTGTCAGGCAAATCTAATCAGAACCTCTTTAGGATATTCTCTGCTGACTTTCTTGCAGCGCCTGAAATGAAAGAGACGGGCAGTAAATAATTGACGTGCTGTAGGTTATGTAGTTGCCTCTCGATCTATATCAAACTCTTCATCTGAGAATAGGACTTGTGCGCCATTTTTTCCTCCTGTCCAGATGTGTCATTACTAAACGTTCCAAATTCCGACATAGCAGAAGAATTTTATGTGATCATCCCCAGTAGGACATTGCGTATCTGACGGAACTACCCTTGGTGCTCACAGCATCCAATCATATATTTTTTCTTCCAAAAATGGGTGGGAGACCTGCTGCAATTAAAGAGGAACTCTAGTTTAACCACTTCAGCCCCGAGCCTGTTTTTCAGACTTTATTTTTTTTTGCTAGAAAATTGCTTAGAAACCCCAAACATATTGGCGCCTAGAATTAGCGGCCTGGCTCCTGAGCTAGACTGTGGCAGATGTCTTGTCCCCTTGCGGCTCCCCGAACTAAGATGTCACGCCGGGGCTGGGGACATTCCCTTACATTGCTTACACTGGCAGGGGATATTGCGCCCTCTTCTGGAGGCAGAACTCGCAGAGCAGTACTGATTGGAGCATTGCATGTCAAATGACCAGAAGCATGTCACAACCAGGATGTGTCTGCATACAATGTGCAACGATGAGTGGAAGTAGCGGAGGATGATCCTGTCCGCCACAAACAGATGGATAGCAAATTGAAGGACGAAAACTGGACAGCCACACTCCGAAATCACTTAAAATAAGTTGTCTTTTATTTTTCAACTGTACACACAGTCACTGCAACCAACAAAATACAGTATGGCCGACGCGTTTCGCACTTACAATCAGTGCTTAGTGATGACTAAGCACTGATTGTAAGTGCGAAATGCGTCGGCCATACTGTATTTTGTTGGTTGCAGTGACTGTGTGTACAGTTGAAAAATAAAAGACAACTTATTTTAAGTGATTTCGGAGTGCGGCTGTCCAGTTTTCGTCCTTCAATTTGCTATTATTAGCATTGCCAGCACCTTGGTGGTTCAACAACCCTTGATTGCACACGGGGCTCACCTGGAGCGGTGAGAAATTTGTCCACAAACAGATGGATGGTGGTCCTAAATTCTGGATCAGATGGCATCAGATAAAAACGCACAGGCGGTCCGTTTCCATCCGATTGCCCCCATACAGGAGAGCGTGATTGTGTCCGAGTTCGCTCTGCATGGTGGAGAGGACACAGACCTGTCATCCACCTGCTCAGCGGAGAGATCCCGCACTGAGCAAGCTGATTTCGCTTGGTGGACGTGCCTGTGTGAAAGGGGCATGCATAAAAAACATCAATTGCGATACACGTTACATATCGCCTTGCACAAACTGGCTCCTAACTTATTTAGCTCGCTCCTAGATTCAAAACAAATTTGTCAAGCCCTGTATGTATGTATAATATAATTATACGTATACACCTAGAGAATAAAATGGCGGTCATTGCAATACTTTTGTCACACGGTATTTGCTCAGCAGTCTTACAAGCGCACTTTTTTTGGAAAAAAAAAAACACTTAAAAAAAATAAGACAACAGTAAAGTTAGCCCAATTTTTTATTTTATGTTGTGAAAGATAATGTTACGCCGAGTAAATTGATACCCAACATGTCGCACTTCAAAATTTCGCCTGCTCGTGGAATGGTGTCAAACTTTTACCCTTAAAAATCTCCATAGGCGACGTTTAAATAATTCTACAGGTTGCTTATTTTGAGTTAGAGAAGGTCTAGGGCTAGAATTATTGCTCTCGCTCTAACGATTGCGGTGATACCTCACATGTGTGGTTTGAACACCGCTTTCATATGCGGGCGCTACTCACGTATGTGTAAGCTTCTGCATGTGAGCTCGTCAGGACGGGGCACTTTAAAAATAAAAAATAAATGTTTTTCTTATTTATTTTACTTGATTTTATTTCTTTTTACACGGTTTAAAAAATACATTGGGTCACTTGTAATAGGAAAAAAGCATGACAGGTCCTCTTGTATATGAGATCTGGAGTCAGAAAAAACCTCAAAACTCATATTTAGACTAAAATGCAATACAAATAAATAAAATGTTGTCATTTTAAAAAATTGACAAAAACAAAATGCCGTTTTTTAAAGATGGGCGGAAGTGATGAATTGACGTCGCTTCCGCCCTGCTGTGATATGGAGACGGGTGGGGGCCATCTTGCCCTCACTCATATTTATACCACTGGCGTGACAGGACCTGATTGCCTCCGCCGCCGATAACCGTGATCTTGCGGCAAATCCGCCGCAGAGACCACCATTGTTGTTAACCGAACAAAACTTGTTGTCTGGAAATTTGAGAACCAGCTCTCGAATTTTTGTGGCTGGAAATTCTGACAGCAAATTTCCTATGGAGCCTACACACGGTCAGAATTTCCGGCAACAAGCTACCTTTGAAAATTCCGATTGTGTGTACACGGCATTGCAGGTCTTTTACTTCCCCCAGCCAGTGATTGGATAGGAAAAGGAGAAGCAGAAGACTAATAAACTCTCTCCTTTCTCTTTTTCTCTTTCTCTCTCTGTCACTCTCTCTCCTTATCAATGTGTTCATGAATAGCATATGAGCACTCCAGCACAACTAATTGGCTCCTTGTTCTGCTTCTCCCTCCTTCTGTGGGAGCCCTGCTGTACAGGCACTACAAGAGGCTAATATTATGTAAAATATAGTTACTTGCCCTATCTTTTAAAAAAAAAAATGCATAAAAAAAATACATTTAGTGATGTATTAATAATTACAGAGCTCATTAATTGTGTCTTTTATATCTGCCTGGAGTTCAGCTTTAATTGATCTCCGGAGCTCTGTTAGAGGGAGTTCCCCCGGCTCCCATACTGCTTGGCTTGGGCACATTAATAAAGCATGCTGATTTGGTATGGTTAGTCGTATTTTATAGGCATACTTCAGGCTGGATACCATTTTTATATAGAGATCCAGAGCCTTTCCAGAAACAGAAAAGGTATAAAAACGTTGGAGAAAGTGCCCCCCCCCTTCGCTCCTGGGAAGCGTCCTGCTTACTTTTATATGGCATTGCTATATTCCCAGAATACAGAATAGTTTTCTACATTTTATAAACTAATAACCGTGTTCTCCTTGTTCCGTATTTAAAAAAAAAAAAAATTGATCGTAATCGCCGCTCAGATTTGAAACGTGTAACTTGTACATGGAGACTACAACGTTCCCTCTGGGGACACTTTTCTCAGACTAAATAAGCGTTACATAATGTTTTCTTCCTACACAACTGATGCATTTTCAATAACTCTGAACGCTGAAGCTTTTTGCGAAAAACTTTTTTTTTTTCCTACTAACAATTGCAAATTAATAGCAAAATGCTGATTCTGACATTTAAAGCGTGCATTAATGCAACCTGATAATTATGGCGCCGGCAATTAATCTTTCCAGTGGAATTAACTCTTAGCCCAGGTTTAAAGAAAGCAAAAACTTTTCCTCCTTGCCCCATCTGTACTTTTGCTAGTGGGGGGGGCTCCAGAGGTTTGCGTATGTGGCGTCGGATTGCAGGTGGACGAGCGTGGACCGCCTTGCTAGACTGGCCTTCCGACACGGATGCACAAGGCCTCCTCACCCACAACCCCTGAAGTCTTGTACTATTGATTTCTCTAAGCCCTCAGTGTAGGCCTTTCCCAGAACCTGACCGTGTACTGCAATTGTAAGTGGTGTGCTTGTTTTCAGGAATACTAATGGTGTTCTGCCCTCCATGGATAAAAGCTGAGTAGAAAGATGAATATGAATGCAAAGCAATGGAGTGGAATACTTTCCATCTCAAAACCCACAATTGTAAAACATGGATTTAATTTTTTTCGAGAGCAACTGATACCCACACGGGCTGCAAAGGGCAAAACTGACCATTTCGGTTTGCATTCCAGGTGCATTAAAGCTAATGGTGTACAAAAGAAGTCTTGAGGCTTGTTTTCAGAAAGCAGCCACATCCCATGCCAAAAAGTCTGCCAACTGTCAGCATGCTGTAGCGAAGGACCCTTGCATTTTCTGTGGAAGCAGTAGTTTCTCTGCAAAGGTCCATCTGCCCCCTCCTGAGTCAGACTTATAGCTACATACGCTAATCATCAAAATGCGCACTTGCTAAAATTGGAGAGATCTAGATTTGAGGCAGTGGGGGTGTGTCAGACCTCGTCGGGAGATGACTGTTTCCATGAGTGGACTGACCCTTCCTCTGTGTAACAGCAGTAGTCTCTCTGCAGAGGTCCATTTTGCCCCCTACTAAGTTGGACCTATATCTCTTCATTGTAAACCAAAACGTATGTTTCCTATAAATTGGAGAGCTCTAACTCAGATTCAAGGTCAGACCTCTGCTTCCACAGGTGGACTGACTCTCTGTGTGAAAACTGCAGCCTCTCTGCAGAGTTCCAACATATCCCCTGCTTTTACAGACTTATAGCTTTCCAATCGGCAAAATCAAAACCCCCTACGTTTTGGAGAGTTGCATCTCTGACTTGGCAGGGAGCATGTCGGACCTTTTGAGAGAGACTACCGTTTCCATGGGTGGACTGACCCTTCCTCTGTGTGGAAGCAGTGGTCACTCTTCAGAGGTCTAAAATACCTCCTACTGAGTCAGACCTGTAGCTCTCCAGTTGAGAAAACTTGGCTCTGCAAGGGTCATATCAGACCTCTTCGGGGAGACAACTGGTAGACTTTCAACAAGCATTCGACACCCACATCCAGAGCATGTCCTCTTTCAGGCTCTTTATATGTTGTATTTGTGGCCCAATGTTTTTAATTTTAAAAATGTTATACTATTTTATACTATGTTATACTATTCTGCTCCGTCATTCATCCCTAGCGGAGGCCATAGGGTCTATACACTAACAGCCTGCTTAGTTGGGGTTATTTTGGTTCTCTGTTCCTTTCTTTGGAAGATGACCAACTTCCGCGATCCATTTTTGTGTATGTTGACAAGTCTACTAATGACGACACAGGAGGACCATGGAAGTGATTCATGGTTTTGGGAGGCTGTGGATATTTGGAAACAGGAATTGATAAGTCGCAAGTCATTTCCGGGACGCTGATGGCTGGCATGCTCAGGAAGCGCTCCTTCATACATCTCATTCTTAGAATACCGCTTGAATCCTGAAACATCTGACCTTGCTTCTGTGCTAATTTGCATGCGTCTCACAAGTTAAGAATTTTGACACTTTCCATTGAATCAGTATTTTTTTTTTTCCATTTATAATATTATTTTCTGGATACTGTTAGAGCCGGTTCACACTGGGGCGGCACGACTTTGTGGGTGACTCGGCAAGGCGTCCTGAAGACAACTTCAGAAGCGACTTGCAAAATGACTTCTGTATAGAAGTCAATGCGAGTCTCGCCTATTGGAACCATTCTATTGAATTGAATGGGACGCGACTTGGCAGGCGAATGAGTCGCCCCAGTGTTAACCGGCTTTTATAGTTTCTCAGCAGGTGGGACAGTGACACACAGTCTACAGAATTGCAGGATGTAAAAAATGTTGTCACCAGTCTCATACAATGATGCTGTATAACACAGCAGAATGAGTGGATCTATGCATTACTTTAGAGCTCTTTTGTCCGACGTTGCCCAGCTAGAAGCCCTGCCTTGTCATTGCACTTGGCAGTTATTTTTCACTATTTATCACAAGTAATTTGTACTGTATTCAGGTTATCGAGCCCTGCCCTGATGTGGGAGGGAAGATCTGTGGCCTTCGGCCCTTTTTCCTCTCCCAGTTGTTGGTGTCTGTCTTCGGGAGAGCCCACCACCTCTTGGGGGACTAGCTTTGACAGGTCCTTAAGGAGTGGGATCCAACTGGGTTTGGATTAGGTAGATCATAGTGCCTTGCTCATGGCGGGGGTCGCTCCCCCAGCCTCTTGGCAGCACATACACAAGGGGGGACTCATGAGGTGGTTGACCTAATATGACTAAACCCGAGCTTATCCCTACTATGCATTCATATTTCAGTTGGCGAGAGCTTTGGTTCTCTTAGTTTCTTTTCACCTTTAGCTTTATGTTTATACTGTCTCGGGTCCCAAGCCCTACTCAATAGAAGTCATG
Organism: Rana kukunoris; assembly: GCA_029574335.1. NCBI lineage: Eukaryota > Metazoa > Chordata > Amphibia > Anura > Ranidae > Rana > Rana kukunoris. The sequence goes on along the minus strand of CM056055.1, from coordinate 9,315,957 downwards.
GTTTCCACTAGGGTTGTCCAGATACCGATACTAGTATCGGTATCGGGACCGATACCGAGTATTTTCGGGAGTACTTGTACTCGTGCAAATGCTCCCGATACCTAAATAGAATACTTTTTTTGTATTTATCAACATGTTCTGTGAAAATTCTTTGAGTTTTTTTACTACTGCGTGACAAGAAAATAAAACCTTTTTATTCATTTTTACTCATTTTTATTCTTTTATAATGTCTTGAGTTAGAGTTCTTCATAATTCTAAAGAAAATATCCTTAGTCTGTATTGTGGTTTGAAAACTGTCACATGACATTTAAAAAAAGTATCGGTATTCGGTATCGGCAAGTACATGAAAAAAAGTATCGGTACTTGTACTCGGTCCTAAAAAAGTGGTATCGGGACAACCCTAGTTTCCACACCAATCAGCCATAACCTTATGACCATCCAACATAACCTATCAAGACCTATCCATTAGATCTCTCAAGCTATGCTGTGGTATCTGGCACCAAGCTGTCAGTAGCAGATCCTTCAAGTCCTGTACGTTATGAGGTGGGGTCTCCGTGGATCGGACTTGTTTTTACAGCACATCCCACAGATACTCAATTGGATTGAGATCTGGAGAATTTGGAGCCCAAGCCAATACCTCAAGCTCGTTGTCTCCCTCAAACCATTCTTGAATTCATCAGACCAGGCCACCTTCTTTCATTGCTCCGTGGTCCAGCTCTGATGCCCATTGTAAGTGCGTTTTTAGCTATGGACATGGGTCAACCTGGGCACCCTGACTGGTCTGTGGCTACCCACACAACTCCATGCGCAACAAACTGCGATGCTCTGTGTGTTGTCGGCATTCACCTTTTCACCAATTCCAACTGCAGTAGCTCTTCTACTGGATCGAACTAGTCCCTCTTTATTTTTCCTCTTGCCAACTTGCAACTTTGCAAAAAAAAATTAAAAAAAATAGACAATTAAAATAGAAGGAAAAAATAATAAATGTAGGAAATGGCATAATTTCACATGTTGGCTGCATTTTATTTGACTACAATATTTTTCCCAGTAGTGATCCTTTAATATCATTCCTTGATGAGGGCTCCCTCCGTCTCTAGGGAACAGGAAGGCTTTTGCATCATGTGCACTCCACTATAAGGATCCCCCTATGTTAATATTCCTTTATTGTTCCCCTCTCCAGCAGCGATCAAGTGAGATTCCTTAGTAACAAGCCACAGCTCTGAGGAAATGACTCTCGGCCTCGAGGACCAGAATAGAACCCAAACTCTTCCTGTGTGGAGCCGGCTATGGCCTCTGTGGCTCGCACGGCTGGGACCTCCTAGATTTTATCGGCGTTTAATTGATTATGAGGGAAGAAAGAGGGAACACAAAGAGATTTTATAGCTGTTCAGCTACAGTAAATGGGCCAGAAGCATCCACGTCCACATTCCCCTCTTCCACCCCTCAGAAAACCTTTTTAGAGATTGTTCCCGCAGCCTCTACAACCACACCATAAATGTCATGAATTTTTATTGCCCTATTTCATCTCACTTTGTGTCCTCGTAAAACTAGGTCCAGTACATTGTTTTTTTCCCTCGTCTTTGATGCTCTTGCATTGTCTTAATCAGGTCTCTGTTACCAGTGGCTTTAGAAGTTTACTAGTAGGCCTCAAAGAGGTGGCGCCCATTTTGTGCACTGAACCAACAGTATCCAAATAAACTGCCTACATTTTGGAGGGGGGTCGTTTGGCAAAATCACTTTGAAGCCTGTTGTGTCAAACCAGGGAACTGCAATAGAATTACTGTGTAAATTCTGGCCATACCTGTGTAGACTGTGACTGGAGACAAAACTTGGCTGACCCAGATTTAATGATTGTGATGAATACCGATGCTGGGAAATGGAGTAACTGTTGACGTCAGTGAAGAGACGTTCTGGCAGAGACCCGGAGTGGGCTTCTATAAGTATCGCAGACCTGTAAACCCTCTCTAGGCTAGCTGACATGTATCCCGGTAATATATTCATAGCAACAGATCAGGATCTTAGAAATGTAGATCTTTTAATCTTTTATGCTGTACATGACTTGGGCCTGGCCTGTTGGTGGCTTGGGCCTGGCCTGTTGGTGGCTTGGGCCTGGCCTGTTGGTGGCTTGGGCCTGGCCTGTTGGTGGCTTGGGCCTGGCCTGTTGGTGGCTTGGGCCTGGCCTGTTGGTGGCTTGGGCCTGGCCTGCTGGTGGCTTGGGCCTGGCCTGCTGGTGGCTTGGGCCTGGCCTGCTGGTGGCTTGGGCCTGGCCTGCTGGTGGCTTGGGCCTGGCCTGCTGGTGGCTTGGGCCTGGCCTGCTGGTGGCTTGGGCCTGGCCTGCTGGTGGCTTGGAGGGGAGGGAACCCGCTGGTGGCTTGGAGGGGAGGGAACCCGCTGGTGGCTTGGAGGGGAGGGAACCCGCTGGTGGCTTGGAGTTGACAGAAAAAAATCGCCTTTCTCGTCTCCAAGCTGCCTCCATGACACATCCTTTCTCGCCTTCTTGATTTGGTCATTTCCTCACCATTTCCTTTCTCCAATTGCTCTTTAACTTTTTTTTTTCGCTACGTTAATTCTCAGCCGCCCATTTTCCATCCTTAATTTTCCATATTTATCCCCCCCTCCCTACCACCTCCTTCCTTGTATGCCATTCTTGTTTTCAGTCCTCTCTTCCCCTTTTTTAATCTGCAGCAGATGTGAATCCCAGCCCATGCATGTATGTATGTGTGCAATTACCTTGTATATTTATATCTCT